>CM076584.1:1115300797-1115822256 GCA_034641835.2 Pinus albicaulis
TAGTAAAACTTATTTTTCGACCTCGTTAGGTCTCAGACGCAGGTTATTTATAAATATGTTCCAGCCTACATATGAACCACTTTGGGATTCTAGGATCTAGCCCTCCTGAATCCAGAGAGGGATCTCTCTAACAAGTGCAAAGATTGATTTATCTTTAAAGCTTGAGGTGTGATATTAGGCTAGTTATGAAGAACAAGGGTTTTGTTTGGTATTGGTTGGGCAAAGATAAATGAAGGTGAAGGAAGGCTAAATGAAGGGTGAAGGTATATGCAAGTGAAAGATTGATTAAGCTAACACGATAGGCAAGAAGCAACCTCAATCCATTGGGCTATGGAGTCATAGTAGGATTTAATTGAAACAACAAGGTTCAAAAGTGGTCCATGGGGCAAGTCATCTATGTGGTAAAGGATCTCTTTTGGTTGATTTTATGGAATGGGACTGAAACAATAAGAAATGGGAATCAAACAGATGAAGAAAAAGAGCAAAATTTTAAGATTTGTTAGTACTTAAAACTTTCTTGAAGTACACTTTAAGAAAGACATAAAAGTAATCTAAGACTGTAAGTACTTTGAAATCTAGCTCACATGCACTTTCAACAGAAAACATTTAAAAAATACAAAGAATAGAAGAAGATCATGGCACTTTGAACTTATCCTGCTGAGCACATTCAAAGAAAAAATTCAAGATAAACAATAAATATTTTAAGACTAAGAGACTTTGAACTCTATTTTTTTTTCTCATACTTTTAAAGCAAACCATAAAATGATTTAGAGATAAAACGTAGAAGACAGGGATTAACCATATGATTTCTTGTTCAACTTTATTTATATTTTACATGCAACAGATATTCAGAGACCAACCTTTTACAATGTGCTCTTCAATGATATTTTATAAGAAAATGAGGAGGTGGAAGAGTTTCTAGGGTTCAAGTATAATTAATTCCATAATCAATGCAATTCCTAGCCTTGAAAACCATGCAAGGCATAAGGTGGGAATGCATTCTACCTATAACTCTACTTCATAACTCTGTTTCTGCTTTTTTAGGCTTAATGGACGAAAATATTGACTTCAGGGCTGTTTCTTATCTTTGTAATAACTCTGCTAACAGTTTAAAATATCTTCTTTTGTTTGAAATAACTATTCAGCTGTCTTTAGACAAATATCTTCTGTTCTGGCAATAACTAGACCTTCTTTTCGATTTATTGAGGCTGCAGGTGGCTTTTGGTAGCTGGAGAGGATTCAATTAGCCTCTTTGATGTGGCCCTGAGGTGTCCTTGGACTGATATTTTCCTCTGTTTTTCCTTAACACATCTTAATCTGCCTTTCATCTGTGTTTTAGGCCTAATTCGGCTTAATTCTTGTCTTCAGGTCTTCACACTGTCTTCATGTCAGAATTAGGCCTTTGGTTCTAAGCTTTCTGCCTTAATCCCTTTAAATTCTACTTGAAAACCTTTAATTCTTCATTCTGGTTTGGTTTTATCCCTTGACACTGATATTCTTTGACTGCTTGATATTTATTATGTTTTTGTTGCTTATGCAGGTGCGCAAAGGGTTTTATGACATCTTCAGTGCTCATGAGGCATGGGAAGATCATGGTTTGAACCTTGCAATCTTTCTTCTCGATGGATAGGGGCCTGGGGGATCATCATCCCCAACCTTATTTTCCTTTTAAAATGGTGGAGAAACCTTAAAAATCTGCACAAAACGAGCGAAAATTAAGAAAATCCACGAAGAATAGGTCAAAGGGTGCTTTGGGCGTGAGAATAAACCATGGTCGGTGATCCAGATCAATCGACGATCGAGATTACTTGATAGGTTTGATGGTTGGGTAAGTGGATGGAAGATTAAGTCCGGGACGTTGATCTAGATTGATCAATGGCTGAGATTGATTGGGAATTATAATGCGGAGGGGGAAATGTAAATGGGAGGGAGGTTTTAATCATGACCGTCGATATTTAGAGATCGACGGCGGAGAAGCCTCGATGAAATGGTTAGATAAATAGGTGAGGGCAAAGATCTGGGGGTTGAAGTTTAATCAGGATCGTTGGATGTAAGAAATGAACGGTGGATATTTATCTGAGAAATGTTTATGGAGAGCAGACAAAGGTAAAGGAAAAAGGGGGGAAGGTTTAATCAGAGCCGTCGGATTAGAATATCCGACGGTGGAGATCTCATGATAAAAATTTCGAAGGATAGATGGAGGGGGGAAAGCTTGGGGTCGAGAAGTAATATAAGTCATCGATCCAGATCAATCGACGGCTAAGATCTTGTGAAGGGGTCTTTCGAAGAATAGAGAGGAAGGGCGATGGCTTGGGGTTGTGTTAAGTCAGGACCGTTGGATGATATCCATCAACGGACAGGATCAAACGAATAAATACACTGTGGAGGAGGGTGGTTTAGCGGAAAACCAAAGTGGTTTTCGCACAACATGAGAAGTGGTTTATGGTTTTTCTAAAAATCACGCGATTCCAAACGTTGCTTGACACGTGGATTTCCAATATCGCCTTCATCACATAATTTTTAGGCATTAAACCTCATACACAGAAAAAACATGAAATGAGCTGTGAGCCGTCAGATGAGAGGGCGCAGATCCGACGGTGCGGATTGCGCGCGATGGAGAAAGTTGCGCATTGGAGGAGTAGTGGAGTACAGGTGGCACGATTTGATTGGGCAGGGTTTATACAAGGCGGAGGTAGGTCCCGACAGAATTGTGGCTTATCGGATTTCATTTCAACCGTAGGATTTAAACAATTGATGGCTTGGATTTAATTTCAGGGTAGAGTTATAAAATGGTGAGGGGAGATGATCTGGTGATCGGGTTTAATCTTGATCATTGGATTTTATAAATGGACGGTCAAGATTATATGACAAAGTGGGGTTATATAAACAAAGGGGGAGGTAAGGCCCGGGATCGGGTAAACTGGTGACCGTCCGATCAAATCAATGGATGATCAAGATAGATTTAAAACATGTTGTTGGGGAAAATGAAAAAACAAAGGAAGAGAGGATTTTTACATGGGTTTGTGTTTTGGCGGAAAGAAGAGGGCTAGACGACCGTTGATCTGCAAAGATCAACAGTCCGGATTCATTTCACATTTATATGTCAGGAGAGGGAAATACAAAGAAAAAAGGAGTTTGGGAAGTGTTTTTAAAGCTTTTTAGTGCCCGATTACAGGGCTAGGGCATATGGAGGCGGAAGTCTTAAAGAAATAAGCCCTTGGGGGCTAAAGACAACCTTTTATGCAGAATATGTACTTTTGGCCTAAAAACAAAGTTTTTAAGGCAATTTTGAGGGTTCCGGTAAAGGAAATAAGGGGATTGAAAACCAGATAAGGGAGAGTATGAGGTTTTAAAGGGGAAATGGAGTCATTTTGAATGGTCAAATGAGGCTTGTGGGGGGATTTTATGAAGGAAAAATGGGATTTTTCGAGTAGTATTCTCTGGGTAAAACAACAGATTTTATAGGATTATGAGGGAAACAGCAGTGAAGATTAACTAAATTATTAATTTAACTTCATAAGACTTTAAGAACTAGCAATTTGGCCATAAAATTGTTTCTTAAAGGCTTAAAAAAAAAATTTAGCCACCATTTGATATATGACAAATTTTATAGGTGGCTAACACTAATATTGATATATCATTATACTTCCATCATATATGTTGTAGCATCTTCATATAACTGCTCAATCTTAGCTTGGGTGTACTTGTATAGCAGTATTGTGAGGCAGGGTTTGCTTGTCATTGAGTAACATTTCTCTCATGATATTGTATCCATTTGTTGTTGCTATTATCTCATGAGATGACCATGGATTTCATTCACATTTCTATGAGATATATGTCACTGCTGTTCTAATGGTGTGTTTGAATAACGCTGATGCTCCAAGTCTTGTGCATGCATTGTTGCAGCCCTTTTCATTGGGAAATTTTTGAAGGGAACTAGGTGTGAGAGACTTGTCTCACCACCCTAGAAGTATCTCTTTGGTCCCTATCCTTGGATTTCGGGCATAGACATATTGGTCTAAGGGGATCCAGGTCTTGGTATCAATTCCTGCTGCCTCCATTTCTGGAAAATGCGTTTTCCAGCCATGTATTGCTAGCTATTCCCAAAAAGGAACATTACAGAATGCCAAAAAGAAAAATTTGAACTAACATCCAAATCATCATAAATATATTTTAAACTTCTCATATTTTTCTTACCATTGCTTGATTCATTACCTGATTGACTGCTTGGAGAATTCTGGTTTATTGATCTGCTTGAAGATCCATGCTGCCCTGAAAATCTTGGAGTCCTTGCTGGTGTGACTTTGTTTGGTGTCTGCTCTTTTGTTTCTTGTTGCTCCTTTTCTGCTACATGATCCTCTTCCATAAATGGTGTTTGTGCATCAATTTTTTTTGTCTACAGTCCCATTCCATGAATCTTGTTCTTTGAACACAACATATCTTCTAATTATTGTCTTCTTGGTGATAGAGTTATACAATTTGTAAGCTTTTGAATTCTCACTATAACCAGTAAATATGCATTTTTCACTTTGATCATCTAATTTTCCTCTTATCTTCTTAGGCACGTGTGCATAGGCTACACATCCAAAAACTCTGAAATGAGATACACTGCATGACATACATGACCACTATGTTCATCACACTCTTTGTAGGAGATCTGTTTATCACATTAACAACACATGAAATTGCTTCTGCCCAACTCATTGGACAAATTTCTTGCTTTCAACATGCTCCTTGTCAGGTTCAATATTGTTCTGTTCTTTCTCTCTACTACACCATTTTGCTGCGGTGTGTATCTAGTTGTAAACTGTCTTCTGATTCCATGTTGTTTGCAGTACTCATGGAATGCTTTCGAATCATATTCTCCACCACGATATGATCTTAATACTTTGATCTGTCAATCACTTTGGTTTTATGCTAAGGCTTTGAACTATTTGAACTTTGCAAAAGTTTCAAATCTCTGATTCAAGAAGTAAACCCAGTTATTTCTTCTATAGTCATCAATAAAAGTAAGGAAGTAACAACTTCCACCAATCCATTGTGTCCTCATAGGTCCACACAATTCTGTATGCACCAAATCAAGTGGTTTCTTTGCTCTGTATGAAATTCCCTTCATAAAACTTTCACAGTGTTGCTTTCCCAAGATGCAACACTCACAAGTGCTAGCAGGTTCTTTGATGGGAGGTAATCCTCTGACCATCTGTTTCTGCTGCAACAATATTAAACTAGAAAAATGCATGTGTCCAAATTGAAAGTTCCATAACCAGTAATCATTAGAACATGCAATTGGAAAAGAACTAACCTGATTGTTGTAGTTCATTATTAGAGGAAAGAGTATGTTCCTCGTCATCTGCGCCTTTTCTATCAGCTGCTTGCTTGAGGGTTTGTCATAAATAACACACTCTTGCCCCTGAAAGATAACTCTATATCCTTTCTCTGTCAATTGACCAACACTTATCAGATTATGTTTGAGTCCAGGGACATAATATACCTTTGATATTGTCTTTGGCTCCCCCTGCTTGTTCAGAATGTTGACTACTCCTTTGCCATATACATCCACATTATTGTCTGTAACACCCCTAGTTTTATGTTTCCTGCAAGCTAGACATTTGAACTTTAATCCAAAGGGGAGTGGACCCCAATGGATAAGTATTTTGTGGATGTAATTAAGTATTTAATTATGAGAATTAAATAAAATAATTTGGTGCAGATTGACCAAATGAGAATCATGAGATCACTTGCCAAATCCATGAGGATGGAAAGAGACAAATACTTTCCCCAAAAATCTTTCAAAAATCCTTGAAAGAATTTATTTCCAAATTAGATTTTGAGGAAAAATCTAGTTTTTCCCCAATGAGGTGGAGAGTAGTTGGGAAGAGGTAAGAAGATGAGAAAAGCAGAAAGCAGCTTTAAAAATCCCTAAATAAGGGAAGCCTAGGCAAGCAGGAAGAAAAGCATCCTGGAATTCTGGACGCAGAATTAGAAACAGGCTTTGGGGAGCAAAATCTTAAATAAGCCACTCCTAAACAGATTAGAGGTTGGTCTGTGGTGGAGGTGATTTGAGCTTGGGGGCGAGTTCTGGAGATAAAGGGACTCTAAGGTTGGGAGGATTGGTCAATTGCCGAAGTGGTATGGTCATAGTGTTTATGAATGATTGAATTTAATTGTTGTTATGTGTTAGGGCTAATGATTTCAACTGCATGCTCCTTGAAATGTTTTTGTTGTGTTCTATACATTTACAGAATTGTTAGAAGAATTAAATCCTCTCAGTTCTGCATAGTTGTAGGAACAATAATTATGGGGAAAATCAACCAGAAACTCTAAACTAGTGACTGGTTTAAATATGGAGATTTATGTTACCCTCATAATTCATAAATGTGTAACTTTAATCTGTTTCTGTTAAAAATAGAGTTAAATTAGCAAGCACTAGAAAAACAAAACATGTAGGAAGGAATGATTAAACATGTGAAATGCAGATCTATAGATTTGTTGAAGTAATCAGTGCATGTATATCAATAGACTCATCATCTACACTAAGAAAGAACAGAGGGAGGAGTACAGTTATTAGAGTTAAATATATTCAACATAAACAGAGCTAAATATGGTCAAATAACCCTGTAAATAATTCTGATCTAAGAAATAAATATACAACTGGTGCAGGAATAACATCCTTTACTGGTGAAATATCCAAATTGAATACACTATTGGAAAATAAATATAAGGAAACTTATATGAAGTGTATGTGAATTTTTTAAGCTGTGAAGAATAACAAATATTTCACCCACCCGATTTACATAAAATGTTGGCTGGAAGTGTTAGCTAGAAAAATGGAGATACTGAACATGTTATAAAATAAAACAATAATTTCCAGAGTCTATTATTGTTGACACCAGTAAACAATACATGGAAACTTTAAATCACGGAGTATAGGAAGAGTCATACTGCTATAACAATATAATACACATGGGTACATAGACCTAGTGGAAATTGTGATTACACCGTTAGGAGCCACTAGACTATTACAGATGGTGTACACTCTTATAGCAGCGATACTTATATACGATTATGTTAATACAATGTGTAGGAAGCAGCAATACAAGAGAATACTAGTAAACTTATCAATTCCATCCAGTAAATTGAAGCAGATAGATGCAGTAGAAATAAAATCCTATCATGAGCATCAACAGGAAATAGAAATCTGGAAATCACTAGAGTATAGCACAAATCTGTCTTTTCGACCAAGAATGGAATATATATATAAGTTATATGTTAATTCCTGAACAGAAATAATAAAACACGACTATCGTGTCCCATAACAAATTAATATAAAATATGTGGTCCCAAGAACCATATTATCGGGATGTCATTAAATAAGTCCAAGTCTCTGGAAATCGTTATTATTACAGTAGCAAAAATTTAAGAAAATAAGACTCAAAGGGTCTGAACAAAATTATGTATAATAACAATGTGAGAGCCTGGCTTCACTTCGACCAATATGTTGTCGATACCAACCTGAAAGGGCAGGGTGGAGCGAAGTTAAATCCGAGTGAAATACCCATTTCACTATATCACCGAGAAGGAAATTCGTATGGGATTCGAATTTACCTGAACAAAACAAGCGCTCGGTAAGACATACGAGTTAATTAGTCGCTATGAATTATATCATAGAAATTAATATATATTAGTGCTAGGCATAAAGACAAATTAATACCTTGAAGATGCGAAACCCTTTACTCCAACACGACCTGTAAAATGGATATCTGAATAATATTAACATTTCGAAGACCTGGATATTCACCTGGAACGAAAAGCACTGAGTCAAATGTTACAAATGAACCAATCACTTGCCTAGGGTAGTGATTGCCTGCCGGAGGGGAGACGTTTAGAGCTAAGACAACGCTACTCGAATAACATGAGTATGGTCACAGAAGACCATGAGGAATAAACTCCTACCAAGCAGTGATTGAACATTAGTACCAAAATTTATCAACAGGAAGATAAACGAAATGCAAGAAATGATATTGGAATAAAATTCAAGCGCAATAGAGTAAAGAGATTTCCACGAAAGATTGGTCCATAATTGACTGAGACGAGTTCTCAAAAGTAAATGAAACTATGTGGGAACAATTTTTTTTATTTAACAACTGCTCTCGCACCCTAAGGCCGAGCGTATTACTACTGGGGAATAAAACGTATCAAGGTATAGGGCACAAAGAGTAAAGCCGCATATGTAAAATAGTGAAATGCTCAAAATTTCATACCTTAATGACAATACGATGAAGAGATAGTTACACCAGAAGCCGATGCTTCGTTTCCCCAATGAGCAAAGTCTTGACACCAGGAGACGGCCAGAAAGAGTGAAGGGCGAAAAGAACCATTTCGTTACCAACACAGAGAATAATACGAATTTTTCCAAATCAAAACCAACGAAACCCTAATGGACCTAAACCATCTCCACCGTCATGTCCTCAGATCAATGGTATACACAAGGATCGATTGGGGAAAATCGACATTTAATACATTGCCGTCCAACACATAAATGTAGATCCATGAAATCGATCCCACATTACTCCAAATAGTGTCATATGGCCGGCATAAATAAATGAGTAGACAGGCATGGCCTACTATAACAAAAACGTAAACCCATAAACCCTTGCATGTAAATGTAACAAGAGATAACAAAAATTAAAAATCAACAGAGCGCCATCAAACAAAGTGACGTGGAGATTTGGACTAGGTTACAAATGCCAAACACATTAAGCCAACCTTGCCAACGAAGCATAACGAGTACATTGACTTTAATGTCGCCTATCTCCATAGAAAATTCTTCATAAGTGAAATGTACATGAGATATTAATGATGCTATGGGAATGATCATTACACATTGGAAACAGTGGCCGCAAAGCTATAATAACTTCATATAAACGGCATAAGATTTAAATAGGAATAGATCATTCAGCACCTTGGTTAACTCGAAATCAAGACATAGTGTTATAACTCTTGGAAGAATACGAGGATATAAACCCAAATCCAACCTACAATCCATAAGGGTATGCTATCGAAATCCAAAGCGTAGGTATGGTGAACCCTACAACGGTTGTACGTAAAGGTTTAATGCATTGATAGAAATGTGTATGGATAAATGTAAACATATAAATTATGTGTGAATAGTATATATATATATATATATATATATATATATATATATATATATATATAAGCCACAAACACTTATGGGAAGAGAACAATAAAACTATGATAGATAGCCAATTATACATACAAGAGTAATAGGAGGAATAGGAAAACCCTATTCAATAGAAGTTCATAATTGATGAAATTCGAAGGTAGATCTGAATAGCTATGGCCAACAGAAGCACAAAATTACACTATAAATAGAAAAAAAAAAAAAAAAAAATTGGGGTGGAAAAGAATAGACGTTACAAATGGTATCAGAGCCAGGTTAGAAAAACTGGGCTGTTGTTGTTGTGCTCACTATATAAATTATTTCTTGTTGAAAAAAAATAAAATTGTTACTGATATGTGTTGTTTAGTGTACAATGTTGCTGAAACAAAAAAGTCAAATGGTTGGAAGTGATGAAATTTATGTTGATATGCGTGATGAAGATAATACACTAGATCTCAACGCTCCGATGATGGCTATGTTGCACAGTTTGCAACGAGAGATGGCTGAGCTAAGAAGCCAGAATGACAGACTGTCATTAGCCAGTGAGGAGCAGGAAAAGCTCATCAGAGAATTAACTTCGTGGAACAGCCAAGAAGGTGAAGGTTCCGGAAAGAGGAAGAAGGGCAAGTTCTCTGATGATTCTGAGGAAGATGATGCTACTAGGCATCAGTATAAGTTGCAAAAGGAATTACAGGGGGAATTCCAAAAGATCAAACCTCCCTCCTATGATGGGGAGAAGGAGGAAGATGTTGAATCCTGGTTGTTGAACATGATTAAGTATTTCCAAGTCTACGAATATGAAAGCAATCTGAAGGCCAGATTAGCTGTCTACCAGCTACAAGGTAAGGCTACCTTGTGTTGGGAGGAGACGAAAATGATCCATGCCATTGATGAAAAAACTGTGACTTGGGAAGATTTCCAAGTCAAGTTTAAAAACCGCTATTTGAACGAACGTTATTATGATGATAAAGCAAAGGAATTCCATGAACTTAGACTGGGACAACTCACTATTGATGAGTTTGTCACCAAGTTTACAAATATGTTAAGATATGTCCCTTACATTTGGGAAGAGAAGGCAAAGGTGCAAAGGTTTTTGAACTGTTTGCCTGTTGTGTACAAAGAGAAGATCGAGTTTGATAACCCAAAAACTATGGACGAAGCAGTGAGGAAAGCTAGGTTATGCTACCAATAGTTTAAAGGAAAGGGTGAGCATGGAAAAGGCTGGATAAACAAGGGTGAAATCAAAGGAAAGAAACAGAAACCAGCTTACTTAAAGAATTTTGGTAGGGATCATCAGCGGAAAAAGTTTAATAAACCAAAAGAAAGCCAAACTGCTCAGTCTCAAGTTGGTTCCAAACAACTAGATGGAGAAAATAATAAAGAAGGCACAGTTAAAATGAGGGAGCCTTTAAAATGTTGGGGATGTGAAGAACCTCATTTCTTGAGGGATTGTCCCCACCGAAATATTCAGATGATTATGAGGAATCGAGAAGCTACCACAGTAAATGATATAGCAAGAAATATACCCACTATCAGTGCAGCCTTGGAGAATCAACAAGCAGAACACCAAGCTACCATGGTTGAAATGGAAGGTAAGATTGCTGACTAATATTTTACTGTTTTAATTGATTCAGGTGCTTCTTTGAGTTACATTAGTCCACAAGTGGTAGAAAAATGCAATCTCAAAACTGAAAAATTTCAGCAGTCTTGGTTGGTCCAGTTAGCCACTGGCACCAAGAGGAAAGTAACTCATAAGTTACCTCAAACACCAATTAAATTAAATTATTTCCAGACAGAAGTGGATTTAAACATTCTGCCCTTAGGCTCATATGACTTGCTGATAGGAATGGACTGGCTGGAAAAGAGAAAGGCTATGATGAAATGTTGGGATAAAACTCTGCATTGCATAGATGAAGAAGGGAAACCTTTTATTCTCAAGGGAAAACCAAAACCCATCTCTGTAAGACAAATATCAGCACTGCAACTAAAAAGAACAGCTAGGAAAGGATATCAAGTATATGCAGTACATGTTGAAGAATTAGAACAAAAACCTGAAGAAAACCTACTGGATACTTTGCCAATAGTTAGAGAGTTTAAGGAAGTTTTTCCAGATGAGATTCCTCATCTCCCCCCCAAAAGAGAGATTGACTTTTCAATCGATTTGGTGCCGGGAGCAACACCTGTTTCCCGAGCCCCTTATCGAATGAGTCCCCCTAAACTCATGGAACTGAAAATGCAATTGCAAGAATTGCTGGATAAGGGTTATATCCGACCGAGTGTGTCTCCTTGGGGAGCACCGATGCTGTTTGTGAAAAAGAAGGATGGAACCTTTAGAATGTGCATTGATTATCGTCAGCTGAATAAATTGACAATTAAAAACAGATACCCTTTGCCTCGAATTGATGATATTTTTGATCAGGTAAGAGGAGCTTCAGTATTTTCTAAGATTGATCTAAGGACTAGTTATCACCAGCTCAGAATTAAGGAGGAAGACATTAGCAAAAAAGCTTTTCGAACCAGGTATGGTCACTACGAATTTGTAGTCCTACCTTTCGGTTTGACAAATGCCCCTGCCACCTTTATGTGCTTAATGAACAGTGTTTTAAACAAGTACTTGGATAAATTTGTACTAGTGTTCATAGATGATATTTTATTTTATTCAAAAAGTGAGGAGGAGCACAAAGAGAACTTGAGGATAGTGTTGCAAACTTTGAAAGAAAACCAGTTATATGCCAAATTCAGTAAATGTGAATTCTATAAGGACAAGATCCAATACTTGGGTCATATTATTTCTGAACAAGGATTGGTTGTTGACCCTTAAAAGATAAAAGCTATTAGAGAATGGCCGGTGCCAACTGATGTTTCAGCAGTGAGATCATTCATGGGGATTGCAGGTTATTATCGTAGATTTGTGGAAATATTTTCTGCCATAGCATATCCCATAACCTCACTACAAAGAAAGGGTGTCAAATTTGAGTGGACTGAAAAATGCCAAAAAAGTTTTGAACAATTAAAATTAAAACTCACTACAGCCCCTATACTGAAGATTGTAGATCCTAATAAAGAATTTGTTGTGTGTACGGATGCCTGTAGAGAGGGGTTGGGAGGAGTCCTGTTGCAAGAAAATTTGGTTATTGCATATAAGTCTAGGAAACTTAAGACACATGAACAGAACTATAGTGCATATGATTTGGAATTGGCTGCTGTAATTCATGCCTTGAAGATGTGGCGACACTATCTTCTTGGATAAAAATTTACATTGATGACCGATCATATTAGTCTTAAATATTTCTTTTCCCAAACTGATTTGAATGCTCGACAAGCTAGATGGCTGTCTTTTCTGAGTGAATTTGATATGGAAATAAAACATATCAGAGGGAAAGAAAATAATATTGTTGATGCCCTGAGTAGAAATGCTTGCCAAAACATAAACAACATTGGAAGTAGTGCTAATTTTGATTTAGAAGATCTAGTGAAAAAGGTAGCAGACCAGGATCCAAATTATGAGAATCTACAGGTGAAAATACTAAAGAAGGAGATGGTTGAATACACTCAAAACCAAAAAGGGTTGATCTGCTACAAAAATAGATTGTATATCCCTAATGTGGAAACTTTGAAAAAATAAATCCTAGATGAATATCACAAAAAGCCGTATGCAGGGCATCTTGGATATCAGAAAATGCTAACAAAATTGAAAAAGAAGTTGTTTTGGCCAGGAATGAAAAGAGATGTAGCAGAATATTTAGCTAGGTGCATGGAGTGTCAACTAGTTAAAGTTGAGCATCAACATCCTGCTGGTCTTCTAAATCCTTTGCCGATTGCAGAATGGAAATGGGACACCATTTCTATAGATTTCATAACAGGGCTACCCAAAACCAAATACCAACACGACTCAGTGATGGTAGTAGTAGACACGTTAACAAAAGCTGCACACTTCATACTTGTGAAATCTACTTTTGGGACAGCCCAAGTAGCGGATGTGTTCCTGAAGGAAGTAGTAAGGCTCCATGGGGTCCCAAAGATGATTGTTTTGGACAGAGATGCTAAGTTCACATCAGCCTTTTGGAAAGGTCTATTTGGGGGCATGGGCACTAAGTTGAATTTTAGCACTGCCTATCACCCTCAGACTGACGGTCAGACAGAGAGAACAAACCAGATTTTGGAGGATATGCTGAGAATGTATGTGATGGATAGGCCATCGAAATGGGAAGACTACTTGCATTTAGCTGAATTTGCCTATAATAACAATTATCAATCCTCCATCAAAATGAGTCTGTTTGAAGCACTCTATGGAAGGAAATGTCGTACTCCTTTGAGCTGGAGCCAACCTGAGGATAAGCTAATGTTGGGACCAGATGCTTTACAAGAGATGGAAAGAATTGTTAAAAAAATACAAAGAAACATCAAGACATCACAAGATCGACAGAAAAACTATGCTAATAAGAAGAGGGTACATCGAGAATTCAAAGTGGGGGAGCATGTGTATTTGCGTATTAAACCCAAAAAGAGCACACTTTATGCTGGAAGTTGTGCAAAATTGGCTCCTAGATATTGTGGGCCTTTTGAAGTGTTAGAAAGGGTGGGACCAGTGGCTTATAAGCTGGCCTGACCGCCCCATGTTAAAGTTCATGATGTGTTTCATGTTTCATTATTAAAAAGATATGTACATGATGCTTCTCACATTGTTGATTGGAATGTGATACAGGTGGAACTAGAAGGGGAGTTCCTTCCAGAGCCGCTTCAAATATTGGAGCGGGAAGAAATTGAATTGAGGAATCGAACGGTAGCAAGAGTAAAGGTGCAGTGGAAGCACTTTACTGCTGAAGAAGCTACCTGGGAAAGAGAAGCTGAGATGATGGAAAAATATCCATCTTTGTTTGAAAAATGAACTCTAGTAGTTAGTTATCAACACTGAGGACGGTGTTTGCTTTTAGAGGGGGAATATGTAACACCCCTAGTTTTATGTTTCCTGCAAGCTAGACATTTAACTTTAATCCAAAGGGGAGTGGACCCTAATGGATAAGTATTTTGTGGATGTAATTAAGTATTTAATTATGAGAATTAAATAAAATAATTTTGTGCAGATTGACCAAATGAGACTCATGAGATCACTTGCCAAATCCATGAGGATGGAAAGAGGCAAATACTTTCCCCAAAAATCTTTCAAAAATCCTTCAAAGAATTTATTTCCAAATTAGATTTTGAGGAAAAATCTAGTTTTTCCCCAATGAGGTGGAGAGTAGTTGGGAAGAGGTAAAAAGCTGAGAAAAGCAGAAAGCAGCTTTAAAAATCCCTAAATAAGGGAAGCCTAGGCAAGCAGGAAGAAAAGCATCCTGGAATTCTGGACTCAGAATTAGAAACAGGCTTTGGGGAGAAAAAGCTTAAATAAGCTACTCCTAAACAGATTAGAGGTTGGTCTGTGGTGGAGGTGATCTGAGCTCGGGGGTGAGTTCTGGAGATAGAGGGACTATAAGGTTGGGAGGTCTGGTCAATTGCCGAAGTGGTATGGTCACAGTGTTTATGAATGATTGAATTTAATTGTTGTTATGTGTTAGGGCTAATGATTTCAGCTGCATACTCCTTGAAATGTTTTTGTTGTGTTCCATACATTTACAGAATTGTTAGAAGAATTAAATCCTCTCAGTTCTGCATAGTTGTAGGAACAAGAATTATGGGGAAAATCAGCCAGAAACTCTAAACTAGTGACTGGTTTAAATCTGGAGATTTATGTTACCCTCATAATTCATAAATGTGTAACTTTAATATGTTTCTGTTAAAAATAGAGTTAAATTAGCAAGCACTAGAAAAACAAAACATGTAGGAAGGAATGATTAAACATGTGAAATGCAGATCTATAGATTTTTTGAAGTAATCAGTGCATGTATATCAATAGACTCATCATCTACACTAAGAAAGAACAGAGGAAGGAGTACATTTATTAGAGTTAAATATATTCAACATAAACATAGCTAAATATGGTTAAATAACCCTGTAAATAATTCTGATCTAAGAAATAAATATACAACTGGTGCAGGAATAACATCCTTTACTGGTGAAATATCCAAATTGAATACACTATTGGAAAATAAATATAAGGAAACTTATATGAAGTGTATGTGAATTTTTTAAGCTGTGAAGAATAACAAATATTTCACCCACCCGATTGACATAAAATGCTGGCTGGAAGTGTTAGCTAGAAAAATGGAGATATTGAACATGTTATAAAATAAAACAATAATTTCCAGAGTCTATTATTGTTGACACCAGTAAACAATACATGGAAACTTTAAATCATGGAGTATAGGAAGATTCATACTGATGTAACAGTATAATACACATGGGCACATAGACCTAGTGGAAATTGTGATTACACCGTCAGGAGCCACTAGACTATTACAGATGGTGTACACTCTTGTAGCAGCAATACTTATATACGATTATGTTAATACAATGTGTAGGAAGCAGAAATACAAGAGAAGACTAGTAAACTTATCAATTCCATCCAGTAAATTGAAGCAGATAGATGCAGTAGAAATAAAATCCTATCATGAGCATCAACAAGAAATAGAAATCTGGAAATCACTAGAGTATAGCACAAATCTGTCTTTTCGACCAGGAATGGAATATATATATAAGTTATATGTTAATTCCTGAACAAAAATAATAAAACGCGACTATCGTGTCCCATAACAAATTAATAGAAAATATGTGGTCCCGGGAACCATATTATCAGGATGTCATTAAATCATTCCAAGTCTCTGGAAATCGTTATTATTACAGTAGCAAAAATTTATGAAAATAATATTCGAAGGGTCTGAACAAAATTATGTATAATAACAATGTGAGAGTTTGGCTTCACTTCGACCAATATGTTGTCGATACCGACCTGAAAGGGCAGGGTGGAGCGAAGTTAAATCCGAGTGAAATACCCATTTCACTATATCACCGAGAAGGAAATTCGTATGGGATTTGAATTTTGAACAAAACAAGTGCTCGGTAAGACATACGAGTTAATTAGTCACTATGAATTATATCACAGAAATTAATATATATTAGTGTTGGGCATAAAGACAAATTAATACCTTGAAGATGCGAAACCCTTTACTCCAAAACGACCAACAAAACGGATATCTAAATAATATTAACATTTCAAAGACCTGGATATTCACATGGAACGAAAAAGCACTGAGTCAACTGTTACAAATGAACCAATCACTTGCCTAGGGTAGTGATTGCTCGCCGGAGGGGAGACGTTTAGAGCCAAGACAACGCCACTCGAATAACATGAGTATGGTCATGGAAGACCATGAGGAATAAACTCCTACCAAGTAGTGATTGAACATTAGTACCAAAATTTATCAATAGGAAGATAAACGAAATGCAAGAAGTGATATTGGAATAAAATTCAAGCGCAATAGAGTAAAGAGATTTCCACGAAATATTGGTCCGTAATTGACTGAGACAAGTTCTCAAAAGTAAACGAAACTATGTGGGAACAAAATTTTTTATTTAACAACTGCTCTCGCACCCTAAGGCCGAGCGTATTACTACTGGGGAATAAAATGTATCAAGGTATAGGGCACAGAGAGTAAATCCGCATATGTAAAATAGTGAAATGCTAAAAATTTCATACCTGAATGACAATACGATGAAGAGATAGTTACACCAGAAGCCGACG
The DNA here is from genome assembly GCA_034641835.2 of Pinus albicaulis. NCBI lineage: Eukaryota > Viridiplantae > Streptophyta > Pinopsida > Pinales > Pinaceae > Pinus > Pinus albicaulis. Next base: position 1,115,317,660 of record CM076584.1, read on the forward strand.
CTTCATTTCCCCAACGAGCAGAGTCTCGACACCAGGAGATGGCCAGAAAGAGTGAAGTGCGAAAAGAACCATTTCGTTACCAACACAGAGAATAATACGAATTTTTCCAAATCAAAACCAACGAAACCCTAATGGACCTGAACCATATCCACCATCCAAGTGTCCTCGGATCAATGGTATACACAAGGATCGATTGGGGAAAATCGACATTTAATACATTGCCATCCAACACATAAATGTAGATCCATGAAATCGATCCCACAGTACTCCAAATAGTGTCATATGGTTGGCGTAAATAAATGAGCAGATAGGCGTGGCCTACTATAAAAAAACGTAAACCCATAAACCCTTGCATGTAAACGTAACGAGAGATAACAAAAATTAAAAATCAATAGAGCGCCCTCAAACAAAGTGACGTGGAGATTTGGACTAGGTTACAAATGCCAAACACATTAAGCCAACCTTGCCAATGAAGCATAACGAGTACATTGACTTTAATGTCGCCTATCTCCACAGAAAATTCTTCATAAGTGAAATGTACGTGAGATATTAATGATGCTATGGGAACGATCATTACACATTGGAAACAGTGGCCTCAAAGCTATAATAACTTCATATAAACGACATAAGATTTAAATAGGAATAGATCGTTCAGCACCTTGGTTAACTCGAAATCAAGACATAGTGTTATAACTCTTGGAAGAATACGAGGATATAAACCCAACGAATAACATATCCAACCTACAATCCATAAGGGTATGCTATCGAAATCCAAAGCGTAGGTATGGTGAACCCTACAAGGGTTGTACGTAAAGGTTAAATGCATAGATATAAATGTGTATGGATAAATGTAAACATATAAATTATGTGTGAATAGTATATATATATATATATATATATATATAAGCCACAAACACTTATGGGAAGAGAACAATAAAACTATGATAGACGGCCAATTATACATACAAGAGTAATAGGAGGAATAGGAAAACCCTATTAAATAGAAGTTCATAATTAATGAAATTCGAAGGTAGATCTGAATAGCTGTGGCCAATAGAAGCATAGAATTACACTATAAATAGAAAAAAAAAATTGGGGTGCAAAAGAAGAGACGTTACATGTCAGTCCCCAAATTTACCTCTATCTTCACCGATTGATCTAAATTTGCAACCAAATTCTTGTTTCCTTTCATGTGGTTACTGCAACTACTGTATAATAACCACACTTTATCAGACGGTTCATGCATGGTGTTGCATGCTAGGAACATAGAGTTAGTACTCTCTTTGCTAAAATTAGCTCTCTGATTTCCTTGATCAGTTACCTTCTTTCTGCAATCACGAGCACAGTGACCAAATTTATTGCAATAATAACATTTCACCTTTGATTTTTCAAACCTTTGATTATTGTTGAAACTTCTACTGTTGCTGCTTCCACTTTGATATTCATGCTCTTCTCAGCCATCCCTGTGACCACCATAGATTTTGCTTCGTCCTCTGCCTCTCAGTCGACCTCTACCTCAACCTCTTGAAATATAAAATTGACTTTTGAAGACTGTTTCTAAAGTGGAATCCTTGTTTCTGTCTATCCTTTCCTCATGCGATAGAAGTGATCCCATAAACTCATCAATTTTTAGTTTTTCCAAATCATTGGCTTCTTCTATGGCTGCTACCACAACATCAAACTTGGTAGACAAAGTTATAAGGACCTTCTCAATCACTGTTCTATTTTTAATATCTTCACCATAAATTTTTAACTGATTTACTACAAACATGACCCGATTCATGAAAGAATCGATTTCCTTTTTCTCCTTCATCTGTAGACTTTCGAAATCTCTCCTAGTATTCTGCAATTTAACAATATTGACTTTGGCCATACCTTGATAGCTTGTTTCTAAAGTTTCCCATGCTTCCTTTGCTGAAGACATGATTATTATCTTCTGGAACACTGCTCGGTCCACTCCCTACTGGATAAGAAGCAACGCTTGTGCATTCTTCCTTTTTTCTTTCTTCCATTGTTCCCTCTTTGCATTACTAAGAGCTCGTTCTTCTGCTTCATTCTCAAGTTCTGGAAATCCAAGCTTGACATGATCCTAGACATCATGCGCTTTTAACATGGTTTCTATTTTAATGGCCCACACGTCATAATATTTCCCAGTGAAAGAAGGAAGTTTTGGCTGGAAACTCGAAGTGGCCATCTTGCTTCAAAAAAAATACTCTCATAAAACCCTAAATTTCTCCTTTTGTAAACTTTACAAAGCTCCAAAAAATAACCCTTTCGTTCAAACCCTAATTTTGTTGTTGTTGTTGTTTGATATATCTATATATATATATATATATATATATATATATATATATATATATATATATATATATATATATATATATATATATATATAATAAAATTTTTATAAAATAATTATATATATAAAAAAATCTTCTTATCATAACCCTCTCTTAAAAAATTGTATTTTAAAAGACCTTTTTAAAAAAAAATAAGTATTATAATTTTTTTTTTTTAATATTTATATAAAACTCCTTTTCTTTCAATTTGAATATACCTTTCAAATCCTTTTAATACTCACATTATATAATAAATCCAAACATTTTGAAAATTTAATGCTCCATAGGTACTCTTTTTGAACAATGTCAAATCTTGGCTTTTAAAAACTAACGCGAACCAATGTGCGTTGACTTGCTCAGGGCCGACGGCCTATTTAACTCATAAACGTGATTGCACACCCTCGAAACCAATTAACTGCGTAGTAAACCTATTTTTCGATGAATCGTACGCTTAATGATATTTGCACAATTTTTCAACCAAAAAGTTGCAGACCTGCGTGCTTTTTGCACTAAATATGTGTGGATCTGCGCGTTGTTTATCTGTTCAACGACTTTGCAATTTATTATTATTATTTTTTATATTGTTGGCCTTCTGCTCTTTCCTTTTTTCTCTGGCTCTGCTTGCCCACAGATCTTGTGATCCTTCCTCAACTCTGATACCAATTCTTTGTAAAGATAGAGGATATTAAACACAAAATAACACAAGTATTTCACATACGAAATACACGAGTTGCGACTCTTCTATTAATCATACAAACATCAATCACGCTCAATGAATACAATGAACTGAACGAAGGGTATTTATCCTAAATTTCTTGACATGCACACACTTATCAAACTCATCTATCACATAACTAAACTTGTTAAACACTCACTTAAATTACTCTCTAATTGTACTTGCTGCGGCATTGGGTTTGGAAACAAATCTAAATAAGTGGTGCTATGCTTTAGCATTCATGAGAAATGTAGATCCTACCTTCTCGAACACTCACATCACTCTATCAACTCTTAATATGGAGCTATAATGATTTTTCAAATCATCTGAAGAGTTGTTTTCTACATTGTGCAACATTTCCAGAGGATGCAAAAATTGAGGTGGAGACATTGGTGGAGATGTGGATTGCTGAAGGATTGGTCATCTCGAGAAGAATAACTTCTTTAATCGACGTTGGGTGGAAGTACATACATGCACTGGTAAGAAGGTGCTTGATCGAATATGTCGGTGTGAAGGGAATATGGTGGAGATAGAGGTGATAAGAGTTCATGACGTTCTACGTAATATGGAAATTGGCATAGGTGAAAGGGATGAACATTGGTTATTTGCATCAGCTCAACATCTCCAACAATTCCCTTGTGGAGAAGCGACTAGGAGTTGCAAAAGACTATTTGTTAGTCACAATGATTTTGAAGAGCTCCCCACAGATTTGGAATGCACAGAACTTCAGTGTTTGGTCTTAGCCCATAACAAGGAATTAACAAAGGTTCTAGCAATCTTGTTCTTTAACATCATGTCTTTGAAGGTTTTGGATCAGTCATGCACATTAATAACATCATTACCAACATCGGTGGGGCAACATGGACAGCCCGAGTTTATCAATTTAACTGGGTGCTATCTTTTGAAGGAACTTCTTGAAAGCATATGCAATATTTCTCATCTTCAGTTTTTGAATCTTCAATGTTGTGAATCCTTGGTTTCTTTTCCTGACAAGATATGAGATCTTCAAAGTTTAAAGAATTTGAATTTTGATACATGGGATAGGCACACATCAATGTTGATTCCCTGAGGTATCTTTGGACTCACTTCATTGAGTAAATCGTGCTTGCCGATGCTGAGGCTTGGTTGTGAAATTAGTATGGAAGATCTAAAAATCTCTCAAATATGAGGGAACTAAGCATAGAGAACTCCTACAATGGGTAACTGTGATTGTAGGTGGTTGAAGAATATGAGAAAATTAAAGTTGTGGTATGCCCGTGATGCAAATGCAAGGAGATCAAATAATGCTCCGGGAGATGCAAAGGCAGATAGAAATGTTGTAGTGGAGGATGGAGATGCAGATAGTGATGTGGTGAAGGATGAAAATGGAGATGGAGATGACGTGGTGGAGGATGCAATGATGGTGGATATTCTCCCTCTCCAAAATATGAACGAGTTGCAAATATTGTGTGTACTGGAGTATCGAGGGAGAATTTTACCCAATTACATTTGGAAATTTCCAAATTTGGAGAGGTTGGAATTATGCTATTGCAATGAACTAAGGCAGCTCCCTATTTTTGAGATAAGTAGTGAGAGTGCATCGGGAAGTTTCACAATGTTTAAAAATTTATTGATAGTGGATTGCCCGTTGTTGAAGAGATTACCCATAGGAATAGATAAATTATTTAACTTGAAATATATTTTTGGACACGAAGATTGGTGGTCTGCCAAATTTACTAATAGGAATAGATAAATTATGTAACTTGAAAGATATTTGTGGACAGGAATATTGGTGGTCCACCATAATTTGGAAAATGGAGATACAAGATAGAAACTTGAACCATTGTTTTTCCCACGCTGGTGGGTATTGTTGAACCTCAAGATTACCCTCTCTTTTACAGTTTTTCTCACCTCATTCCACCACTTTTTCATAAGATCATAAACCCTAATCAATGAAGAATGCTAAGGTTTTGTCTTAAGGATGCATTTAAATGATTGTCATATTATATTTTCATGAATTTTCTATTTGGATAAGTTTTGCAATTTAGCTATAGAATGCAGCCTGTTCTATAGCTAACTGTGCATTCCGTAGCCACTCTTATGGTTTAGTAAGTTTCAGGTGTCAATTGAGGAATTAGGCTACATGGGTGTTTCTAGAATCTTGCCTACATGGATTCTATCCTACTCACACAGTCCAGATCGACATAAAAAGGAGCCTAAAATTATGGTCAAAGTTACAAGTCAAAGAACGTTACCTACAGCAATAGGACTCTTGATTTTCTCTTCGTAGCAAATCATGAGTCCAATAGTCCTATTTCAATTGCAATTCAAGTTAAACACTTGTAGCTAGTTTAGCTCGCAATTAGTTATGTAATTTCTCTTTAAATATTGGTTCTACAGAACTGAGAGACAGTTCAGTACAATTCAGATTTCTAAGTGGATACTCTGTTTTCAGACATTTTTTTTATCATAATAAAGAAGTTCAGTTTGCCAAATGCTTGCTTGATTGCACCTTTAGCAAGCTAGGAGGTGACCACATCAGTTGTAGAGGGCCCCTGCTTCTGAAGGAGGTTTTTATTGTGTTTTCTAGTTAGATTTCCTTCACTTTGTTTTAGAAATTTCTATTTCTAAATAGGTTTATGTTCATTTTTTGGTTTCAAATAGTTTAATGATAAAATACAATTGTGCAGACTTACTCTTCCAAAACATTTCATGAAAATAGAAACTCTGTTTTCAAAATTGGATTAAGGATTGAAGTTCTAAGAAACCACAGTTTTTTAGTTTTACCATTCTTGTCTTTTATTTCCATTAGAACAGAGTTTTCAATTGTTGTGTTAACAGATGTTTATGAAAGCCATTTTCAATATGCTAATCCTACATTAAATGGTTAAATATCTGACACATACAGTGGTTGAAGTTATCTTGCTTATTGTTATTTGCTTGCTAAAGACTAAGGCATAATTGATTTCTTCGAAGGCATCTCAAGAGGTTAAATACCTTACATTTGAATGTGGCAAACAAGTCAATTATACATTAGTTAATTTTAGACAGATCTTACATGCTTTCACTTTCAAGACCCTCACTTAATTGAAAACAATAATCTTCCTAAAAATCACTCTAGAAGGGATTGATCTAATCATGTTTTCAAATGAGATGGTTGAATGATTAATGAAATGCAATTTCTGAGTTATCCACTTGCAGAGTTTTCTTAGTTCTTTAGTTCAAAAAGGTGTAATTAGTTACCTAACATTACTTCAAGAATATCACTCTTTACAAATTGAATAATTGGAGTAACTAAACACATCTTAGATATTTTCATTTTCATTCTTTGTTTTCTGTTCTAGGACCTTAGCAGACTAAAGTAAAAGCAGTTGCTAAACTCCATCTCAATAGGGTCATGCCTAACAACTGAATGTTGAGGTAACTAAAGGTACAATAGTTGATTCATTTTTCTACTTTTATTTAAGATAGGCATTGTAATTCTCAATCTTAGTTTTAGAAATAGATCCATGGATGAGGACTAATAAACAAATTAGATAGATGCTTTGATTTCCAAAATAGGTCTTAAACTAGCCCTCAGTTTTTGGTATGTTTTTATGAAAATTAGATCATTTTTGGTACACTTCCTTTTCTTCCTTCTAAAATACATTTAGATTCACATAAGTCTTTCTATAGCTTTAGATTAACCATCCTTGGATCTCAAAGAACCAAAACCCCCTAAAAACAACATAAAACATAAAACAACGAAGTAAGGAATAGGTTTCTTAAGCACATATGGTGCACCACACTTCATCAGTTTACTAGCCCTGGTTGATAATTAATGAAAGCAATTTAGGACACTAAATTGACTAAACAGGTATGATTTAGGAGCATATTATTTGTGTGTTACACTATATTGCTTAATTTTTTTTTAATTTAAATGTTACATTGTACGATGACCTTTCATTTTGCTAATGAATTAGTGTTTATTTTACTGTATTGTTTTTTAATTTTTTAAACACATATAATTAAAAAAATAAATATTTTGTTATATTAAATTTTTAATAATTATAATTATTAAATTTATTTAGATAATTTAATAAAATTATATTAATATAGATGAATAAATATTATTACATTTTTTATTTTTAAAATTAATGAAATTATTTGTATATATATTTGATTATAAGAACATCTTTGTTATCATATATTTTAATAAAAATGTTAATATTTTTTTATTAATAAATATTTCCGTATTGTAATATTATACAAACATTTTTCAACAAAGTGATGATGGCTAAGTTTTACACCTTAATCAATATCGATTAATGCAAAACACTCTTAGAATACGTATACATTTAAATAATTTTTAATATAAATAATTTTGGGCTCATTTTGGAGAAGAAGTTTAGCCTTTGGCTTGAAAGCCACGGAAAAAGAGCTAAAGGACAAGCTGTTTTTAGGAGACATCACTCGACTATTGACCATCTGGTCACTCTTAGAATCATTGCGGAGGAGTGTCGCAATAGTAAAGTCGATCTCTTATGTTGCTTTGTGGACTTTAGAAAAGCTTTCGACACTATTCCTCGAGATAAACTTTGGGAGACACTTAAAGAGATCATGGTCCCTCTTGAGTTGAGGATTGATGTGATCCATCTCTACGAGACCATCACTGCCAAGCTTAAGACTAATGAGGGGTGGTCTAAAGACATTAAATGCAATATTGGAGTTAAGCAAGGGTGTCCCCTCTCCCCTACCCTTTTTTGCATATACATCGATAAGCTAGAGGAGTGTCTGGACTCTGTGGGGTGTAAGGGAACCGAGCTTGTTGGTGTTCTCATTACTCTTCTCCTCTATGCTGATGATATCATTCTTTTCACAAAAATGCATGATGACCTTGATAAGAAGCTCCAGATTCTTCATGACTACTGCTCCAAGATGGGTATGACAGTTAATACTGACAAGACTAAAGTCATGATCTTTAAATCCAAAAATATTTCCCATGGTAGTTTCATGTATAATAACCAGTGCTTAGAGTAGGTTTCTTCTTATAAGTATTTGGGCATTGCCTTCCCTCATCATCTCAACCGGAATTATAGCATTGAGAAAAGGAATATTGGGGGCTAGAAATCTTATTATGAGCTTCAAAACAATTGTAAGTCTGTCGATATTTAAATTTGGAGTAAAAAGAGGTTCCTCTTTGAGACCCTTGTCACCCTTGTTGTCTTATACAAGTGTGAAGTTTGGGGTTGCATTACATCCAAAGAGTCATGGAGGAAGATTGAGATGATTCAAAAGAAATTCATTACCTATAACCTCAAGATCAAGGGAAATACTCCCTATCCTATCCTCTTGATTGAATCTGGTTTTTCCCCCATTGAAATTATAGCTATGTTTAGATATTTTCTGTATAAGAAGAAGATTGAAAGCATGGAATAAAAAAGGCTCCCTAAAATTGATTCTAACTGTAGACAAAACCCTCACCTTCACCTCAAGTGCGAGTGGCATAAGGATGCCCAGTCCTGGCTCAACCATTGGGGAATTAAGGAGGAGCTCAGTATGGAAAGCAAAGATAATATCAAAAATACAATTACCTCCATGTTTAAAGACAAGTTGTTGGAGGATCAGGAGCTGGAGGGTAAAAGGAAGCTAAGATACTATAAGGAAGTGGTCAACCCCACCCTTGATAATCAGAATTATCTCTCTGTGTTGTCCAGCAATAAGAAAAAATGAACATCGCTAAGATAATAACTAATTCCCATGAGCTTCGGAGTGAGACCAGGAGGTGTTTTATTCCTAAGACCCCTTGGAATGATAGAATCTGTCATATTTGTGCTTCTAAGCAGGTGGAAGATGAAAAGAAACTCCTTTTAGACTGCCCTACTCTTACTCACATTTTCTTTCAATTCCCTACCATCTGCCACACTTCCAGTCTTCTTGACCTATTAATCCAACCCACCTATAGTGATCTTGGAGCACTTATTTCCCTTCTCTTTGACTATATAAACAAGATTTTAAAGAATTAAACTTAGATTCTTTCTCCTTTCTTAAGGTCGGATTGATCGCATTGGTCTCAACGGACAGTAACCATCATCATCATCATCATCATCATATATTTCAAAAAAAAATATTTAAAATTTTTAGCTTCATTTTAGCCCAATTATAACATGCCAAAAACTACTAAATAAAATTTTAGCTTCATTGTGACGAGTGAGGTATGCATACTTTTTTACATGTACAAATTTCCCCTTCGACTTAAGTGGTATTTCATCTTCCAATCCTATCATCATAACCATGGTGTTAGAAGCCCTCTATATTTCAAAATTTTAATTTAATGTGAATGGAATGGCCTTGATATTGAATGTGATAAAGATACAAGTTATACAAGCTCTCAGGAAGATAGAGAACATCACACAAAAGAAAATCCAAGAATATAGGTAGCTTGAGTATCACTATGCCAATTCCCAAAGGTTTGAGGCTAAATTTTTCTACAAAACACATTGTGCCATCTATATTTTCATTAAATATTTTAAATACTTTTGTTTGAAAGGTCATGTGGCATGTTTCAATTGTGTGAAGTAGGCAAGCATCTCCCCAAGAATCACATGAAATATTAGATAAATCCTCATATACTCCAATATTGTATTGAGCAACAATGTAATGAGGAGATTTAGGTGCATTACCTTTTGTCAAGTATGAATTTTTTCCTTTATCTTCTTTATTTTCTTGTTATTTTTTAATCCTATCTCATGGCACTCTACAGGTCCTTGAATCGTGTTCGTTTCTACCACAATGGACACAATGAAGATCTAGTCTCTCACTTTGTCTGTGTCTACCCCTTGCATATGAAGCTCCTACTTCCATGTCCTCTTTTAATGCTTCCTCATCTAGAATAATAATGTGAACGATTCTCCCCTTTCTGATCAAGGCACATCCTATCTTTAGTGGGAAGTGTTGTCTTCTTCTTCTTGTTTCTAAAATATTTCTCACATTTTGCAACTTTTTCCACTAGAGAGTGGAATGCGATGGACATCATTTGACCACTAGCTTGCAAGGACTAAAGATACTAAGAGTGTGTATGGTAGAGAGCCTTGATGAATCTTATGAGAAGAAGATATATCTTTACTCTAGTAGCATCTATGGCATGCATGATGGCTTTGATTTCTGATACCAAAGCCATGTGATATTCATCCTTTATATGAATTCAAGTTCCGAGTGAGAGTCATAAAAATATTTCATCTTCTTCGAAGCACCATAATTATCATTGATTAAAATGATGTGACAAATCACCTCTTCACTTAGAGTAGTAGGGCATACACTTTCTTGTCTTTATTCTTCCAAATGGAAAGCTCTTTGGTAGTTTTTCACTTGATAGGTCCTTTTGAATTTTGTTGCACCTCTAATCCAGACTCATCTTCAACTTCTTCAATGGGATATCCTTCTCAAATTCCATCTCACAGATCACTGCATATCAATTTTCTCTTGATCTTCTTGAATTATTCGAGATAGTTATCCAAGTTGGTCAACGTGATGCCAACTGTGGAATTGAGACAATGCATTTATGCATCCACTACATAAAAAAAAAAAAAAAAGTGTTACTATCCAATAAGAAATCATAGAGACTCAATGAAGCAAACCCTTATTAATGGGATTTGCACAAAGATTCTCAAAATTACGAAGGCACAACTTCTATGTCCTTCATATTGACGCATTGGAGAAAATATAACGGAGTTCAAGAAAATACAAATTGTCAATCATGTAGAGGCACTAGTTGAAGATTGTGGAGGTACTATTGCTCTCAACTTCTATTTCCATGCACATCACTAACCAAGATCTGAGATAAGTTCTTTCAAAGGGGATGCACAATTCCTAGAGTAAGAAGATTAGTTTGTTGGTTTGATATATCAATGCTAGTAGAAAGTGTATAAGCTTAGATTTCTACTAGCTCTCTATCCATGATATTTTGTGAGTTAAACCCAAAGGTTCATCTTGACCAACATGAATAATATATCAATTGTATACAACTGAGCAAAAAAATTGGATGCCAAAAGAACCTTATCGACCATGTGAGTGAAGAGTAAGAGGGAATAAGATTGATGTGGCATGAGAAATGTCTTTGAGAGAGAGTTGTGTGCTTATATAGATTGATTTGGGACTAAGTATTAGATGGAGATGACACTACATCCCATGGGATAATTTTTGAAATTCAAGCATTTTTTCTGATAATGTGGAAACTAATAAGCATCAAGAAAAGAGAGAGAGAGTCGAGGATGCATCCCAAATGGAATTTCAATGGTTGATGATGACTGAGCAAGGGTAATGTCAAATTTTATAGAGGGGATAAACTGCTACATATAGAACTATGGTGGAGTGACAAGGCTCATATGTGGGAGAGATTCATATAGTTCAAAATAACGTTGAAGTTTTGATACCATTGCAGAATGAGGATAAAATCCACAGTTGAATGAATTCTCGGTATGGTGAAATGCATATGTAAAACAATTGATGCAACCTTTGGTTTCATATTTCAAGGTTGAATGACTCTTCTTATCCACCTATGACTCTTCATTTTCCATTATTGAGCCAAGAGACTCATTCTACATCCTAGTATAAGGGGATGTGTAAGTTTGTTTGTCTGTACGTTCCCCTTTAAAAAAAAAATGGTTATGAATAGAAAAATAATGTGGACTATACTAATAATAATAAAAATATGTTGTAAAGTAGACAAATAATGTGGGCTATAATAAAAAATTAATATGTTGTAAAGTAGAAAAATAATGTGGGCTATAATAAAAAAATTAATATGTTGTAAAGTAATTAGAAGTAAAAAAAAAAAATGAGTGAGTAAGATGTTTAAATCAAATCTTATACTTTTTCAAAAATATTTTAACAAAAAAAATTAAATAAACTATTTGAAGATCTATGTTAACTAATTTATTTCATATCAACTTTATATATATTTATACATAGAAAAATAATTGTTAAAATAAATTATTTTGATGTTGTATATAAAAAAAAATATTCAATGTGAGTTGTTAATAAAATATTTTAATAGAAATTAATATTCACTTATAGTTAAAAATATATTAATATAAAAAACCATTTTAATGTTATGTAAAATATTTTAATGTCGATTAAGTATCATTTAAAAAAAAATATATATATATCATGAAAAGTTTAAGTTTTTACCGTTAAAACTTTTTTTGGTCTGATATATACTCTATTTAACATTCACAAATGCAATTTATACAATGAAAAATAACACATTCTATTTTAAAGTATCTATATATATCATGAAAATTTTAAGTCTTTATAGTTAAAACTTTTATTTGGTCTTATATATACTCTATTTAACATTCACAAATGCAATTTAAACAATGAAAAATAACACATTGTATGTTGCACTCTAAAGAAGTTTGCACGCGAAGAAATTTGATCCCTCTAGGCTTATGTTAGATATGTACTTAAAATGGATCTATGCTAGTTTATAATATTTATAATTGACACAAAATCTCAAAATATTGTGTCTCCAAGAGTCATAATGGTAATTTGAACAACACCATCTTCCACTATATCCTAATAATGGAGTAAAGAAGTATGATTTCTATAGTGCCCCTTCTTGAGCCTTATGAGTTTTAATTATGTTTGATGTTGTGATAGGACACCCCTCTCTCTCTCGTCCTCTTTGTTCATGTTAGACAACTTATATAATAAGTACCAAAAAATAACCTTGTTATTAATAGGAGGAACATTGACCTCTAAAATGAAGGTAAGATAAGGTAAATTGCCTTTAATTTTTAAGTTGTTTATTATAAAATGGTTTTCTAATTGTTTGCTTTTCTTCCAATTATCTCTACAAATAATGCATCCCTTAACTTCACAAACATAGAAGAACATGACGATAATAAATATAAAAGAGAAACTTTTTTACCCATATCCAAGATTGGTCCTCTTTACAAATGTTCTCAAGGCCATAGTAAGTTTTCCAACTTCCACTATTCTTCTTCAACACCATAACTCCAATTTATCTTGTGATGGAAGTCAATTTCACTACACTTATATGAAATGCCTTGTTCTATATTGTTATTGAAATTAAGATATGTAAGCTTAGTATTCACAAATATACATGACATAGTAAAAAAATATAAGAATATTAATTTTGTTTTTGAGATTATCAATTTACTTTATCTTAGATGGCTAGAGGAATAATTGTTATTCTCTCCCACCACCCAAATTCTAAGAAAACATAAATGACCTAGTAAAAAAATATAAGAATATTAATTTTGCTTTTGAGATTATCAATTTACTTTATCTTAGATGGCTAGAGGAGTAATTTTTATCATCTCCCACCACCCAAATTCAATTCTTAGAAGTGAAATACTAAATTTTATTATAATAACTTCAAGTTTTGTTATTTGATATATTCTTCATACAAAATATAAAAAAATATGTATATTCCTTATATGAAATATAAAAAGAATTATTCCATAACTCTAATAAGATCTAATCGCTAAGATTTATTCTTAATATATTTCAAAAAGCTAAAGCTTATTAACTTTACCAATTAAAAGGTATTTTACAACATTTATTGTTTCTGAGTGATTTTTTTTTTGGAAATTCAGAAATTGGAATAATTTCTTGGTGGACCAGGAAACTTCCCACTTAACCCAAGTCCCATCATACCATCATTATTGATTGTGGAAGATATGATAAATGGAAAAGAAATATTTTTTAGTCCATCGGTCCATAAATGCGCCGAGGCAGAAAATGCTCACCCTCTGATGATGTATTGCTTTAATCTGATGGTGGACATTTCCTACTCGAAAATGCTCACCCTCTGATGATGTATTGCTTTAATCTGATGGTGGACATTTCCTACTCGACACATTTATGGCCAGATGGACTGAAAAATAAACCTCCACTGATAAATGTGCAGACTTTCGCTAAAGAAATGTCCGTTCGACAATGACAATCAACTTTATCCGTAACTCCACCCACTCAAATCAACTTTTGCCAAAGCAAGTGGCATACAATAATTGAATTCAATAAAAAACAAAAAGACGTACAATAATTGAATTGAAGCCCAGTGAAATAATGAAGGATCATGGCGAGCCTTATTTTGGCTTCTATTCACCCATTAATGCGGTGGCAGATACACTGCTCACCGTTAGATTTAAACAATTTTAAATCTAACGGTGAGCAGTGTATCTGCCACCGCATTAATGGGCGAATAGCAGCCGAAATATTGATTGCCAAGGATCACAGCCCAGTGGCCAACTTCCTACAAAGCTCGAATCCAATAAGCTTTTAAACGCTGAGGGCGACAGGGGACGGATACAATAATTGCATCAACTCAACCCATATGCGTGCAATTTCTATCCGTAATTCCACTCACCCAAATAAACTTTTACCAAAGCAAGTTCCGTGTAAGGATTGAATTAAAAAATGGTATTTTCTAGACCCTGAGGGTGAGAGGGACGGCTACAAAAATTACATGCACTCAACCCATATCCGTGTCCCGGTTCAGACCACCCTTTTTCTTTAATGTACCGATCATCCATTCGGCCAATCGACCTACGGAAAGCCTTATTTCAAAAGCCATACGCCCATTAATACATCCCATTAGGATAGTCTTGGGAGAAGGAATCTGACATTTGCGTTGGGTGTGAACAGTGTACATAATTATGTACTTATTTAACATTCATCCTCATAAATTCTGAAGAAATATTTCGGTAACGCGTTGACTTTATGATGAACCACACTGGTTGGTTCGAAACGCGTCGATTTTATTCATGATAATGTGATTATTACCGAAAGATTTCTTTAGAATTTATTGATGGATCACAGAATCCAAAAATCTACTAATATTCATCATCATAGCTTATGCCGATCGCCCATGATGCCGATGGCCCATGATCCACCATGGGCATCATGGATCTGAACTACTTATACAAAAAAAATTGACTTTTTTTAAGATTAATAATAAGCAGTTTCTCTAAAATAAATATGATATATTAAGTTAAAAGTTTCTTTCTTTCCAATTCACAAAATTATATTATAAAAAATAAAATAAAACATGTAATATTTAAAATACCATAATTATTTTAACAAAATATTAGATATATTCATTTAATAATTAAATAATAGTATCAAAATACAAAAGATAAATCAACTCTATGGTATTAATCATCTTCTTCTACAAGCCCCAGAAAATTAACATACCATACTATAGATTAATTAACTGAAATTATAAAAAATTAACATATTATTGACTAATTCTCACCTTAAATTATAATTAAATCTATAACTTCATGCAACAATCATCTAAGAACCATAAATATAGGAAATAAATAACTATAACTCACGATTTTCAAAGTGTTCTAATTTACAAGACTACTAAATATTTATAAATTCGCTAATAATAAAATAATGTTTTGGTTTCTTAACTCAGGAGAATGACGCGCGCTCTGCTAGGGTTTCCAGGTTTCCTGTTCTGCAGAAACCCTAACTTCCCCTGCAACTTTGCCAAGCTCTGACGGCGCTACCACTTTTCTGCAGAGAAGCGTTGTACGCAGGTATGGAACCAGAGACGGGGGGGCGTCAGCCTCCCCCTACTAATGACAAAGAGAAACAAGGAGAATCTGACCTGAGCATGAAAGATTCAACTACTGCGCAGGAGACTGAGGCGAATAAGAAATCGACCTCTGAAACACAAACAGAAGCGCCGTAGGTCACGTCTTCGACCTGCAAGCCTATAGCTCCAGATAGACGCAAAATTGACCTTCCCAGTCATCG
Source organism: Pinus albicaulis (assembly GCA_034641835.2). NCBI lineage: Eukaryota > Viridiplantae > Streptophyta > Pinopsida > Pinales > Pinaceae > Pinus > Pinus albicaulis. The sequence continues at coordinate 1,115,333,467 of CM076584.1, forward strand.
GATTAATGCCAGGATTCAGTATATGAGAGCTCATAGGGAAATTTATCGAGTTTTGGCCAACTGAAAAAGCCTTACAAGGATGTATTGCATCCAAATGGAAGCCAAAAGGACATGTTAATCTGCAACTGGGACCAAAAGGATTCTTCACAGCTGATTTCAACTGTATCGAGGACAGAAACAGGGTCATGGACGGAGGCCCTTATTTCTTTAACTCGGCAGGGTTATACCTTCGAAACTGGGTAGAAAGGTTTAACCCAGATCCAGAAAACTTCAACAGGGCACCGGTTTGGATTCGTCTATACTTGCTGCCTCTAGAATGTTGGGATGAGGATTCTCTTCAAGTGATTGGAAAAGGATTATGAGAGTTCATAAAAATAATAGAAGAAACTAAGCTAAGAAGATATACCTTCTACGCTCGCATCTGTGTCTACATGCAGCTGGACAGAGCACTACCAGATGTTGTAAGTCTATTTCATGATGATTATGAATGGATTCAACTGTTGGACTATGAACATGTACCTTTTTGTTGCAGAAGATGCCATGCTCATGGGAATCTCTTTAGGGATTTTCCTCTAACAGCACAAACCAGCAGTCAAAATGCTGGAGATAAGGAGGATGCAGATGGGTTTACCAAAGTTCCTACCAGAAGAAGAAATAACAAGAAACCCACACATTCTGGGAATAAACCTAGCCCTTCTGCTTCTGCCCCCTCTACTAGCAACAGCTTTGCTGCCCTTGCCCATTCCGACCCTCAGAGCGATGCTACTCCTGCTGCTCCCAATACCGCGACTCTCTCTGTCCCCCCCTCGACTCAGCCCAACCCCACTACCTCTGGACCCTCTCAAGCTTCTCTGCAAATGGCTACCTTCTCAGATCTCGGCCCCTCTTCAATGCAGAAGCAGGTGTCTTGGGACCCCAATCTCATGGATTTGGATGGGCACTCCCTCAACCCCAGTCAGGACAACAAAGACTCCCAGGAAAATGCGCAGATCATCCTCATGGAGGAAGACTCTGAAGGCTTTGATCTAGGGGATCTGGATCTTATAGGCCTAGAAGATGCTTGCAGAAGGAAAGAATTTGACAAGATCCTACCTCAACAAATAGAATCTCTCGAGGAAGTCCTTACTAAAGCTCATCAGCACAAAAAATTGGGTATTCAGCCAGGCAGCCATTGGGATAGCCTAAAGGTGTTGAAGGAAACTAGAAAGCGAGGCAGAAAAACCGAGTGGCAGCGAACTATCCAGCTAGGGGCGATGTTGGTGGATTCAGGGCGATATCCCAAGTTGACCCGGTTCTTGAAACCACTCGCAAATAGTTCCCCATGAAGTTAATTTCCTGGAATGTAAGAGGGCTTAACGGCCAAGGGAAGTACAGGATGATTAAAACCATGATTCAAAAAGAGAAGCCTCAAATACTCTTTCTTCAGGAAACTAAATGCAACAGCAAACTGCTCGGCTCCATCTTGTCAAAGGCTTGGCCTAGCAGCAACTCGGTAGTAGTGGATGCCTCTGGATCCTCTGGAGGACTTGCAATAGCCTGGGACACTCATTCCATGCTGCTATCCGACTTTCATGCAGTGCACAATCTCATTCAGGCTACATTCCATCATGTTGGCACTAATCTACATGGGCATTTGTCCAATGTTTACTTCCCTCAAGATCAGACTAGCAAGACATCGCTCTTAAATACTCTGGCGCATCTCAATTCGAACAGATCCCATCCCCTTTGGATCGTTGGAGGAGATTTCAATATGATCCTAAGGATGGATGAGAAAACTGGAGGAAGATCCAGATTAGAACCGGAAAGCAATCATTTCAATAATTTCATCAATAATAACTGGCTTATCGATATCCCCTTTTCCAACGGCATATTCACTTGGAACAATAGAAGAGTGGGAGGTCAGCAAATTGCTTCAAAGTTAGACAGATTTTTAATCTCGGACAACGCTATACACATGGGGAGAGACATCACAAGTTCAATTTTTCCCTTTGCGGGTTCGGATCATTGGCCCATTTTGTTACAGTGGCAAAATATAGGGTCTCAGCTAAAGCGGTCATTCAAATTTGAAGCCTTATGGTTGACCCATCCTTCCTTCAAAGAAATGATATACGCCGCCTGGAGAAATTTTAAACCACCAAAGGGTTCAAAAATGTCCCAGTTTCAGCAAAAGCTCAAATTTCTCAAAGGTCAAATTAAACACTGGAATCAGACCGTCTTTGGGAATATTTTTCAGGAAAAGAAGGTCCTTGAGCAAAAAATGAATGAACTGCAACAGGAAATCATCACTAACGGAAGGACAGAGTCTCTTGCTTCTAAGGAGCAAGACCTTCAAAAACAGTTGGAGGAGAGATATAAACAAGAAGAGATCCTTTGGCGGCAAAAATCAAGAATCCGTTGGTTAAAGGAAGGTGAAAGAAACACCAAATTCGTTCACAGCTCCACCATTCAGCGCAGAATGCAAAACAGGATCAGCCACATCATCAATTAGCAAGGAGAGTGGATGGAGAGCCATGAAAATATGGAACAGGAATTAGTAGATTACTTCAAGAGCATACACCAAGAACCTCAAATTAACAGACAGCCGACTATCGAACAAATCAAGCAGCTCATTCCTAAATTGGTCACTGCTGAGCATAACCAAATGCTCCTTCGTCCTGTCTCCCCCCAAGAAGTGGATGAAGCTATGGCGCAGTTCAAGGATGGTAAGGCCTCGGGACCTGATGGATTTACATCTAATTTTTTTCACCATTTATGGGATCTTATCAAATTTGAAGTCTGGCAACTAGTTGAGGAATCAAGAACCATGCACTGGCTTTTGCCCTCCCTCAATGCCACTTTCATTGCACTCATACCAAAAGAGGATCAGCCTAGCAAACCGAACAAATTCAGACCTATTTCTCTCTGCAACGTGATTTGCAAAGTCATATCCAAAATTATAGCAAACAGACTCAAGCCGCTCCTCCCGCTTCTCATCTCTTCGGAAAAAACTAGATATGTGGAAGGGCGACAAATTATGGATGGCATAATTTTAACTCATGAAATTATACACTCATTAAAGGTCTGCAAAAAGCTAGGTATGCTTCTCAAGATTGATCTCTCCAAAGCCTTTGACAAGCTAAATTAGAACTACATACAACATATTTTAAGTGCTTTTGGTTTCGATCAAATGTGGATCAGATGGATAATGAGCCTCATCACCTCCTCTTCTTTCTCTATTCTTGTCAATAGGATTCCTTCTCCCCCTTTCTTTCCCTCACGAGGGATCAGGCAGGGGGATCCTCTCTCCCCTTTTCTCTTTGTTCTCATGGTCGAAGGTCTGGGCCGCTTAATACACAAGGAGGTTCAATCTCACCAGTTGCATGGCATCTCCCTTCATGGCGCCCCTATCTCCACCCATCAGCAATTTGTGGATGATAACATGCTCTTTGGTCATCCTTCAGTTTAGGAATCCCATACCTTCAAAGCCATTCTTCACCTTTTCTCTTTGGCCTCTGGATTATCCATCAATGATTCAAAATCTCAGATTTTCTTCTTCCACACCCCTCCTCTCACCCAAACTAACATCGCTCGTATTCTTGGGTTTTCTATTACTTCTCTCCATGAAAAATACCTGGGTGCCCCTCTCATTGACTCTGCCATCAGACACTCCTCCTGGAACAAGCTCCTAGAAAAACTGGAATCCAGGCTTTCCTCTTGGACCTTCAGAGCTCTCAATTTGGCCAGTAGACTCACTCTCATTAAAGTTGTGCTACAATCGATGCCCCTTTACCTTTTTTCTATTCTGGCAGCACCAAAATGGGTTCTCAAGAAAATTAAAACCTTGCAAAGCAATTTTCTTTGGGGCTCCTCTGGCAGGAATCGGAAGTGGGCTCTGGTGAACTGGAACACTGTCTGCACTCCTAAAGAAGCAGGCGATCTTAATCTTCGAGATCCCATGCACAATAACGAGGTTATGGCTGCTCGCATTTGGTGGAAATGGATGTCCAATCCTCATACTCCCTGGGCTAAACTGTGGACAGCCAAATACGCCAATAGCAGATCCTCGGCAGATCTGATCAGGCTTGTTCCTGAGCAATCAGGTTCCCTTATTTGGAATGCGGCCAAGCAACACTATCTGCTCATTCAACAATACAGCTTCTGGGAAATACGCAATGGCAACTCAGCAAGATTCTGGTTCGATTCTTGGCAGCAAAACCCAACGCTTCTCGATACTTTCCCTCGCATCAACATGGGAGACAACAGAAATGCTTTTGAAGTTAAGGTTTTCCATCAGTGGACGCCCTCCAATAGCAACGGATTCAGGCAATGGAAACTCCCTCAGCACATTGCACCTCATGCTCAAGGCATTGATTTGGAAGCTCTCAGCAACGAGCTTCACAGAAGGCAAATCAGAAGCTCGAAAGAGCCAGACATTCTCAGATGGGGTTATTCCACTAAAGGTATGTTCACTACGAAAGAGGCCTACTCTCTCATGCACCCCACGCCTCTCCCCTGTGATTCTCTCTGGGTTTTGATCTGGAACAAGTTCTCCTGGCCTAAGATCTCCACGTTCCTCTGGCTCCTTAGTCATAAAAGAATTCTCACTTGGGACAATTTGGTTAAACGGGGTTTCACTGGGCCTTCTCAATGCCCCAACTGCCTTCAAAGTGCTGAAACCATCCAGCATCTCCTGTTGCTTTGCCCTTTAGCCAATACCATCTAGGAAAAGTGCAACTTTCACTGCCAAAGGATCAAACCCACGAGAGATATAACCAACATTCTTCGCACTTGGCCTAAACGCCCCTTCCACTCCTCCCTCCTCAATGCTCTCTGGCTGCTTCTTCTTGGTCTTGTGTTTTGGTCTCTGTGGAAAGAAAGAAATAAATGTATCTTCAAAAATCAGGCCTCCTCTCTGGACTCCCTGTGGACCTCTTTCAGCAACAACCTTCAGGAAACTCTTGCTCTCCACTCCTGGCATGAAGACGACTATCCTAAAAATCCCAAAGAAATCACCATCTGGCAAAATTGGAATCTCCAAATTGCGTTCTCTCCTACCTTCAAGATCCGTCCAAACCCCGATCCTCCTATGCAATGGTCCCCTCCTCCTGATGGTGTCTTCAAACTAAATTTCGATGGCGCCTCCAGAGGAAATCCCAGTCTAGCAGGTTTTTGGGGCATCGTTAGAAACTCTAAGGGAGAAATTCAAATCATCTTCTATGGATCCATCGGATGGGACACAAATAACTCAGCTGAATTAGAAGGCCTCTGGCAAGGTCTCTGTCTTATTCAATATTACAATCTCTTTCCTATCATAATAGAGGGAGACTCACAAGTTCTCATCAACATAGCCAACCGGCTACTTTGGGGCACCAATCTAGCGAAAGTGTCACACAGTTGGCGTTTAGCTGCCAGATTAAAAGAGGTTAAGCATCTGGTTAACTCAACGCAGGGTTGTCTCCTTCAAGCATATTAGGCGGGAAGGAAACAAAGTTGCAGACCTCTTGGCCAATTCTGGAACGGACAGTACTAGCACTCTCATCCATGGCCCTCTCAATAGTATCCATGATGAAGAATTGCTACAGAATTGCACCATGCAGGTGCACAAAGACTACTCCATTCCAGATGCGGATGCTTGAAGGTTTGGACGGGACGTGGCTTCCCGCGCTCTTCCCAACGGCATTTGACAGGGCAGCCCACATGGCTCCCGGTACCTGCATTTATGAAGACCATTACTCTCCAGCTCGCGTGGCAGTTATTCACCTTGGTCTACTCACCCTGCATTCGATTATGGCAGTTCTTCTTGCAATGGAGCACATTCGAGATAGTTCGAACGACACTTCTGGTCAGGGAGGCTCGCCATCTCCTCTGCAAGGAAATTGTGCTCCAAGTTCTGTAGATGCCAGTGTGAAGACCAACACGGGGCGGCGCTGCTATTTACACGCGTGCTTCGAGCCTCTTCCGGGGTTTCATTTCTCACACAGTCCTCTTTGCAGCCTCAATTCACTCTCTGGCATCGGGACTAACCAGCGAGGTGGTCTCATTTGTCATTTTCAAGCTCCTTCTGCTAACCTCAGTGACGACCAGTCCTTCTCCTCTCCCCCTGCTTCCCCTGCCAGCCCTCTCTGCCCTGGACCCCTTCGTTAATTTCCTGTCAACATGCCCCGTCTCCGCGAAAGAATGAGGAGCAGGCGAGGTCTCAGCCGAGGTCTCTGTCGTCCCCCTCCCAGTCTTGGCACATGCTCCTACTCTGCAGATGAAGATCACGATCACACACTTGGCCCACGTGGTGAAAGTGGAAGAGGTCGTGGCCACACTAGAGGTGTTGTCGATGTTTCAGTTGATGTTGCTCCGCCCTCTCCTTCCTTAGCTCACGATCCCACCAGTAGCTCTCCCCCCCTATCTCTCATAGTTGTGCTCGTCCCACCATTCGGCAAACTTCTCAGCGAGCTGAACTCAGGTTCGACTGCACATCCTCTAATTCCATCCTCACTGCCTATATTACTGTGACTCTCTGTGAAGAAATCCCTAATCATGCTACGCCTCGTTCTATCTCTCTCCCTTCCCCTCCGGGTTATGGTTTCCCTAGCGAAGTGGTAGTTCCTGCCACTTCCCCTCCCCTTCCACAGAACGAGTAAAGCATGAAGGCGGCGCACACTGGTAGGGAGGACGCACTCGACGCTGGGAAGGATGATAGCAACAATGTTTTCGGATGCAGGATTATCGAGGAACCTCCATCTCCGACTCGTGATTAGCCTCTGCAAAGCTCTACAGGTTTTTTCTCAAACATTGCAGATAATTCTATGCTATATCGCTTCACAGCTCAGCTAAAAAAGCGGATTTTGAATTTCAGCATTTATTTTTATGTTTGTTTGGCTTGTATGAACTCAAAACCAGTTTCCCTCTCAAGGGCGGTTCAGAATCTGTGGTTAACAGGACTGGTTTCCCATTCTGGGCAGTCCAGATACTCTTTGAATAGCTTGTTTATCAAGCACAGTGCTCAGACTCACATAGCTGACACTGTGGCTATTTTTTACCAGTAAATTTTATACATAATAGAATTAGTCATACTTAGAAAAAAAAAAAAAAGATAGATCAGAAAACCAATATTTGCATTTTGAAAAAATAAAGGCATAACAGACCTGCAAAACCAACAATAAGACCTGCAAAATGAACAATAAAGAAGAAACTACGAGCTGATGAAAAAAATTGAAATATTTTAAACAAACAAAGTAGTGTATGAAAATTATATTGCGTACTTAGATACAGCTAAATAATTAAGGTTACATAAAGTTTGAATTTTTTCATATGTTTTCCTATATTCACTCTCACCCTGAGATTACAAAGCTCACTAAGATGGGGAGCAGGCACCGAGAGGAGAGGCCCGCCGTCGGGCCTCTTGGAGGAGTCATTGCAGTTGCTATCGTAGCAGGAGGAAGCGCTGGAGGGGTAGGCTCCTCTGTTGTTGTTGTCTCGCATGCAGGCGATGGTGGTTGTCACATGCAGCGAACTTGAGGGCCTCGAGAGTGCCTTCAAGGCATGAATTTACCGCAACCATCGTTTGGCTAACCCTTGTGCTGGCTGCATGGTTCTTCAGGTTCTTCGCCCCTGTGCTGGCTGCATGGTTCTTCAGGCATTTTCTACAGGTAACAAATATTTTTTTGAGCAAATGAGAGGCAAGGGAAATGGTGATCTGTAACATTCAAATTTTGAATTTGAAAATCAACTAGACCATCCCATAGAATTAATCATGGTATCCATGGGTACGAAATGGACCTATGCATGCATACATTCTACACGCGGAGTTGCCTAAACCGGAAAAGGGGAATCGGGTTTTCCATTTAGTAGAATGGTTGGCATGGTATCACGTACTGTTCGGTACTTTCTCAGAGGCATTAAATAGTGAAAACGGAATTGGAGGAAACAAATACTGTTTGAAGTCCTTTGGGCCGAGTCCACCTCCTACCAGGAAAGCCGCAGAGTCGCCAGAGAGAACTCTCCCGGAGCTGTGCCATCAGCTTCAATTTCGTCGAACGAAAGACAGTTCCATTCAAAAGTTGAAATTCGTAGGGGGAAATTAATTTGTACGTATGAATACAATGCACCATGTCAGTACTTTGTGTCTATTGATACCAACATGGAAATTTATAAAAGGAATTATAATTAGAAATATAACATGTCCTTTTAACATCTTTGACATGGACTTGTATTAATCCTATGGACAAATGGAATTTATACTTTAGAAAGTATAGGGAAGTCAATAATTCGGGTTATGAATGGTGATACTAGTATTATCATAGGATTATCAGTGTTTTTGACGAGTTCTTGTAGGGAATTTTAGGGCCTGCATCCTTACCATGTTGTACCATGCATCTTTTTCAAATGTTGAGCGCAATGATCAATTCAAGACGATAGAGTTACAAATATCGATTTGAAGGGTTTTTGTTGCTGCAGCTGATATCGATTCAATAAGGAATGTGTTTTCACATATGTATAATAGTGAATGTATCATTTTCATTCATGTGTGAAGCTCATGTAGGAGAGCGAGTTACAACAGATTCTATGTTAAATTTGTTGCTCTTCATTTATGTGCGAACACTTTCATAGGGCAGCTTTTCAATAACGACAACCAATATATCTTGGTCCATTGACAAAACATTATATTTGGTTCATAGTTTAAAAATCTCCCAAAATAATTTATAATTTTGGCAAGATTATAAAAAATTTAGGCAGAAATTTTTGAAAATTATTTCGCCTTATTGCTTTTTTGCCTTGAAAATCATGGAAATTCTGGTAAGATTTTAAGAAAATTCGGAAGGGATTTTTGTAAATCCAGCTATAAAACTTCAATATTTTAGGTTCCCTAGATGTTTTTGATGGTGTTGAATCCATTTCCACCATCAAAAACATGATTCAAACATTGCTACTGTAATATTTTTTAATTTTTTTTGCCTAGATTTTGGGCAATTCCTCTGGGCAATTCTCCGCCTCAGTAGACAACTCCTTAAAATTCATGATTTGGGGTGCTCTTCAAGTTTTTGATAGAGCTAAATCCATTTCCACAAAAAAAATAATTCAAACACTACAACTATCTAATTTTTTGAATTTTTGTTTAAGTGATTCTCCCAAAAAACTACAGACTATTTTGTTGAAAATACCATTCACACCTTCATTAATATGAATTTGGGAGCCCATGCATCTGTATACTGAGAAATTTTAAAACCTACGCATACCCTAGGTCTGGTTAATTTGCATACATAGGCATCGTTGTAAGAACAATAAATTTACCATCGCAAACACTTCAGAAAGAAAGCAGCTTTTTTTTAACTAGACGGAAAGAATCATGTTGGGTAACTCGACAGAGAAATTTCAAAACACGCAGAGTTTAGGTCTGGTTAATTTGCATACATAGGCGTCACTCATATTGTAAGAACAATAAAATTACCTTCGCAAACGCTTCGAAATAAAATCATACATGTTTAGTAACTATCATACGTGTTTAGTAACTATAGGGAAAGAATCTTGTTTCCTCCTTCGATTGCGACGGTAAGAATAAGCATATGGATTTTTTTTTCTATTGCTTTTTATGGTGCTGGTAAAAAGCCACTTTTTGATACCCTTCATCCTCCACATTACTAAAACACAATTTGACAGACCAGGAATCCTTGACATTACTAGAACCCATTTTATTCAGACTATTATATAAAGGAAATGTTTTTCTAAGTTTTACCAAAATTAGGAGAGAACAGATCAAGTTGTTGGTCAACCATTGCGGCAACGCATTGGTCAACCATTACAGAAACTCATTGGTTAACTGTTGCAGCAACTCATTGGGTCATAAAATGGTAAAGAAATTCAAATGGGAAACAATCGTTTCCCTTCCAGTGCAAAACCCTAAAGAAAATATCATGAATGGATTTAGATTGGCATGAAGTATAAGGAAAACACATGGAGTTTGATCATATTGCAAAAATCCATTCAACTAGAATTGGATACTTTATTAGAGGAGAGGAAATGAACCCATATGCTCCATGTTCTTTCATCTGGGTATAAAATAAACGCCCAAGATCAAGGCCTACTGCATCCTTGTTATATGAACTGTAATTTTTTTAGAGATGCATTGTTTAGATGTTGGTATTAATAGTGCTCCATCATTTTTCATGGATTCATATGTATTGAGTTTTTAAATTTATTATGCAATTATGCTTGTTCATATAGCCCCAAGGATAGAAGAGGACAAGATGAAATGAAGAGACCATACACATTTGTGAAAAAAAGGGGTTTCCAATGCCATTTCATTGTAAAAATTATGGTTCAAATCCGTGAGATAACGATAATAACATATAACATGTATGAACATGTAGTTGGCCGAGGATGTTTTAATAATTAGAGGAAAGAGAAATAGTTTGAATTATCAATGGAAAAAGAAAAAATAATTTCAAATGGTGATTGCAACCCTCATGTAAAAATGTCTCATGCTTTTCTGGTGAGGAATCAATATAAACATAATAAGAAATATCTTGTCACTTGTCATTGCACAAATTTCATAACTTGTGATTTCCCATGGTTTATTCATGGAAATTTTTTCAAGCATGCCATAAAGGTGGGTTGGTAGTCTTCTTGTTCAATGGATTCAAGCCAATTACTAAACCATTAGAGCACAACTGATTCATACAATGACCCTCCTGAGATAAATATAGTGGAAATATCAGATCTTGGTGAAGATGAAAACACATTGGCCATGGATAGTCACAATGTTGATGTAGATGTTGAAGGAATTGAGTTGGCCAAAGAGGATTTATTTGGCTACATAGACTTGGTTTGAAAAATTCCTCATGCTATTTTGACCAAGATTGAACATTTGATTGATTTGTTTAAAAATATGTTGGATGACGCCAATCATCTTCATATTATGGATTATGAATTCACGTGTTGGATGACACCAATAATCTTCATATTATGGGATTAAGAAGAGTTTTTGAGGCCCCAAAAAGAGAATAAAAACAAGAAAACAAAATGAAATATTTGAAATTGACTTGAATATCATGGCAAATGAAGATTAACCATTTGAGTTTGAAAAAATCAGCAAGCGAGGTCGCCCTCGCTCCAACAATGAACGATTTTCTAGGTTTCTTGTGATGCATTTGTTTTCAATTTGATTTTAATATTTCTTCATGTATTACAAGAATTTGATGTATTATTGTTTTTTTGAGGATGTTCATGTATGTTTGATAGGTTGTGAGGATATGTTTGCTGATTTGTATAATTTTTTGGAATTTTCATTTAAGGTGAGTAAATAATTCCACGCATTTACACTCAAGATTTCAATACATCAATTATTTTGTATGTTATGGAAGATAGATTTCAAGCGGTTTTCCATACTTGCATTATGATTGCAAATATTGGTGTCTAAACATGAATATGATATATAAATTGGAATAAAAACAATGGAAATGTAACAAAATTTGTAGAGGAAATGCAACAAAGTTGTAATTAAACATGTAAAACACAACTTTACCAGTTTTTTTATAACTTTTCAATGCTAATGGTGATATATTATTAGAGAATAATATATATTACAGCATCAAATATTATGCATTTTATTTCTATGAGTTTCTGCACCAGTGATCCAGTGTGTCAACAATGGTGATCCAGTGTGTCAGCATTGGTGAGCCAGTGTGTCAGCAACGGTGAGCGAGAGAATGTCAGCAACAATGAGGGAGTGTATATAAGCAACAATGAGGGAGTGAATATCATCAACAATGAGGGAGTGAATATTAGCAAGAACAGGAGTCAATCTGAATCTGAGAATTAAGGTGGATTTTCATGAATATTGCTGATAAAATAATCACTTTGTCCACCAGGACGAAGATACCCTCATTTTTCCATAATTACATTCCAACATTCAAACTCTTCTTTTTTCGTCAAGGTATAGGACTTTTTTATAAATCCTTCTTGACAACAGATCATTGGATAGCGAAATCTAAGACCATTCTAGTTTTTCCCACACTGTTCCATAGAAATAATATACTAAGAAACCCTTGTTAAGGCTATCTTTAAGTTTAGGTATTTAAATGGATCTTTATTTCGGGTTTATTTTCCTAAGGCATCCAACCTTTCTTTACATCCTTCTTGTGTGGTAGTTTCCCATATTTGAATATGGGTTACACAATATGCAATGGTCTGTTGCCTCTTCCTCGTGATATACTCTGCTACCTCTCACAAACTAGCCAACTTTTGTTGTTCTTTTATCACCTCCATAGGTATTTCATATTCTCCTCTAACCCATAGAAGGGTCTCATAATCATGTTTAGAAAATTTAAGAACTTCCACAAAACTAGGTTTATTTCTCTCATATGATACAGAGGCTCTCAATTGGACATCCCATGTAACAGGGTTTGGATTTTATATTTTGTTAAGAGATACCAAAACATTATGTTGGTACAGTTGATAGAACAAGTCTTTTTCTAGATTCGTGTAGGCCATATATGCTTCTATGAAACCATGTTTGTATTCAACCTGGAAATATTTATTGTTGATGATAGGATTATTTTAAACTTTAACAATTTTTGTGTCAAGGAAATGTTGTAATTGGTTGAAGGAGCCCTGCAACTAAGCACACCATCCATTATCTCTTCAAGTTGTTTCTTATCATTCTCCATCTTGGTCACCTTCCTTTGCAGCTCAGCCGCTATGTTTCTATGTTCTCCTTCAACTTTATTTATATATTCTTCCCATGTCTTACAAAGGTCACAAATTAATTTTTTGTGTAAATCAAAAGCTGTTAGTTTCCCGTTATATGAGGGTATACACAAGACTAATTTATCCTTTGGTTACTCATCCTGTCTTTTCACCACAATGTCTTTGGTCAGTTTGATATCTAGTTGATAATCCTCTATTAGTTTCATATCTGGTTCATGTTCCTCTGTTTGTACAGTTCTTTCTTTTATTAGTTTCATATATGGTTCATGTTCCTCTATTTTCATAATTTTTCTTTTGGTAAATTTCATCTCTCGTTTATGGTCCTCTCTTTACACAACAATGTCATTAGTTTGTTTTTTCCAAAGGTTCTATTTTGTTGGACCCCTAGAGAAGATATATCTATGACACCAATGGGTATGGACTCTACAACTTGGGCCAAGCAATTTAATCTGTCAAAATTTTCTTTTTGTCTAAGCTCATTTGTTAGGATTTTAACTTTGATTTTTAGTTGTCTATTTTCATCTCGAGAATCCTATTCTTCCTTAAAAATGTAATATACAGATGAATATTTGTAGGGGTACTTATTGTTACAATGTGCTTCTTTGTCAATTGTGACGACGTAGTTGGTTGGTCCTCCTCATCATCCCCATACAATCCTCGTTGTACAGTTGCTTGGTCCTTCTCATTTTCCGCATACAATTTTGGTGGTGTAGTTGGTTGGTCCTCCTCAACATCCCCATAAAAAATTGAAATTGAAGCAAGGCCATCTATTTTGTACCATTCAAATACTCCTTGTATGAACTCATACTCAAAATCAGGAGAGGGAACCTTATCAACTTGTTATTTTGTGTCATCAAGGTGGCCTAATCCTTGTTCCATGAATCCTTGCTACATGCATCCTTGCTCCATGACTCCTTTTTGCATCAATACATCCCATGGATGCTCTTGTTCTTCTTATGTTTCTTTTGGAACAACGGGGAGGGTTTCAAGAACTGGAGCAAGGCGACCTCTCTTTCTCCTGTTCTTCTTGGATTTTGGTACTACCGTCGGGCGTTTCTTATATCCTCTCAATATTTTGGTGGCAGGTTTACTCCCTAATATTTCTACTTCATCGTCATCATCTTGTTCATCTCCTCTCTATGGGTATTTAGCCGCAGAAAGCTTAGAAACCCTCGTATTTTGAACACTGGGTGGCTTGGTTTCCATATGGAAAGGTTCTGTGGGAATTTCTACAACTGGGAGGTTATGTGGTGTAGTTACAACTGGGGGGGTCATGGGGCGAAGTTGTAGCTGGGAGGTCATGGGGCGGAGTTGTAGATACGAGGGAATCCTCTAGCAGGGTAGAAACTTCAACATGCAATGGACTTCCAACCACTAGTACAAAATGGCTAATTAGTTATTAAAAAAATGACTAAAATTTGCATATAAACGACTATTTTTCGGTCGGTGACCAATAGTAGCTAATTTACAGTATCTTATAACGCGACCAAATTTTGGTCGTTTTTAGCTTAGTCATTAATTGGTTATCTCAATTTTGTTGTCTAGTTGTATATTTGATCATTAATTTGGTCATTAATTTAGTCATTGATTTAGCCATTAATTTAGTCATTGATTTGGTCATTGCTTTAATCATTGATTTAATCTTTGATTTAGTCATTAATTGTCATAGTTAATGACCAAATATACAAAAAAATATATTACTATATGATCACCCAATAAAACCAATTAATCACCAAAGAAATATGACCAAAATGTTGGTCGTGTTATAAGATACTGTAAATTAGCTACTAATAGTCATATATATGCAATTTTTAGTCATTGTTTGAAACCAATTAATGACCGAAGAAATATAACTAAATTTTAGTCGTGTTATCAGATACTATAAATTAGCTACTAGTAGTCGTATATATGCAAAATTTAGTCGTCATTTGTAGTCACAAATTTATCATTTGCAGTAGTCATTTATTCATTATATAAACGACTAATTTAGTAGTTTATATTAATTTTATTTACTTTCATTAATAATAATTATAAATAACTAATTTATTTGTATATTCATTTTATTTGTGTTCGTCATTAATCAATATAAACTACTAATTTAGTAGTTTTAAATTGATTTTGTGTTAATTATTAATCAACATAAATTAATTTGTATGATTTAAAAAATGTCATACAATGTGCATGTTCATCTAATAGAAAAACACAATGTCGCATATTTTAATTACAATACTAAACAATATCAAGTGAAACTATAAATAATCTCAACCACATAAATTACATTATATGAAATGTTAAAGTATTACAATATGCATGATTTTCCATTGATTGGACTACAATTTACACATGAAATGGTGTTTCATGACTTCAAAACATTATCATTTTGTTTTCAAGGCATTGTAGGTGAATTCACCAACTCTGAAGACTTGACCATCAGTCATAATATGTGTGACTTATGCCGGATATTGGCTCTAAGAATATCACCAGACCAATTCTCCTCTCTCTCTTTTCGCATTTGTCGCTCCAATGTTATTGCTCCCCTCTTTTTTCAATTCATGCTTCTTACCATCAATACTAAGTTCATTTTCTGAAAATAAAAAAAGATACAATGATGTAAAACATGAAAGACAATGAACACTAGAATATAAAATAAATTAGACTATAAATAGTTTATATGACATATACCTCAGCATCAGCAATGTCAAAGACATTTTTCCCCATACAAGTAAGAAACTCGAACAAATTTTCTTCATTGGGGCGATAACTGTTACTATAATGTGGCCAGATAACCTGTATAAAAAAAGAAAATAAAATATCACCATATATAGAAAATAACACCTTAATAACTTAATATTCAACTTTCAAGAAAAGCTTAAGAACAATCATGTCAACTAAGTTATTCGCTAAAAAGCTCGAGTTATAGGTAACTTGTGAAAACAAATAATATGAGGTGTGATGTTTAATCTTTGTCATTTTATTCACAACAACATTTCATTTTTTAACACATGAACTTAGTCAAGTATATAAACAACATGGACTCAAATAACAACATGAAAGTAACTTTTTCTGATAGTCATGAAAATATTTTAACACAAAATAGCTATAAGGACTCCAATCAATATAGTGTAATACTAATTTCATCTGCAAGATTTGGTTGTTGTTTAAATGGACATGGTACTAAGTATTTTCAATTTCATAGTTAAAAGACAAAAAAAAAATCAAAAGAAACATCCAAAATACAATCAAACAATCAAGAGAGGATGCCATGGAATGGAAATTGCAATTAAAAAATAAAAATAAAAAAATATTTACCTGTCCACCGAAGTTGTGTGTAGTATTCCTAAGACATTCGCTTGCCCAAAATAACCATGAGGTGAAATCATCAGAACATTAAAAACCACAGGAATTCCCACTAGAAACATTTCCGTGATCTCTAAAAACGAATGAACCATGTCCAAGACGTGATATGCATAGTCTCCCCGTCATTTTTCCAATCACATTTCCTGTAACCTACCCACAGCAAAGTCAAGTAACAATCAAACAAAGACATTGACATTTGTTTTTATCTTTTATTTCTATAAAATTTGAATCTGATTTGTTTCATGAACATATTAATTCATATTTAAAGCCTTCCTGACATATGAGAAAGTATCAATCAAATAGGACATCAGAAAAATCGACCTCAATGAGGTCCTCAAACAATTTCTACAATATCAATATTTTTCTTGTTGTGATATCTTGGGTAGAAAAAATAACATATCTACAATAGAAAAATGCATATATTACTTATGGTCAAACTTTATATATGGTGTATCCTTAAGCAGTTTTTTAAGATGTTCCTCCGCCTTTACCAAAGTGAATTGGTGTTTGGTTAAACTATGTATTCTTTCATTCAGCATCAATTTCTACAAGATAAATGTCACACATTATCCTTTCCCATTTCTCAACACGCTACATATGATAAATTGAAAGTCGCATAAAACCAAGAGCAAACCCTTTTCTAACCAAAATAAACAAACAAACAAATAGTCTCTAATAAAACTTCATTATATTATTAGAAAATGAAAAGAGAGTGGACCATTTTTGTTGTTTGACTTTGCATATTTTTGTTATGAAAGTGCTCGAGCTTCAAGAACCAACAAATGTGAGGGAAGTCGTAAATGTGAAAAAAATTATGTTGACCTAATTTGTAGGCTTCTTCAAAATGATGTGAATGATGCCATTTTCGGATGTGGTAAATCTCATAATAAGAAATGGCATGTATTCTAATAAATTACATTGCAATAACTACCATGGGCTTCCATAGGCTATATGTCCTCAGTATGTTAATATTGATGATGAAAGAGAGATGGCAACGATAAGTATGGGTGGTCCTAGTTTGTATGGTGGATATCTTCAAACCAAGGTCGTCAGCTCAATGAACCTAGATTCTGACATGGTAAACTTGGATCTGGTCTTCACCCATTTTCATTCCATCATACTTTGTCAAGACTCAAGAGGACATAATGGTCCTTCAGTTTATAATAGGGTTGCTTTTGAGGTTAGAAATAAAGCTTATCCAAATCAAATGGATTTTTGGGCTCCAAGAGATATGGATAATTTAAATGGTAACAATTATATGTTTTTTTTCCCAAGATTCAAATGTAGGGATACATTTTGTGGATTTTACTAATAAATAGAATGAGAGAAATAATCCATGAGGAGAATCTATTGGTCATTTTGATTAGTGAAATACTCGGAGATAATAAGACTATGTAGGTTCAAATCAAAGATGGTGTTGATTCGTGTAGCTCCTCAGTTGTTGGTAGTTTTTAAGGTAAGAACTTAAATTCTTCAAGGGTGGGGTCGTTCAACATAATTGATCTACCTTGGTCATATCACCCAAAAGCAAAACATAATCAACAAAGAGTAAATATGTCAAGTTTAGGGCAAATCCTATTTGTATAGTTGCCAAGCTTATAGTTCTTTTTTACTCTGTTATAACTCTGTTGAGACCACCTACTCTACAGTAAAAAATGGCAGATGAGCCATTAGTCATACCTACCCATGGTCTCTTGTAGACATGATAGAAGAATAGGTTGAGCCATTAATTAGAATTGCACATATATTGAGGAAAGACAATTCATTATCTAATTAACCAATTGCACATTGAACCCTATATGGATGAGTAGCCTAAATAAAGCCAGTTTTCTCTATCATATGCGTTGTAAAGACAAACTAACATTGCTTGTAATTTTTTGGTTTCATGTTATAAATTCCTTCTTGGGCAACTCCTATTTTGTAATGGATTTGTTTCCGAGGAAGGATGCAAAATTGTTCTAATGACATGGAATCAGCTTAGTGGATTTTGACCCTACATGACCAAGGAACTCGGGAGCCTTGGGCACATCAGTGATAGCATCCTCCAATGAAAATAGTACAGTGTCCAACCTAGAAACATCAAAATTATATATAGTTATAATTCATAATCGCAAATGACCATAGACTGTAGCAGTCCTTAAATAAATTCAAACTTGAATAAGAAAAAACATAAAATTTCACATTACCCTTCAGTAAGATGTCCTTAATTTAGAAAGAAAGGCTAAAACTTGCATAAATGTGTAAGTAGATTCCCCATAAGATCAATTTCAACATCTTTCCTGAAAAAATAATCTAATATCCAAAGCGAAACCATAGTTGAATGGAACAATGGTGCTTTAAGTCATCTACACAAAAAGTTGCCTCCTTCAAATCTCTCACATTGGATGGTATGTCATGCAAAATTAAGAAAAATTCAGGGAAACTTGTCGACTTCTCTAAAAGACATAATGAAAATGCATAAAATCTTTGTAAATGAATCCACATGTAATATTATTTGATTTCCATTTCAGCATTTTTCCTAAGTTGAACCTCAATGAGTTGTGAACTCAAATTTATTTGAGAAGAATGTTCTTACAATTGAAATTTAGCATTTGCAGTCTTCCCACCTCTGTCACCAGATGAGTATGAATTCTTAAAGCCTCTTATGTCATTATCCAAAACATTTCTTTCCTGGACACATGATTTTGCAAATAAAGGCTTTTCTGCAGCATAAGTCATTGTCGAAATGGCATCTCTCATACTCACTGGCATCCGGTTAGAACTGCAACCTGAAATCAGACCTGCACCTGTTCGTATATTACTCAAGATGTGAATGGTGGAATATCTGCTAGAGCACTCTTAGCATATGGCAGAGGCTGAGCCCTCCCTCTTATTCCCTTGCCAAGACCTCCCTTAGGACCAAGAGTCAAGTGGCCATCATCAGAAGCTCTGTGTGTTGAAGGGCTTGGCATAGACTGATTTTCAAATTGAGCCCTATCCACAATCCGAGCATCTTGACTGGTGAATCCACGGTCACGTGGTCCCATATGGGGTTGTGGCCCTTTAAGCCCACCCATATGTGGAAGTGAACCCATCTGTGCACCTGCCATGTAAGGTGGCATCGCAGGTCCTCTCACACCATGATCAAGTGGTGTCACAAGTCTCTGACTCAAATGTCCCATATTGGTACCTCGAGAGCAGCCTCCCTGTCCATGTAGTTCTTGCACAACATCCTGATGCACTTCCTCTATTTTATTGGGGCCCTCAACTTTCTTCCTTTGTTTTAATCCAGTCCTCCTCGGATCAATCAGATCCTTCAACATGAACCTCAGCCTAGAGGGAAGCCCTTGGTTATTGGACAGTTTTGTCATCCTATCAAAGTAAGCATCAATATGTTCCTTGGCCTTTGAATGGTCAATCATATGACCAATAGTGCTCATCAGTTTGCACAAAGCTTCAACATTTTCCTCCTATGGATGCTTAAATTCACCAGTTAATTTCTTGATGCATGCATGCATAATTCTTTCGGTCAGCATACTTTCTTTATAAAGCTCACTAATAAACCTTATATTTCCTAGCATTCATCGTCGTGTTGCAGCCTTCTTCTCACGTCTTTCTTCTGCTGAAAGGATTTTTTCACCATGCCCTTCCGCTTTCTCAGCCTCTGCCTCTTCTCTTTCATCTTTTCAAATTCTTCCTGACATTTGTTCAAAAGAACTCGCTTGAAAACAACCTTCTCATTATCTTCATAAAATTATGGTATTCTTGCAGCAAGCTGAAAACTGAATTTTGCATACATTTCACAAAAAGCCAGCTCCATCAAGGCTTTTTCAAATATTTGAGATACTATACCATGAAGACATGATGCAAAGTCAATGTTCACTTCTTTGACCAGTTCAAAAAGTTTCTCAAAGTTTTGGGGCGTTAATTTATTAAGGATGGATTTAATTTGTCTTTGTTTCAACTGATCCTCATCAGAAACCTTGCCCACTTCATATCGATTCTCTAATATATGAATTGTGGGCAGAGAAGGCTGTGGAGGAGGAATCAAACCCTTCTGTGAACCAGAAGCACGCTACCACCTATTAGCATCAGAATTGTTTCTCACTACTCCAACTTGTGGAAGTGGTGCTTGTACATAAGGCCCTCCAGGAAGGATGAAATTCATACTCATTTTTGTTGCACAGGTATTTCTTACAAATCCAATATTATAACCTTGGAAAATTTGAAACACAATAGAGGAACCACTAAAATCCACATCCATCCACATATCACAACTATTAGTAAGAGCATCCACCGGCTTGGCCCATCTATCATCATCCAAACTAGCCATATTTCTCCCACAACGTTCAAGAAGATAATTCCCACTCAGTTTCCTGTCAAGTCGTCTTGCAGTGCTTGCTAATGCATCAGCCTCTCCTACATTACTTGCAAGTGCTTGGGAATTTCCAAGTAATTCAATAATGACTAGACAAATTTCAAAATGATTTGGTAGCTCTTTGCACTAATCCTTGATTGTCAACAAAAAATCATTGAAGTAATTTCTGTCTCCTGAACATTTAGTAACTAAAATAGCTACTTGATTCATAGGAGTTGAAAGCTCGACTGCATCTTCCCAGTCATCCATTTCTTTCAGGACTTGCTTCTCAAGCTTTTTTGAAGAAGTCTTACTCTTGACAACACCGGTTATTATTTTGGATGGTTCTGGAAGGTTCACATCTTCCTCCTGATGGTCAAGGTTGTCATTGATGTCAATATGACATTAACCAAGATGTCAATATTCTTGAGATGTTTGGTTCAAGATGATGATGTCATGCCATCAATGAAGATGTCAAATCACAAAGAAGTCAAACCACTAATGAAAGAAGCCCTAAGAAGTCTTTGATCTAACGTTGCATGCACTTGATCTAGATCTTAACCCTTGATGTTATGTGCTGATGTCATACTCTTTGATACTTGATGATGACATATGATGATCATGGTTGGAGATCATTTAAGGGTTGGAAAACTATTTTGTATTTCTCCTAATAATGTTGCACTATAACATATCACTGCACCATTATGTGATGACATGGGTGATGCACTCATTGTTGGACATTATCATGATGACGTGGATGTCCTACATGTCCTATGATGATAAAGAAGCCAAACAAAGAAGCCATACTGTCCTAATCATTTTCTGCACTAAATAATTCAAGGGCAGTCACAAAGAAAAATGTTTTCACCATCTTAGAGGCAACCTTTAAAAATGGATCCTACACCATCTTGTAGAGTATATTTTTCCCTTTCTAACGAGCCCTTACTTGCCCTGAAACGCCAAATAGTTTGGGAGATATTGATTTTTTAAGTTAAGGAAATTAGCTCTGGCATTGAGCCGACCTAAGCCGACTTGTGTAGGCTTGACATGTCGTCCAAGAGATGTGTCTCTTTGTCAAATGTCAAACTAGTATAAATAGAAATCCATACTCTTCATTTTATCCATTATTTTCAGTCAAGATTTCAGAGAAGAATCACAAAAGGTGAACTAAGGCCGAGGAGGACAGTTAAGGATACATTTGGGCAAATATATTTATAGGTTTTTCAAACTTGGACTTGTTGATCTAGAATTGCAATAATATATGTGAAAGCTCAAAATCTTGAGGACAACAGTCAACCAGAACTCAGATTATCTATGCTACAACAAACTGTGGAGAAAAAAAAAAGACACACTTCAGATCCCTGGTTTTGGGCATATCTCTGAAATGCGTACAACATTATGATTGTCAGATCTGTGTAAGCCACAAGAAGAGCCACACTAGGCCTGTGTAGGCTGCCAGAAGGGATGCAGTATAAGCTTGTGTTAGGCTGCAGTTAAAGGCATGTTCATGCATGTTTGAGACAGTGTTTAAAGGACTGTTGTGAGCCTTATTTAGGAACAAAAAAATTCAGATCTATAGGAGAGCTTCAAAACTGAGTCCCGTGGAAAATAATATAATCTGTTATGACAGACTTGTTATGGCATATTTGAGAACGTTTTAGGTCTAAGTTTTTTGGAGCAGGTTGCAACATTTTTGGCATTCCTTAAGCACACACAGTTACATATTTTTGGGATCCCTTGTGAAGCAGTCTTTGAGATTGGAGAATAATCGTTGACCCTTATTGAAGGAGGCTTCTTGAAGATTTTCCATGTTTATATAGGTCGCTTACTAAGGCAGACATCCTTGTGGTATTGTTGAAGATCTATTGAAGACTTGAAGAAGCAAAATTTTGGAGGCATTCTTGGAGACCTGATGTATTGCTAAAGCCCTCGTGGAGTAACAGTCCCATGCTCAGGATGGAGAACATTTCCAAGATCTTGCTTCTCTCCAATTACAAAATTAACAAAATTATTGTTGTAGCTTTGTCTAGCATTATCGCTTGTTGATTCAGATCATTTATTATTCACATTTCTAAGTTTTGAATGGCTAGACCACGGTCACCTCCAAAAAGTCCCTTTTGGGGTTGTAGAAACTAAAGATAAGGGAAAGGATTGTGTCAAAACTCTGTTAGCATCCAAGTACAATGAATTCATAATAGTAACAAAGACAGTGATCTAACCATCAATTGAAGAAACATTGACATTGTTGTCATAGAAACTATACTCCCCTACTGAACCCAAACCACGCCCTGACTTCAGTTTGGGTGGAGAATGTCGAGCAATTAAGCCTGGTCATAATCACAACCTAGAAGAAAGAGGTAATTGATGTGACTATCATAGCAAGATACTAGAGCTTATGGTGTATGAAGGTAAACTCCGCCCTGATGAGCAAAGACAAGAACCTTTGATCAAGGTATCTAAGAAGACAAAAATTGAGGCCTATAATTATTGAAGAGGAAAATGCATCCTATGTCATTGTGTTCACTAAATTTGAAATTTAAAACTTGAATTTAGACATACCTTAAAGTTGCAAGCAAACTTTGTCAACCGTTTATACAAACTCGTCATGTCCTAAAGGGATCAACAATGGTCGCTACTTAATGCAAGCCAATGAATGATTATATAAGTCTTAACATTGCAGTTAAATTCAAAGATAAACATGAACCAAGTGACTTAGATTCTATCTACAAAAAAATATTGTAAGAAATAGAGCAATGAAAGAAGTGCATTGCTTCAAGTTTCAACAGACCTTGGATATTCCTCACATGGAACTTTAGGACTATATTATCGAGGAAGAGTGGATCTTTGGAGGCCATGTCTTGCTTGGTCAAATGAAGACCCTAACAGACTCTTGAAAGAAAATGAATTTTTACTTTTGAAGACCAACCACACCATTACTCGGTTCTTGTATTCACCCAATTCTTCTTATAAAGTTACAAGGCAATTCCATCTTTCCTAGCATATGCTAAATTTACTGAATGATTTGGATGATTAATAGCGTGAGAAAAGGTCCTGAATGTAGAGGAGGAATATCAGCAGGAGGGTAGGAAACAAATTTCTACCACTCTTGCAATCACCCTAGAAGACTTAGCACGTGATGACATGGGTATCATGCCATGCCTTTTTTCTACACTGGAAAATGGAAATTCAACCAACATATGACAAAATCCTGAGCGCAGATGGAGACAATGGACCAAACCATAGTTCTAGTTTTCTTGAGAATGAGATTAATAAGACACTCATTAATGAAGGGAAATCCTGAAGATCCCTTAAGATTCAAGAGACCAACACTCCTATCTGTGATTTTGACTATGGTAGAAACTTTGGCACCCATAATTATGTGCATCTCCAATCAGCATTGCCTATTAAACAGAAGAGTGCAAGGTCAGATATTTCTTCCTTTGACAGTCATCCTACATATGACATGGACTCTGATGAGGAATAAAATAAGGCTTATCACATCATCAAGCCATTTTGTGAACCATATGAGAGAAAGGTAGAAAGGTCCATTCCATTTGTTGAAGGAATCCTTATTGAAGATGAATAGTCTTGTCATATTGAAAGAACAAACCAATATCTAGGAAAACAAGAGGACTTATGCAAACCCATAATTTATTAACTACACAGTGAGCAAAAGGTATTGTTCATAAGTATGATAAATTATCTTCAAATGAGTTTCTTCTCCTAACTATAAATTATATTCGGGTAGCTTTAATTTCTCATATAAAATAGCTCCCTGTCTGCAACAATGGTGTTCATGGCCAGCATACAATTGTTCCTATGTTTGATCCATAAACATTGGAACTTACAAACTTGAGGATAACGATGAATATGTGGCTTGAAGAAGTCAAGAATTAGCTCCCCTCAGATTTCCTTGAATAATTTCTGCCACAACAAGATGCTATATTTATCAATACCCTACATGTCCAAGAGTATTCCCATCTTGAATATGGGATCCTAAAGCTCGCTAAAAATATCCCAGCAAAATGCCGTGATCTAAGCCTAATTTATCTGAATGTTTCATTCATGAAGATGGGGTCACAGCAAAATTACTAAGAGAAAGACCTGCAACAAATTTATGGATGATTTGATTATCTATGCTACAACAAACTGTTGAGAAAAAAAAAGACATACTTCAAATCGCTGGTTTTGGGCATATCTCTAAAATGCCTACAACATTGTGATTTTCAGATCTGTGTAAGCCACAAGAAGAGCCACACTAGGCCTGTGTAGGCTGCAGGAAGGGTTGCAGTATAAGTTTGTATTAGGCTGCAGTTAAAGGCATGTTCATGCATGTTTGAGACAGTGTTTAAAGGACTGTTTTGAGCCTTATTTACGAAAAAAAAAATTCAGATCTGTTGGAGAGCTTCAGAACTGAGTCCTGTGGAAAATAATCTAATATGTTATGACAGCCTTGTTATGGCATATTTGAGCACATTTCAGGTCTAAGTTTTTTGGAGAAGATTGCAACATTTTTGGGAGCAGTCCTTAAGCACACACAGTTACATATTTTTGGGAGCCTTTGTGAAGCAGTCTTTGAGATTGGAGAATAATCATTGACCCTTATTGAAGGAGGCTTATTGAAGATTTTCCAAGTTTATATAGGTCGCTTACTAAGGCAGACATCCTTGTGGTATTGTTGAAGATCTATTAAAGACTGGAAGAAGAAAATTTTGGAGGCATTCTTAGAGACCGGATGTATTTCTAAAGCCCTCACGGAGTAATAGTCCCATGCTCAGGATGGAGAAAATTTCCAAGATCTTGCTTCTCTCCAATTACAGAATTAACAAAATTATTGTTGCAACTTTGTCTAGCATTATCGCTTGTTGACTTAGATTGTTTATTCTTCACATTTCTAAGTTTTGAATGGCTAGACCACTGTCACCTCCAAAAAGTCCCTTTAGGGGTTGTAGAAACTAAAGATAAGGGAAAGGATTGTGTCAAAACTCTTTTAGCATCCAAGTACAATGAATTCATAATAGTAGCAAAGATAGTGATCTAACCATCAATTGAAGAAACATTGACATTGTTGTCATAGAAACTATACTCCCCTGGTGAACCCAACCACACCCTGACTTCAGTTTGGGTGGAGAATGTCGAGCAATTAAGCCTAGTCATAATCACAACCTAGAAGAAAGAGGCAATCGATGTGACTATCATAGCAAGATACTAGAGCTTATGGTGTATGAAGGTAACCACCGCCCCGATGAGCAAAGACAAGAACCTTTAATCAAGGTATTTAAGAAGACAAAAATTTAGGCCTATAGTTCTTGAAGAGGAAAATGCATCCTATGTCATTGTGTTCACTAAATTTGAAATTTAAAACTTGAATTTAGACATACCTTAAAGCTGCAAGCAAACTTTGTCAATCGTTTATACAAACTCGTCATGTCTTAAAGGGATCAACAATGGTTGCTACTTAATGCAAGCAAATGAATGATTATATAAGTCTAACATTACAGTTAAATTCAAAGACAAACATGAACCAAGTGATTCAGATTCTATCTACACAAAAATATTTTAAGAAACAGAGCAATGAAAGAAGTGCATTGCTTCAAGTTTCAACAGACCTTGGATATTCCTCACATGGAACTTTAGGACTATATTATCGAGGAGGAGTGGATCTTTGGATTCCATGTCTTGCTTGGTCAATTGAAGACCCTAACAGACTCTTGAAAGAAAATGATTTTTACTTTTGAAGACCAACCACACCATTACTCGGTTCTTGTAATCACCTAATTCTTCTTATAAAGATACAAGGCAATTCCATCTTTCCTAGCATAAGTTAAATTTATTGAATGATCAATAAATGTTTGACTTATGAAATCTGACATTCCAATAATAATGGATCAGGTTACCTGGATTTTAGGAAATGGTAAAATATTAATATTTGGAAGTATAACATCATGGGTCACCAGCTGCTTAACTCTCAAGGATCTCACTCCTTTAAAGATATGATTGGACAGTAAGGAGAAAATTCCCTCTTTGACATTTCTTCATGGGACAGAGCTTTAGGATTATTGAGAGGGTCGGATTTTGGGGCTCCACCTTCAGACTTGTTCCATATGGGAGCCTTAATGGAACAAAAATTGCATGGCTGTGCCCTTAAGAACCTATAGGAATCAGACTGTAGCGGGTGGGGTTTAGCTGAGTATCCAGTTAAGCAGAGCTATGCCCAACAACTTTCTCACTGTTCACTTCCCCACAAAGCCTCAATCTGGAGCAAAATATGGCATTCAGATGCCTTGCCAAAGATTAATATTTTCTATTGGACCCTATCTTATGACAACATATTAACCTTAGAAAATATGGAAAGGAGAGGGATCCAGGGTCCCTCCTAGTGTGCTCTTTGCCTTTAGTTTGGAATCTTCTCATTGCCTGTTTTTAGATTTCCATTTCACTATGGCGGCTTGGTTAGTGGTGGTAAATGGCCTTGAGAGTCGGTTCAAGTAGTCAAATTCACTGAAGCAACTAATTTTGACATGTCATAGTCATTACATAAGGTCCTTTCATTGCAAGGCTCTTTTGAAAGGGTCTAGTTTGCATTGTCTAAATTAGTATGTTGGAAATCTGGCTGGCAAAAAATCGTGCCATCTTCCAAATAGATGATGAGTGAAATGGAGATGGTGGCAATTTAAGCTAAAGCACTGCTATATAAACATCTTAACTCAAAAGGGATTAAATTCATTCCAGATCAAGATCTAGACAAGTAAGAACTTCAATTGCTAGATCAATTTAATTTTAAATATTCTTGTTCTTCTTCTCGACCCGGGGACCTAGGTAAGTATGTCCAAAATCATGTTGGCAGCTTCATATAACTCCACAATTATTTCATGAGTGGAGTCAGACTCAAAAAGCCTTCATTTTTTTTTTTGATGGTGCCTTGAAACGAAACCCTGAACTGGCAGGAGTCAATGGGGTTCTCATTAGTCTAAGAGGGAAGATAGCATATCCCTATGGTGTTGCATATATCGACATTGGGATATAGGAAACTCGGTCCTCCTCAAGACAGGAGAATTCCCTGTTTTATGTAATAGTTCTCACAATTAATATACAAATGAATTATATCAAAGCTAATCATCTCAATATACTTGATGGCCTTCTTATGTGCAAGGGAAATCTGATCCTAGTTGAACCTTCAATTCATTTACTAGTAATACACAATATTATTACACCAAATTCTACAACATACCTTATCTAGAATATGGTAGACAAAATACACAAGAATGATGCATACAACCCTTGATTACAACATTGGTGTTTATAACGAGGCATTTCAGCTCAAAAAGCTCCTTTTCCACCCTCAACTAAACTCTTTTCACATGAATATGTCATTACTGGCAGCCTGAGAGAAGGGAATTTTGACCAAACCAGGTTACACAGTGTTCCAGGTAATTGCCCTACAATCAATACCATTGAAATGTCATTGGAGAGCACATATATAGAGCAATAAAATGATATCCATGGACCATACAAATAAGGCATTAATTAATATATTTTAAGCACGTGCTAAGAGTCCTTCACAACATCTAAGCAAGCATTGCTGCTTTCTATAGTAAATATCTACTGGATAAACAGAACATTGAATAAGAGTCCAAAAGAAATGAAAAGTAATATGCATAACTAAAACAAAAAGGCCATAACCCTAAAATAGCAAACCTTTAGAAGGTGTTACACAACATTCTACAAAAATCACTGAATGTCCTTCCTTAGGACTTGATACACATTGAGAAACAGTAGACAAAAAACGACAGCCATGTACCATAACAGGTAGTTTTAATGTATAAAATCGGGCAGAAACATAATCTGGTGAAAGGCATAGGCCTGAAGTAATATGGATGACAAAGGAAATTAACATCTTTAAAGCACGTGCTCAGATTCCTATGCAATTTCTAGGCAAGCCTCGCTGCACTCTACATAAATTATCTCCCAAATGACATGAACATGGAATAAGAGTCCCACAAGATTATGAAAAGTGATATGCATGACCGAACAAGAGTATACCATTAAAAAGAAAACCTTCAAGCAATCCACAACACTCTACAAACATTGTTAAATGTCCTACCTTGGTAATTTATATGGATTCATTAACAACCCAAATCAATGGCTTGAAATGGATAAAATGACCAAACAAAGCAACAAGTCCTAAAAGGATAGGTATTTAGAATCTTCTTGTATGAAAACAATGTGGCACTTCCACACTAAAACACACATTTAGGAAAAGCCCAAAGAAACAACAAAAAATAGTGTGGGGTGATGAAATGAAAAAAATATTAATGGACTTGCAATTTCTCTACAAAATTTTCCAGGTTTCGAATTTATGGAAGTTTTCTGCCTTCAGTGTTGAAGCAAAACAATAAAGAATATTTCACTAATTGCAGATGAGTAAATTATAACAGTATCCAACTTGCATAATTAGCTAGACCGTCTACATAATTAGCAAGACATTTTTATAAGGTAAACCATCTGGAATGCTTTAGCAACAAGTGGTCATTAGCTCTGCTATAGAATGGTCAAAAGCACTTTGGTTCTGCCCTGCTTATATATACAGTCTGTTCCTTGTATACTTCTCCTAACAAATTCTTGCCTCAACAATTTGAACATAACATGTCTTATACCTCAATATTCTTGATATGAAGAGTGCCACTTACTGCCAAGTGTTGTGCCTGAAGATGCCTTTGAGAGATCTCAAGTCTTCCCTTTCCTTTGTCTGAAAATATCATACCATAGGAAATGAAGAAACCTTGACTCACAGTCAATTCCCTTTCAGTTACTTGCATAGATATTTAGTCTACTCAAGTCTTCTTCTTTATAGACTTTTGTCAGCCCTTTGAATAGACCCTTGATCAGACCTCAGAAAGATTTAGATATACTTCAGATTTCCTTCTTCATGGATCTTTTTGTCACTGATTTGGAGATGTCTCCTTTCTGCCCTTTCCTTCTGTCACTGATATATCTTTGATTGCAATCTTTGATAATGTCACTGATGTCTTCAGTGTTTGACATTTTTTATATAGCACAAGGCTCAGATTGTACTCCCCTTAAGATGATTCAAACAAGCTTCTGAGTTAACACATTGTTATTCAATGACTGAAGTGGTTCAGCAAAACTCTTTTGAAACTGACTCAAAAACCCTTAGACAAGCCTTGACCAGGTTGCTCCTTGCCCTTCAACAAAAATTTTCAGATGCCAACAAAATAAGCATCAGGAAAACAATGAAAAAGCCTCAGACGCCCTTGGATTAGGGTTCAAAATTGTAGTAAAAATTTCCTCAGAAAAATTGCTTGAAAACTTCTGACAAACCTGTGAAGAACCCTCCCCAAGACAACGTGAAAATTAACTTCAAGTTCACAGAAGTGCTACCTTGTCTGCGTGGATATATTTTTGCTTCAGTGGTTGAAATTTGATCTTAGAGCTACCTCAGGAAGAGGGCCAAACTTACCTCATTAACAGAGAAAAATAGCCTCAGATAAAAATCTGTTGAGCAGGCCGAATGGATGCTACAAGTAGCCGCAGAGATCCTTGGCAAGGGAGGCTAAAAATAATCATAGAACTGTGCCTCAGATGGTGCCCTCAGGCAGGACGAAATGGGCATCAGGAAACCAGATCCAAGCCTCAGAAAAGACCAACGAGAAGTGCCTCAGACAAGTCAGACATAGCCTTAGGAAAAGCGAAAAGTCTGCCTCAGAACGAATCAGATTTGGCCTTCTAAATGCCAAAGAACAGTCACAAAAAAAGGCTTTCAACACAGACCTAAAAGGCTCCAATGTGTTTGAACTTTAATTGCTTGCAGGCTATGAATCTTGTGTGTATACAACATCTAGGTAAAGTCCTAGATCTACTGTTTCCTGTTAGTTACCCTTATTTTAAGTTCTATTTGTTGTTCCTTCTACTCTCTTTTTTTTTTCTGTTTGAGTATCGGTTTAAAATGTTAGTTTGGACATCTCATGACTAAAACAATCTATAAACATAATTATATTGATGTGGGCTTCTTCTGGAATACTGTGTAGTATTGTTGTGGTGTCTAGTTGTTGTTCCTTCTGCTTTTTTATTTTATTTTTCTGTTTTAGTGTCGGTTTAAAATGATAGTTTGGACATCTCCTGACTAAAACAATCTATAAACATAATTATATTGATGTGGGCTTCTTCTGGAATACTGTTTAGTATCGCTGTGGTTTCTGTGTAGTAAAGTTAGCTTGCCTAGCCACCCTGCAAGGCCAGATCACTGATGATCCTGCATTTTTCTCTTATATTCTTCTTCATAGATACAATTTATGGAATGATTCATGGAGGTCCATGGGCTCTTAGTCATTTACCTAAGATGTCCAAATCTCAAAATTTGTTCACACTAAATGTTTCTAATTTGAAAACTGAATATTAGCAGGTTTTTTATTCTTGTAGTTCTCATTGGCTAATCATAGGGACTAGAAATGATTAGGAGTCTCATTACATTGGAGGTTGGGTTTAGGATCTATGCTATCGTAAAAAACGCGATCATAAGCCAATCGCCTTTATATCTGATTTTATGAAACTTTATGATTGATATACCTCCTATTACTGAATTTGAAGAACCCTAACAGGCGGTAAGGATTGTATCCCCATTTTCCTAGGCCAGCTTATAATCTGTCACTGTGCTTGTCTATAGGGAGATCATATGAGACATGAACTTGTGATCATCAGTTGAAAAACACCACTGTGTGCTGCGTGCTAACTACATGTGGGTTGATTTCATGCCCATTTGGGTAAAGAGCACGACAATCATTTCCCTACATCCATTTACCCCCTTCTGACTGTCCAGACAAAGAGACCAATCACCCTTGAATGTTTTTAGAGTAGTGATTTTTCTGTCTGTAGACCAAGAAGTTCTTGTAATTTATGAGTAAATGATAACGTCACTGACTTGTTTGATTTTGATTGTGCAGAAATGGCACAGTGAATACAACCATTACCCCATCCTAATCTGGTGTAGACTCCATTGCTTCTTTTTCATTTCTAATTGGAAGGGTAGCAACATTATTTCTGGTTCACCTATTGACACAACTCAAATGGCTATGAATCCATTCATGACCTGAAAGCTCTTTCTGGTCCATGAAATTTTCTCTCTGGTTCATGTGCTTAGCATCGATAGATTACTTCTAGACTACATAAAAGTATTTTTGCTATGTAAATTTGGTGTCTGAGAAAAGAAGTAGATGGGCAAGATCTTCAACATTGATTCTTTTTTGTGAAGGCAAGGAATTGCTTGAACTTTGTCTCTATTGAGGTTGGATTTGTTACACAATTTCTAAGCCAAAAGTGAATAACTTGAGCCTCAACTTTGAAAATAAGAGAAGAATAATTTGGTCTTGTAGCAAAAGAATTTTCACCCACATTTAACATTATTTGCATTTATAATGGACTCCCAGCCACACACTTTATCTAATGAAACTGTGCTTGTTGTAACACCATTTCTGCTCTGTGAATGTGTTAGTTAAGGAAAAATACGTATGATTCATCAGCATACTGACATATGAAAACAAACCAAAAGCAAACGAACAAGGAAATGAGACTTACCTTTCGCAACACTGTGCAATCCTTGCTCTATCAGGCCAGTCGAGTACCCTCCCATCTTTTGCATCCAAAAACTACAATAGATTGTCGTTGGGTGAAAAATCATACACAAGAGAGCACTCGCCTCTGCCTATGGAACAACAAAAACCTCTAAACCTCACCACACGAAAGAGTCTTGAGACCCTCTTGGAATTATAATTCCTCCGTCGTGCAACTCATCTTATTGATGCTTTTGACAACTAAAAAGGACATGTCTCTCAATAACCCCCTTGTAAGCAGCACAATAGTTGTTTTTCCTCAACAAAATCTTTTCAAAGAAATACTGTGTTGCAGATCCAATCTCCTCAAGCTTAAATCTAAAGCTCTGGAAGCGTTCACAACTTGTTCCTTCATCTGCCAAAGGATTCCAACCATTTGAGTACTCTAAACTAATCAATAGTGAAATATTTCCTTCCAAAATCCTTAGTTATTGATACTTAGTCTATTGTCGGTTGTCTCGTAAGCACTGCTAATCTTCTATTTTCTTCTTCGAAATAATGAGAATGTGAAAACAACAATTTGTTAAAATTGGCAACTAGGGCCAAATTATACTTAGATCTGCTTAGTTGATGAAGATGATCATTCCATTGAATCCCTCTTTTCAAGATGACCAAAATCAACCTAAAGATCACCAAATTTGGATAAGGAAAAATATTTATTTATTTAAAATAAATTCCACAAGACATAACCTTATTAAGGCGAGAAAATTGAAAATTTGAAATTCAAATTTTGCCGCAAGTGTTAAGATTGGCTTCACCTTTATAAGGACAAATTGTTATATATATATGGATCACTCATATTCATTAGATATCATCTTAAAAGAGTGCATTCAACTCTTGGGTTATTCTTTCTGAGGCAGCCACAGCTTGGAGAAGCAAGGAGGACGTAATGTATTGATCTCCCATAGGTTCGAGTAGGAGCAGGCAACTAGCTGCAGGTTTGAGGGAAAGTTCTGGGTGATGTTTCGTCATGGTTTTTGGGTGTGAATCTCTTCAAGAGAAGGTTGAATTCTTTTTGTGGAGCCACAGATCAGGACATTGGTTTAAAGGTGAGTTTTGGGGTTTATTTGTTCACGCTTTTTATTCTGGTTCGGGCCATAGGAAATGCTGCTACAACAGCTAGTATGAAAGCATGTGTTAAAGGGATGCATGACCTAATCTGAGTCCTTTACCCTAGCTACATTCAAGGAGAGAGGGCTGCAATGTAAACAGAGAGTTTAACCGTCGTTTGTGAGCATATTATTATTACTGGTAGCATAGGACTGCTGTTGGATGCCTTGAAAATGAACCACAAGTCTTGGATCATTGTGGGACATCTTGTAAAGGACAGCAAAGGGTACAATTCATTGGAATAAGGTTACTCGGTGACTATTAGGAACCCTAACCAAGCAGTAACCTTCAAGACTATTTTGAATAGTAATTTAGCAAGTCTATTTTGACTCGTATTATTGTACTCTCTCTGCTGAACATTGGATATTGATAATAAGAAGAATTGATCAAGGGTGTTCCCTGTCTTGGGGTTTTTCCCTGGCTTGTGCCATATCTTTGTGTTATTTTGTCTTGGCTTGTCTTCTTCATTTAAAATTTATGTTCTTTCTTCAGTTACTGTCAGTAAGATGATAATTCATATGTGGATTAATAAATGGGGTTATAAGGAACATTGAAGTAACTGTATTATGCAAAGAACATGTTAATCAAAATTAACATGGGATCAGAGCCAAGTGAGGACAAGCCCAAGACTAGAGTGAATGTGACAACAATCACTGAAATAAGTTTGTTTTCAAAGTATCCATGATCTCCTCCCTCTCTAAAGTTTGAACAAAATGAGGTGGACTATGAGTGCAGACTGCCTAATTGATTTACAACAGAAGGAAGGATGGATCACTGGTAGTTGCTAAGTTATTCATCTGTAATGATCTTTCAGGGTCGAGATTCCAGGACTATTTTAGGGCCACTTCATTTGGAAAATATGCAAGTTAGATGAATTATGGAACAACGTTAAGGTTTCTCAACACATATGTCTCAGACCTCTCTCTCCTAAAGGTATAAGATTCATGCCATATGTTTCTACTCTACTCTCGGACAATGGTATGATCCTCCATCATGGTATATACCTCAACTCGCATCTCAACAATATTGACACTTCATCATTGGATGTTTGTTATCTGTTGAAGAACATCACCTGAATTAGTGCTCAAAGTGCCAAAATTTTCCAGTGTATGCTTGAGGTCTTTTCCCAAAATTTTGGAAGAAAAAAAAAACTATTTATTCTTGTTGTGGCCCTTGTACAGTCTTGAATATCTGCATGGAGTCCTGAAGAAAATACATGGGAGCTTGCAACAGTCACAACCTTGCCGATACTCAACACAACAAGCTCCAAGATGTGCACAAGGTCATGACATTCTTCCAAAGTTATCAAATTAAAGCCACAGTTTATATCTTTAGAAATCTCAACTTAATTCAAAGATCATATCTTGAAACTTTTTGGATCTTACATGCATAGTGCCTGTTCAAAGGTCATTTATGTTTTTTTTATTTCAATCGATCTTGAAAGATTCCCGTGACCTACTTGCTGTTCATATATGTTATGCATAACTCTGTGGCAATTCTTGAAAGGTAAAATTCTAAAGCAATTCGTATCACTTGAGTATCGTTGTGATATATAATTGGGTTGGTATATCTCGTCTAGAATAATTTAGTTATGAGCTTGAACCTGAGGTAGCAATTTCCTAGGCTAATACACTGAGTCTCCAAATTTGTAGACATATTGTATGCTCATTCGAAAATTATGTGGAGCACTTCAGGCTGAATCTTGAAGAATTATTGTCTGAGGGTTAATGTTCTGGTGATTTTAAACGACATCCATCCATCCTTCAATAACTGATATGTGCATCAGATATGAAGCATGCATTTCATTAAGGCAGAGTCTTCAATATTATTTTAGACAAATCTGATGTATCCAGTGAACAAAATTGCACAAATTTAAGGCTGAAAATTCAGTGATCGGATCTTAAACTCACTAAGATGAAGCTCCTTCCTCAGAAGCTTATATGACAGATTTGCAATTCTGTAAGGATGTGCATTTAAGGTATGATAGTACATTTACTGAAGAAACATTTAGGGTGATCTTCTAAGCCAATCATTCATGTCAAATCCAGATTTGATTGAGATTTCCCAAGGTTCAAAATTTTAATATTGATTGTATGTTGATCTGAAGCATATCAAAGGTACTAAATTTACAGTCAATATATATAGTTGAAGGTTGGTTTGAGGTCTTTAAGGCTTCTCTTCAAGGTCATCTATATCATGCGTGTAAAATTCTGAAGTACACCTCTTATGGAAAGAAAAGTCAAAGAAAATCACTCTAAGGCAGTTTTGATGTGAATCACTTGGCACCTCCATACAGTCAAGGATATTAGTAAATTTGAAGTATAATGGTGTATGCATCCTAAGAAGCATCACCAGTAGTAGCATTTGTTGAAATGGGAAAAAGTTCTGGTCCAAGTTTGAGAACTGTGGTAAAGGTAGAATGGTCCAAGAATTTCATGTTCTAATACAAATTCTAGCGTGTTACTATTATATGGTGTGTGCCAGTACAATGACACAACAGGATCATTAAAAATATTGCTAGGATTTGCACTTCAGAGATCAGACTAGCTTGAATTGTGTAATGGCAGAGAAGGTTTGCTTGGATGAGGATGGTGCAAGTCCCTTGTATCTTCATTCAGTCAGTAATACTTATGAAATTAGTAATATGGTTCTATTGATATACTGTTGTTGAGGTATGTCAGTTAAATGGGCAGAACATGTGAGAGAGTTTACTTATGCATTGCTGAAGTTTGGTAATTGAAAGTTTGTTGATATAGTTGCAACATGATAATGTCTCATCTTAAAGATGAGGAGAAGATTCAAAAAGGTTGAATGTTCAATTGAAGTAAGTCTTCAGAGGGAGCTATGGAATCCCTGGCAGAATATCTTGTCAACTCTTCTTGCCTATTGATTTTTACAATAGAAATACCATGTCATAAGACGTTGATCTGCAAAAGTCAGATGACTATGACTGAATGACCTTGATTAATACCAGGCTGCAAATAGCCCAATGGTTATGTTTTGGGTGAAGTTGCTTTTCTGATCTTCAGAGGGAGCTATGGTAGTTTTACAGCTATTGATGATGTTTTTCCACAGATAAACATCCTCTCGATGTGAGAGGGGTTGTCTTAACCTTGTTGCACTTCTTCCTAAATCTTAAAATTCTAATAAAATGGACAAGTTGTTGATCTAAATACATACAACTTGTGAAGACTCTAATGCTCAATAAGATATCCATGTTAACTGTGATCTGTAGTACTCTGCCAAAATTGTTGGATTGGCATAATGATAAATGGAAAGAGCACTTCTAGATCCTATATCTCTTGGGATACACCTTTATTTCATGAATGAATGAAGGACTAAAGTTTGGGAGCACCGCTGAGGCTAAACGAATGAAGCAGCTCGCATGGCCTATTATGAAGACATTTGAGTCATGTGAGCATGTGTTGGAATGCGCCGCTTAACATCAGGTTCCACTTTATTTGATATGGCACAGTGGGGAGCAATATAGCTCCAGCATTACAGGATGGATGTACAAGTTACCAACATCCCCTCAAAACCCCTTGGTAAGGACAAATTTAACTTCCTTCATAGAGAGAGGTTGGGTGTCTTGGAAAGACCCTAATATGAGGGTCTTGATTGAACATTGAGCTCTGGGAGCTCCTCAGGGCCTGGGGTACTTCTTTGAGCTATAAATGACCCTAAGGTGAGTGGTTCACCTTTCCCTGTGACAGCTAACATGTGTGTAGGATAAGTGGTTCACCTTCCCCTACATTTGCGAACATGTGTGTAGGGTGAGTGGTTCACCTTTCCCTGCGTATTATGAAATATGCATAAGATGATTGGTTCACCTTCCCCTACGGCATATGAGCAGAATGAGTGGTTCACCTTCTCCCGTGGGTACCCTAGTGAGAGATGCATTCAGGCATCTGGTTGTGAAAATGTCAATGGGACTTGGTTCATCATTTCCCCCACATGTAGGATGCTCATTCCCTACGATTGATGGTTGACATATCGATGGGATGTGGTCCATCATTTCCCCCATGTAGGATCCTTCCTACTATTGTTGGTTTGCATGCATGTAGGATGTGGTTCTTCCTTTCCCTACTCTCAGTGTTTTGCATGCATGTAGGAGGTGGTTTATCCTTTCCCTACATGTGATTGTGAAGTGTTTTTGTAGAATGTGGTTTCTCCTTTCCCTACATGTAATTATGAGCAAGATGTGATATGGTGTTTCTACATCATCCTACCCATGAAGTCTGGGACTCATGGGAAGTACCTCTCATCTAGCCAATGAGTTGGGAAATGAGGATAGAGACCATAGCACTACTGATGGATGCATTGTGTATTGTCTTACTCTCTATGCTAGGATGCTTGGTGTTTATCTACTTGATCTGGGATCAATTAAGGTTCTACCTCCGGACTGAATTTTCTCAGTGAAGAGTGGTAAGGTCTTGTGAATCACTATTAATCAAATCTTCTTTATTATTCACATCAGTGCTCAGTAGAGCAGAGAAAATAAGACATAGATGGTTCATTATGGTTCATAATGGCAGGATGGCATGATGATCTATGACAGCAGATGGACTGGCAGGTGGAATTCTCCCTAGTTAAGAGGGAGTGTTAAAATTGGCAACTAGGGCCAAATTCTACTCAGATCTGCTCAATTGATGGAGATGATCATTCCATTGAATCCCTCTTTTTGAGAGGACCAAAATCGACCTAAAATCACAAAATTTGGATGAGAAAATTATTTATTTATTTCAAAAGAAATTTCACAAGACATAACCTTCTTAAGGCAGGAAAACTGAAAATTTGAAATTCAAATTTTGCCTCCAAGTGTTAAGGTCGACTTCACCTCCATAAGGACAAATTGTTATATATATAGGGATCCCTCATCTTCATTAGAGATCATCCTAAAAGAGTGCATTCAACTCTTGGGTAATTCTTTCCGAGGCAACCACAGCGTGGAGAAGCAAGGAGGATGTGTTGTTTTGATCTCCCATAGGTTCGAGTAGGAGCAGGCACCTAGCCATAGGTTTGAGGGAAATTTTGCGTGATGTTTCGTCATGGTTTTTGGGTGTGAATCTCTTCAAGAGAAGGTCGCATTATTTGTGTGTAGCCACAAATCAGGACACTGGTTTAAAGGTGAATTTTGGGGTTTATTTGTTCATGATTTGTATTCTGGTTCAGGCCACAGGAAATGCTGCTATAGCAGCTAGTATGAAAGCATGTTTGGAAGGGACACATGACCTAATCTAAGTCCTTTACCCTAGCTTCATTCAAGAAGAGAGGGACGCAGTGTAAACAGAGAGTTTAACCCTTGTTTGTGAGCATCTTCTTATTAATGTTAGCATAGGACTGTCATTGGATGCCTTGAAAAGGAACCGCAAGTCCCATAGCATTGTTAGACGTCTTGTAAAGGACAGCAAAGGGTACAATTCATTGGAAGAAGGTTACTCAATGATTGTTAGGAACCCTAACCAAGTAGTAAGCTTCAGGATTGTTTTGAACACTAATTTAGCAAGTCTATTTTGACTCATATTATTGTATTCTCTCTCTGTTGAACATTGGATATTGATAATAAGAAGAAGTGATCAAGGGTTTTCCCCGTCTTGAGGTTTTTCCCTGGCTTGTGCCATATCTTTGTGTTATTTTGTCTTGGTTTGTCTTCTACAATTAAAATTTGTGTTATTTCTTCAGTTTCAGTCAATAAGATGATATTTCATGTGTGGATTAATAAATGGTCTTATAAGGAACATTGAAGTAATTGTATTATGCAAAGAACATGTTAATCGAAATTAACACAATCACACCCACAACAATGGCAATGCTTGGGGTTTTAAAGGTTTTAGAGCAATTTTGTCAACTTCTTGAGAAATCTGTAGATTCTAAGTGGGTCTCTATATTCCAATTGCCTTGCTACAGTAGATAAGTTAGGTCAACAATCTTCCCAGCTTTAATATTTTGAATTTTTTACTCAGCTAGTTAAGTCAACTTTAATATTTTAGTTTTTAAGAGTTGAGTTAGGTACTGTAGTGTCCAAGGTTCATCAAAAGTATGCTACCTATTGTACCATGCTTTTTCAGTTGCCTTTGTGTGCATTTCCAAATTGTCTGCTAAGGAGTCGTGGAGGGTGTGAAGTTGTTTCACCAAAAACTATGTTGTCGACCATGCAATTGTCAGCGCATCTGCCTGCACTACTACACAATTGTTTCCTGAATAGTTGCATGGAGAAAGAAGCTACTCAGTGTACAACTAACTGTGTGACCCCCTTTTTTAGTCATTGCATTTATTGGAAGGGACGAGATCCCCTAATGCTTAAAATGAGATTGAATGGCTTTCATTACGTTTCCATCTAAGGGAAAAGCTTCTGTGTCAACTGTGTATTGAAATGAGGAAAGCCAGTCTCTTTTCACCCTTGTCAAAGAGAGATCTGCTTGTTTCAAAAACATGAATTTTTGTCTTTGGTTCATTTCTAACCCTGGATATCTTTCCGCTTTCCTCTCCCAAAATTAGGTGCCACTGATGGGACCACTGGTTCTATCCCTTCATAATCAATGACAGATAGGTTGTTGAGTGAGCGCTTCCCAATTCATTGATATGTTCTCAATTTGATTCCCCATGTAGCAACCCCCTGCGACAATTGATGACCTTTGCTCTTGTCATCATGAATCCAGCAACCCCCTATGGCAATTGATGGCCTTAATTGTTTGAGGCATAACTTTGTTTGAGTCCCTCGAGCGAATACTTATGCTCTCATCGTTGCCAGTGAAATTCTGGAGGGTTTATCGGGTATATAGAGTTTTTCTATTGCGCATGTGAAGGATGGGAAATTATCAGGTACATAGTGTTGGTTGTGTGGCTTTTGGCATTGTTTTCTATGCACCCCTACGCAGTTGCTAGCACGGGGAGAATAAAAAAAAATTGATTTTCGATACATAGTGGTTGTTGTGTGGCTTTTGGCATTGTTATCTATGTACCCCTACGTGGTTACTAGCACGAGGAGAATAAAACAAATTGATTTCCGATACATAGCGTTGGTTGTGTGGCTTTTGGCATTCCTATCTATGCACCCCTACGCAGTTCCTAGCACGAGGATAATAAAACAAATTGACTTCTGATACTCTAGAGAGAAGGAAGTTGCGAGAATTGGAAGGTCCAAACAAAATAGTTGGTTGTATACTAAGCATTAACCCGAAGCTGGAATGTGGCTAGTGGGAAAGTGACCTTTATCTTCCTCTCCACCCAGCCCATACTCCCAGAGGGAAAGTAACATTCTTGCCCAGTTCAGCTATTAAAGAAAAAGCTTATTGCCGAACTCAACCCTTATTGAAAATAGGCGTCATCACCAAAGTGGGGGATCCATACACCATACTTAATATTGCCCATTATTAGAAGGACCTCCTTTAGGCGGACTCACGTTAAAATAGGATTTGGTGAAGTAGGTAGGATCCTTTCAGACTAGACTCAGGTTAGGCAACAGGACCCCAAGGCAGTCTTCATTAAGGCACGTTTTTTGTGAAACAGGTCGTGACACTGGATAGTCATTCTTATTAATGATATAACAACAAGATTACCCCCACCCCATCGTGAAAATTGTCGATTGCTGCACCGAAAGAATGCATGCACCAACCAAATAGCAAGCAACATGAGGTAAGGATATCAATCATTGAATAATGATAAATGGAAGCTCATACTAATGAATATTACTTGTTGATTAAATAGAACAGGTGTGTGTTGGTTTAGTTTTTCTTGATCATCTATTTCAATATTGTCGAATTGTATTCATGCCCTGATAATTGTGTTCATGCCCAAAGTATTAAATTGGCACAATTGTGTTCATGCC
Organism: Pinus albicaulis; assembly: GCA_034641835.2. Lineage (NCBI taxonomy): Eukaryota > Viridiplantae > Streptophyta > Pinopsida > Pinales > Pinaceae > Pinus > Pinus albicaulis. The sequence continues at coordinate 1,115,374,403 of CM076584.1, forward strand.
CAGAGTATTAAATTGTGCCAGTTCAACCATATGTCCTCTATTTAAAATCAAATATATGTTCTGTAACTTCTATGTAATATTTTTTAAACTTAGAATTTAATATTTTTTATCATGGCATTGTTGAAATTTCTAGAAATAGAAAATATGTATACTCAAATATATTCATATTTTAAAAACTGTGATAATCAATGTGATTTGGATTCCATTTGTTGCCCATTTTCACTTAGCCGCAATTAATCTTTCCATTTTTGGAGGTGTGAACCATTTTGCAGACTATAGTGATGTTCTAATAAGGGCTTATACATGGGTACAACAAACATTTAAATGATAGTACATACCTAAAAGCAATTTTTGCTTCAGATGTTCTGTGCTCCACATGATTCAAAAGCTTCAAAGTAAGCTGCTACAAGGACTGAAGAATTCAATGTCACTGAGTCCATGTTGGATGCAGCAGTATGGGAGCAGCTTAGCACTTCCTTATCCGAGAATACATCCTCTACAAGAATATATCCTCTACGGTAAGAAAAGGTCAAGATAGCAAAAGGCTCTGGCTTGTGGAAAACTAATTAGGAAGCATTCATGACTTTCACAACAAGCAATAATGAGCAATACAAAGAGATAGACCATCACAACCAAGATATCCATAGCCTACAACAACAACAATAAATGAAGCAGTATAAGTCAATCAATGGCAGTAGATGCAACTGGTAAGCAATGCCAGTAGATGAATACAATCAAGCAGTGACAGTACATGTAGATAGCCACAGTTTTGTCTTGACGAGTGGTCAAGCGGTGCCAGTGCATCAGTTTTGTCTTGACAGGTGTTCAAGCAGTGCCTGTGCATGCAGATATTTGGTTCTACTTCGTTATTTTGCCTCATTCGCACTAATGCCTTGACCTAATGCTACCATTATTACTAATTTCGTCACTAGTTAGAGAAGCCACATCAATGTAGAACGATCCATTCATCAATGCCTCAGAGCGCCAAGACTGCTATGAGTGAAATTCTAAGAGCATGGATGGCATTGATCAAAAGTTATGAGTGGCTTTCCAAGACAAAGTTAGAACACGAATATGTAATAAGCATGGAATTAGGTTTTAGCCCTAAGTTTCACCAGCTCCAAACAGAAAATCCACTTCAGGAGTGTATTGCTCTTCTACTTTGTTGCTAGGAACAAGTTACATATCTGATTTGTCATTTCTCTTAACATAACAAGATGCAAACATTTGGCATATTACAATAATTGTGTGTAGAAGTATGGCATGTCAACATAATTGGCTGCAAAAGCTTTGGAAACCTAGGAAAGGCAAGACATTTTCCATGTTAATGCTCTTGAAATTCTTTTCATATATCCAGGTTTTTGCAGATGGATATCTTAAAAAAAAATTCAACAACAATAACATGGAAAACGTCTTGTGTTCTTGGGGGGTGGGGTGCTGGGCAATTTTGCCTCTGATAGTGTAAAATAATTTCTCTATGATGAATTGGTACATTATGAGGAAAATTTACTTTATAACTCCAACTTAAGGATTCACCATATAAAACTTGGTACATTATGATTAAGAAATTTATCTAAACATAACCAGTAGTATAACTTCTAAGGTAATCCCCACTAACTATTATGTTGGGCAAAATTCAGATTGCATAACATAACAGACTACTGATTCAAAAAGTTATTGAAATTTAGATGGGCATCTATCCAGGCCAGTTCAAAATGGGATTTGAACCGACATTCAAAAAGAAAAAAAATTGGGTTCTTGCATACTTACTTATTTCAGAGGGATTTTTCAGTCGGCACAGTAATTGGGCTCTTTGGCAGGAATTGATGGAATGAAATCCAACGGTGGTCTTGATGGAACTGCTCCATTCTGTGCCTAATTCCTGCCACGGCTTTCCGTTACGAATCCACTGGAAAGCAGTGCGTCTTCTTCCTGGGATTTTTTTCTGCATTTGAATCAACAAATAAGAAATATTGGAACTGGATATAAACAAAATCTGCACTTCGGGGCAATCCGACTTGACTATAAATTTGTGATAATCGAATCCTGCTACCTCTTCGTCCATGTTTTATGGATTGTTGTTCAGGTAAAATGGGGGCCGTCTTGGCTCTAAATTTGGCGGAAGAAGCTCCAAGGCAGTCCTTATCCGTGGTGGTCGCCGAGGAGAATATGGAGAAAAATTTGACAGTGCAACACTCGAGGAATTTGCTGCAGTGTATATTTCTTCCCGCGCAGTGTGCTCTCTTTTGTATATTTGCTTCCCGCTCAATGTGCCCTCCTCTTTGTGTTTGTATATTTTCTTCCCGCGCATTGTGCTCTTTCATGTGGGCGGAATTGACTGGGTGTACAGAGTTGTAATGAGATCGTTTTTGAGAAGTTTAGGGTAAAAACTATGTTTCATTGGTACATTGGTACTTGCGTTTAAATATTTATTTTATATTTTTAAATATATAATTTAATTTTTCATGTTTAAAAAAAATTATATATAAAAAAGATAAATATTTTTAAATTTATAGTTGTGATGAATTAATAAATTAAGATAATGATAAATATCTTGCATTTAAATATTTAATTTATATTTTTAAATATATAATTTAATTTTTTATTGTAAAAAAAATTATATATAAAAAAGATAAGTATTTCTAAATTTATAATTGTGATAAATTAAAAGGTTAAAATAATAGTAGGTATCTTGGGTTTAAATAGTTAGTTTATATTTTTAAATATATGATTTAATTTTTTATTGCAAAAAAAACTATATATAAAAAAGATAGGTATTTCTAAATTTATAATTGTGATGAATTAATAAGTTAAAATAATGATAGTTTTAATTGTGATCTAATGTGGGTGTGTATAGGAAATTTCAAGAGAAAGTAATATTTATTTATAGCTCTCTTGGTGTCATAAAGATGACAAATTCTTTCAACCCATAATATTTTAGAAGTTGTCCAATGCTTTATTAGTCTCTACAAAGGGAGGGCTCTAGTAATAAATTTGTATGTTGACAACTATTAGTTTAGTATTGACTTGCAATGTTCAACTTTGAAAAATAAATATTTATTTTTCAATATTATTAGGAAAAATTTCAAACATTTGATTGGACAGTAATTTGGCCTTATTACAGCCTTTAGAGAAGATAATGTTATGTGGATTCACTCACATATTTTATGCCATAATTTATGGATATGGTTGTAATATAACTATTGTGTTATTTTTAGATATTTTTGTAGTGATTTTTCAATCTTAAGCTTTGAAGTAAGTAAAAAACATATTTACCATCATTTACTTCCCATCATTTAAGCACGTCTATGCATAAAAAATGGATAGGAATAAGATGTAACTAAACATATTTACTAAGACTTATCAATACTTGTGTAGGGGTAAAATTGTAAATGTGTAGACTTACTAGTGGTTGCTACCCACCAAAATTTATGCAAGTCCATGTGTTTGAGGAGCATACAGAGCAGATGGCAACATTGGATTGAATGCACTATTTACAATGCCAAGTCCGGAAGAGACTCGTAGTGGTTTGGCGAGGCTAAAATGATCAACTCACACATGAGAATGTAAAAAATATGGACACTTGGTTGGCGCACTTTGCAGGGCACGTTCAATGTGACTTTTCTCCTCCACGCCTCCAGGAACAGCCCCGGACAACCCTGCATCCATCATGACGTACGACTAGTATGCTATCTGGTGTTCTTTATGTTTTATATGTGTTTAGGTGCCTCTAGCCCAACCGTTTATGGAGAATGTCCCTAGTCACTCTTTTGTATTTTTGTCATTTGATGCAAATTTTGGTCAACAAACCTGGTCGGGGTGAGACCACCTGTTTTGTAAGCTGCATTATGTACTTCTTTTTTCCTACATGAATAGAACATTGACTTACAAAAAAACAAAGGTTCATACAACATTAAAAAAAATTAATTAAGGTTCATACCTAAATTAATAAAGGTTCATACTTACTTACTAAATAGGTCTATAAATATATATTTTAGGTTTATCTATTTAGTATTTATCTAATGCAAATATGATGATTTAATACTAGATTTAAATGAGCTCACACTTTTAACATAAATCAATGAAATTTAAAAATTAAACTAATTTATGGCCAAAGATTACAGATAAATATAAATATTAATTTGGCTATCTAAATATTATCTTTAGTAAAATTATAATGAAGGCATTAGTGTCAAGTAGATAGATGATACATGCAATTATGTTAATTGTAGATGAATCCATTTGTAGTGTTAAACTTTAGAGACAAAGGGGTATTCATAATTTTAACACTGTAAATTCAGAGACCCCTTTGTCTCTAAATTTCAACACTGCAAATGGATTCAGAGACCCCTGTAGTGAAATGTAACACTTCGGTATCAAAATTGCAATTTTCTATTTATAGAGTGACACAACTAAAAATTACTCACATAAATGACTAATTCATATACTTGTTGTACTTGTTATTTGGTCGTGTTTTTATTCTTGGACTATAATATTCATTTACATTAATCATTATTAATTTTGTCACTTATTATCTAGTCATATATTTTAATCCTAGACTAAATTAGTCATTTAAGTTAGTCACTTTTAGTTTAGTCACTTATTATCAGGTCATATATTTTATCCCTAAACTAAATTAGTCATTTAAATTAGTCGCTTTTAGTTTAGTCACTTATTATCTAGTCGTATATTTTATTCCTAGACTAAATTAGTCATTTAAGTTAGTCATTTTTAGTTCGGTCACTTAAAATTGCTCAAATTTAGTAGTAATTCACTTAAAATAATTGTGGTGACTAACTTTTTTAGTCACCTAATCATTAATTTCATCATTTTTTACTAGTGAACTAGTTCATCCCAAGTTCTCCCTTCCCTTTGCAGCACAGAAAACACCAAAATTTCAATGAGGTAATGGTGGGACAATATTTCGAGTGACCTTTTTGATTTTTGTACGCCTCGGGCCATATTCCCTAGGTTTTTTTCAAGAAAGAAAGGCATGTTAACTAACTTTCCATGATGCAAGTGGTCTAACAACTGGAGGTGCTGGTAATAAATAACGACATACCTTCCTTCGCACGTGAAAATTTTATGGACAAGGAATGCAACATCTTTCCAGGGTTGTGGTAATCACTTCATGTCAAATATTGTGCTTGTCTTGAGAAGTTGTTCACCTACCTCAAGGAATTGTCACAAAACATTAGGTTGGGGTTTTTCAGGGCGCAAACCATTTCTCTTCCATCTAGGGTAACCTTGTCACTTCTGCAATTGCTTATTTTGTAGTATTAATCATTGTCCCTACTACCTCAAATCTATCCTCCCTATAATGCATGGAAAATTCTAGGGCCATGTCGTCGTCATACCCCTAAAACCTAGGAATATACTCTATCTAGCCGACCTTTTCAAAAAATGGTTTAATGTGTGGAAATTCGTTTAGAAATTCTTAACCACATTATCTGCGTACTCTTGGGCCTCCCATATTTAGTCAGAGTTCAGAGTGGTTATGATTATGTTTATTCTTTGCAATAGTTTGAATGTGGGACAACGACGCAATGGAAGAGTTTGGGTAATGAGTCCAGAAATATCATGTCCCATATTATATGGTAGCGTCAGTACATAGTCATGTGTTGCCACAAGGGTTTTTGCCGATTTGACACCAAAAGTTCATTTTTGTCGTCGTCAGGGTAGATTTTGGTTTCCGTTGTATGAAGTCAAGTGTTGTTGCAACGGTTTCTGCCCATTTGGCATAGACCGTTCGTTGTTGTGGTGGTCAGGGGAGATTTCCATTTCCATTGTACACAATGATAGATTCCCCTTGTACCCAATTAAGAGTTGCCGCAATGTGGACCATTAGAATGGAAGGGCAAGCTGCCATGGGAGGAACCTGATTTTCCATCATAATAATTTAAAGTTTTATTACATGCAACTTTGTGAGCCCATGCACCATTAAATTGACTCCTTAAATTACTTGCCTTAAAAATTATTGCTTACAGTTGATTAGTTATACTTGAAGGCATATTATAATTTTTCATTTTTATCAAGTTAACTTCATTGAGTTGCAGGTTGTTCATATTATTTTCACTATTTGCGGGCTTAGTTTTTGTTATTGTCATGTATTTCAGAACATGCTTCAATTCAAATCACCTGATCTTGTGGATGTAGATGTTGATAATGGAGAAATTCACAACAATTGAATTGTTTGTTTGGATATTTATACAATTCTTCCCCTTAAATGAGGTTGGAGCTATGGATTGGAAAAATGCAAGATATCACAATTGCATTTTTCATTTAACCATGTATAAAGGGAAAATAATGATTGATTTCTAAACTATCTTGGTTGGCTTGTAACCAAGCGTATCTCACATTAATTTTTATTTCAAGGATTCATTAAGAATTGGATTTCATTAGAGTTTTATTAGAGACTTGGACTTAGAGTCCTCTATTTGATAATAAAAAATATTATTTTGTTGTTCAATTTTGGATTCTATTTAAAGTTATCTTAATTAATGAAATAATATTTTTAAAAGGAATTAACGATTCTCCCCCACCTTACGCATTTAAAAAAAAAACCTTAAATATAATAGTATTGATTAAAAAATACATTTTGTAATAGATCTGATAAGAAAATGTATAGAAATGGAAAGTATGCCCAAAAAATAACACCATTGAAGAAAAAACTTCAAATCTTCATTAATATCAAAACCCTTAAGGTAGGGCAACACCATACATTCACTCATTAAGGAAGGAGATCACTCCACAAGCCATATGCTTGCCCATACAATAATCCTTGACATCTTTCAATGGAGAGACTCTAGCCTCTATATAGGTTTCATACATGCAATACCATGGGTAGTTACTTTGGGTATCTCAATACCATACATCCAATACAATGGGCTTATCACTTTATTCCCTAACTACATGTGGTCCCTTACATAATGTGGGTTAACCACTTTATTTATTAACTATGGCCCAATTATTTATCATTCTTATATTATTACATCATATTATTCACTTGGATACCTCCCTTTGTAACCTATATTATCCCCCCTAGGTATACTACATTACACCCCCCGTAAACATGTTTCGTCCCCGAAACATAAGAAGAACACAAATAATAAGATCTACTCAAAAGAGTATTCCACTGGTACCATTCGCATGCATCCAGCCATCCCAGAGAAAGGTGAACACTCGATCTAGTCAATGTCTCACTCGCTTGAGATTGAAGTGGGTTCTGGTGGTTCTTTTGTGTTGATGTGTTGTGGGTGGATCGTCGCACCTCTCTATGTGTCATCCAGGGGTTGTTGTCCTTGTTGCTAATTCGTTGCCACCTTGCTGGTTGTTGTCTTGCTGGGTGATGCCGGTGGTGATATGTTGAAGCTTTAACTGATGGAACATTTTTCATCAATTCCTCCATTATTGGTGATGGAGTGGTGTCAACTTATTTTGTTGTTACTTGCTTTGATGTCTGTGTTTTGCTGTCTACCATCAAAGGCTCATCATCTGATGTGTCTGTCTCCTTAGATATTTGTGCTTCTGCCTCCCCGGTCTTTGCATGGTTCTTAATGCAAATATCGTGCAATGTAAGTTTCTTCTTTTTATACCAGAGTTTCATGAATTTCTTTTGCACATTAAAATTGACAGTACCAACGGATTCCATCCAAGGGTGTCCCAAAACAACATCCACAACATCCATATCTGAAGCATAAAAATCAGAATGCAACACATACTTATCCATAGAAATCTTCAAATCTTTATAAATTTGAACATCTTCATTATCAACCTGTGTGTTTTCAATATTCTTCGCTGGAACTTGCAATTTTTTTGCCAAATTCACATTGATACAATTATACTTGCAACTAGGAATGATAGACACAATGATGTTCTCTTTTTGAATACTTCCATGAACCTGTAATATGGAAATATTAGTATAAAATAAGTCTTTATGGCTCTTACTATCCTTCTTTCCGACTTGAGACCACTTGTCCAAAAGGACTTTTTCAAGTTGATTCTCAGGAAGTTTCCTCACTGAGCTGTCAAGTGAGGTCCACCATTTATTTGTCTCATCTTTCATATCAAGCCCTATGGAGCCTATCCAAAATTGTCGGTAGTGATCCTTGTGATATTGTAAAAAATCTTCAATAGTAGGACCATCATCTTTTCCTGTAAACTTCATCTTGCGAGAATCCATAAAATAAAGTAAGGGTTTTGAAGAAAATCACTTACTTTGGCAAAAATTTAAAATGGACATTACTCAGTCAATATAACTCAGAATCCTTAATATTACCTGTTTTTGAAAATGGAATAGCCATTCTTCATCTAACCATATTGCTAAAATCCCGATCTAGGCACTCTGGAAACACAGATTTGTGCTGCAACTGCCCTAGCGTCACAAAATTTCTGAAAAAATGGTTGATTTTAAATCAGTGATAACTCCCTCATCCAGACTCCGATTCGACTGATTTTTTTTTTGAAATTGGGTATTTTTCCGTAAGGAATCCAGATCTAATATTTATTTCTGAAAAATTTTCACCAAATTTTCCAGATCTGCTCTACAAAATCGCCGCCCAAAAATTTCTTTGGCAAGAATTTAAAATGGACATTACTCGGTCAATATAACTCAGAATCCATAATATAACCTGTTTTTGAAAATGGAATAGCCATTATGCATCTAACCGTATAGCTGAAATCCCAATCTAGGCACTCTGGAAACACAGATTTGCGCTGCAACTGTCCCAGCGTCACAGAATTTCTGAAAAAATGGCTGATTTTAAATCAGTGATAACTCCCTCATCCAGACTCCGATTTGACTGATTTTTTTTTTGAAATTGGGTATTTTTCTGTAAGGAATCCAGATCTGATATTTATTTCTGAAAAAAATTTCACCAATTTTCCAGATCTTCTCTACAAACTCTCCGCCCAAAAATTTCCTGCAAAAAAATGAAAAAACAAATCTCCCAACTCTGCCCAAGAAAGTGCTCTGATACTACTTGAAGTAGATCTGATAAGAAAATGTATAGAAATAGAAAATATGCCCAAGAAATGACACCATAGAAGATAAAACTTCAGATCTTCATTAATATCAAAACCCTTAAGGTAGGGCAACACCATACATTCACTCCTTAAGGAAGGAGATCACTCCACAAGCCATATGCTTGCCCATACAATAATCCTTGACATCTCTCAATGGAGAGACTCTAGCGTCTATATAGGTTTCATACATGCAATACCATGGGTAGTTACCATGGGTATCTCAATACCATACATCCAATACAATGGGCTTATCACTTTATTCCCTAACTACATGTGGTCCCTTACATAATGTGGGTTAACTACTTTATTTATTAACTATGGCCCAATTATTTATCATTCTTATATTATTACATCATATTATTCCCTTGGATACCTCCCTTTGTACCCTATATTATCCCCCCAGGTATACTACACATTTTTACATGCACTTACCACAAAGTACCAAAAAATAAAGTGAGCCCATCCATAAAAAATAGAGCTCATATAAATACATAAAAAATGGACATAATAGTCGTTTATGCTGCTACAATATATCATAATAAATAAGAACTCCATAATAGGACTCCCACCATAGTAACCCCAATAAAAATCACAAGAACACTCAATTCATTAACAAGCCACATATATCAATGTCTGTCAATGACAATTGGTGGAGCACATGTTTACTCCTCCACATATCTTGCACATTGTTGGGAAAAATACTGAGAGGGGGGGGTGAATCAGTATTTAGGGCATACTCAATTCTTTTAACTTTTTCTTACTTCAAAACCCATACGCTACTTTGTTGAAGCCAACTAGCGTATACACGCGGATCTCCTTCATTAAACTCGCGTATACACAGAGATCTTATTATGCAATTAAATCTTTACTTAGATCTATGCAACATTCATTCTTCTGATGTTTAGTTAAAAGTAAACATGTGCAGTAATAACAGAATAAACCATCGAACATAAGCATCACACTTGAACACTAGGATTTTAGGTGGAAACCCAAGTCGGGAGAAAACCACCGCTGCCGTTGCTCAGCCTTCAATATTTTATTATAAAGAAAACATCTTACAACTTATGTACTGGCGCAGACTCATACCAGTACGCAGGCACCCACCTGCAGAAGGCTACAACCTTCTCTCTTTTACCAGCCTCTTCTGGAAGGGAGCTACGACCCCCTGCTCTCGTTTACCAGCCTCACCTAGAAGGGAGCTACGACCCCCTGCTCTCATTTACCAGCCTCACCTGGAAGGGAGCTACAACCCCCTGACTGAAGGCTACAACCCTCAGCACCACCATGGACCACGTTTCATCAATTTTCACACTGTATCCAAAAGCTTTCTTTAGAGCACAACTTGGCACGTCCTTTTCCGCGTACATACGCGACTTCCCTTAAGAAAACCCGCGTATGCCTTGTGACATACACTTTTCATCATTTTTCTAGCACATACTGAAATTCCTTTCATCATTACATCTGAGTTTCTCTGTAGACACATCATATCACATCAGATTTACATCATTACCAAGTCCATCAAGTCAGGAATAACTTCATCAAGTAGGTTGTCATCATCTTCATCAAGTGGGTTGCCATCAAGGACAACACATTGCATCATATTTCCAACACACATCCACGTCCATTGGATGCTACTTCAATGAGTATATCATCAACAACCCTTTGGACATATGATCGGTAAATTATGCTAAAACTTCGAAATTGTGCAACACTGTTTTTTGCTTGTTGGTGGAGGGGTTTCAAATTTTGTTTTCTGACTTGGTAAATGCCAATAATTTTATTGGTTATCAATTTTTAATTGGTGTAAGTGACAATGTCACTTGCACTATAATTCATTGCTACTCTTAGCCCATAAACCAGGGAAATATAATAGGCTTCATTATTTGTTGTTGTCCCTAGAATTTCTCTACTATTATGATAGAATTGGCTTAGTGCTTCATTATGAAGCAAAAATCTAGTTCATGTGTGTTATGGGTTTGGATGGCACCAAACCTGGATGATCAGCAGTCGCTTTTGCACCATCTGCAAAAGAAGAAAACAATTAAATGTAAAAATAATTTAATGAAATATAATGAGGATCTTGGTTGTAAAAAATGTTTTTTTTTTAACTCCACAAAAAACTCACACACACACACACACTTATATACTAACTAAAGTCCTCACATAATTCTAAAAAATGTCCTTTTAACTCCAAAAAAATTCATATATCCACAAATATAATAATCATCTTGGTTGTAAAAATTGCTTTTTTTTTAACTTCACACAAAATTCATATAACCACAAATATATATATATATATATACTAAATAAAATCTCCACATAACGTATTGACTTGGCGTGATAATAAAATTTTATAACCATAAATTGGATTAAGAAACTCACTGTAACTCACTGTAACAATGAATTATTGCCAGTGTAACAATGAGAGTAATAGAACCACAAAAATAATGAGCATCTTGGTTCTAAAAATATCATATAACCACAAATATAATGAGCATTTTCGTTGTAAAAAATGGTTCTTTAAGTCCACAAAAAATTCATATAACCACAAATACAATCATCATATTCGTTGAAAAATTGTTTTTTTAACTCTACAAAAACTTCATATAACCACAAATATTATATATATATATATATATATATATATATATATATACTAACTAAAATCCCCACATAATTTATCAACCTAGTGTGAAAATAACAATGTATAACCATCAATTGGATTAAGCAACTCCCTCTTACAATGGCGGAAAATCAGGCAAAAACTCCAAAAACTCCCTCTTACAGTGTTGACAACTAACTATAACAATAAATTTCTACCACTGTAACAGTAAGTAATTGAACCACAAATATAATGAGCATCTTGGTTGTAAAAAATGTTTTTCTAACTCCACAAAAAATTCATATAACAATAAATATAATGATCATCTTGGTTGTAAAAAATGTCTTTTTAACTCCACAAAAAATTCATATAACCACAAATATATATAATTTATTGTCTTGGTGTGAAAAAAAAATTATAAAATCATCAATTGGATTAAGTAACTTCCTGTTACAGTGGCGGCAACTGATCATAAAAGTGGCAGAAACTCCCTGTTGCAGTGATGGTAGCTCATTGTAATAGTGAATTTTTTTCACTGTAACAGTGAGTAATAGAACCACAAATATAATAAGCATCTTGGTTATAAAAAAATTATACAACCACACACACACACACACACACACACACACACATATATATATATATACTAACTAAAATCCCCACATAATTTATTGACCTGGTGTGAAAAGGCAGAAGGTATTCATAAGAAAAACCAGAGGTGATTTGACACCTCCGACGATGTAATATTCCCAACTAGCAGCAGCTAATTGGAAATATTAATTTTGATCAATTTTGCCTTATATAATTAAATTGTAAATAAAAGTGAGTAGAGGGGGACATAACTCACTCTAAAAATAAAGTGCACTCACTAGTAGACACAACGTTGTAACTTAAGTGAACCAAGGGGGGCAAAAGGACCATGTAGAGAGGGGGCCATGTATGCTCTAGAAGCTTCTGCGCAGATAAGGATGAGCGTGTGGCAAGAGAGAGAGGCTACGTTGGAGTTTTGGAGGGAAACCAACATTATAAAATGTGGAGGAGCCTTCTCATTTCATTCATTCTTGAGTTGACAATTTTTGAGTGAGACATTTGTCTTCTTGAGCACGCTGGCTGTTTAGCGTGTCTGCAACACTATTTAGTGCATTGAGTGTCTCCGGTCGGAGATCTTGCCCTTAGCCCTGAGGGAATTCGAGTGCTTGCTCGGGAAAGGTTGCTTTTTCAGCATTTTGTGAGTCGTTTTATTATTTGGGTTTGTTGTGGAGCTGGAGCTTATAGAGATTGCGCAATCACTGGGAGAGAGGATGCAGTCCCTTGTGGAGGAGCTTTGGATTAGGGTTTCTGCAGGTGATTTAGCCGGGATTTTGAGCAAAGGGTCATCCTTTGCCCATCGGAGGGTTTTGGCGGAGTTTGTGGTAGTAATTCAGTTGTTTCTATCTAGCCACTGCGCAGTGCCTTGGAGGCCAGCGTAATTCACTGGGGAGGCAGTTTCTGGTGATTTCCGGGGTTGGCCATTCTTGGAATGGTTTTTGGATTTTGTTCGAGTTGTTGAGGAGAGGGGGTTTTCCAATTTTCAGCTCATTCCGGCAAGGGGATTAGCCCCTAGTCTTCAGTCCATTCCAGCAGTAGAAGCTACACGGCAGTTTTCTAGCAGCTGAGATGCAGTTCATAGAGCAGCCATTTCCGGTATTCTCTAAGAGTGTTTTCTCACTTGCCTTGAGCAAGATTAGCCTATTGTACTTCATTACATTTCTCAGATTAATAAAATGGCTCAGCATTTCCTCTCTATGTTTTCTGAATGCGTTGTCGTAGTTGTCGTATTCTCTTTCTATGATATTATATGTCTGCTGCACTATTATTGTTTTTGAGCGCTCTAGTTCTATACCACTTGGTGTGCTTATCTTTCACTCTTAGACAGAGTCTGAAAAGGGTGAGGTAGCCTCCGGATCTCGTCCTCTTTTTAGAGGCGACATATTTGGTAAATGCCCTCCCAGTCTATCTCTGGTTGGATTTTGCCATGTTTTAGAGATATCCCCGAAACGGGATATTACAGACGACCCCCCCTCCAACATGTACCCCCCTCTGGCACCACCATTGGTCTCTGTTTTTCGCAAACACCATTTTATCGGGCCCCACCACCATCTTCCACCCTCCTACCATGCCCTCCCACCCTCCACCACCGTCCCCTGCCCCGCAACCCGACGCCACCAGTGTGCATTAATTGCATGGGAAATGAATTTGTGCATAGGAGAAATATGATTTGCTTCCAAAAATCAGCCAGCACTTTCTGACATCACCAGTTCCTTTACACATCTATGGAAATTCCCGACAGTCTGGTACCCCCTGCAGTCTGACAGCCCCATCAACAGTGAAACAGAGTTCCTCCAGCTTAAATTTCTATGTAATTTTTGATAGTTTATTGCATGATACTTCGGTGCAGGGTCTCTTCACATTGTAACTTCTTTTTATATTGGATTATTCAAGTTTGAAGTTTTTAATTATGTATGAAAATTTAAGGAAGGTTTTAGTTTGTGATTGGCACTACCAAAGAAAATTCACTACCAAAAAATTGAAATTGCACTGTTGTAGAAGTAATCCCTTCTCTCTTGTATCAGAGGCTATAACTTCCAATGATTCTTCAGGGTGTCACAGGAAATTTACATTGTATGTTTAAAAATTGTAATATGTTTTCCAATTGAGGCAACAATCCCCAAACTAGGCTCTAGATTAGGTTCCTCCCCTGGCCGAACAAATTGTGGTACAATGAGTATTCATATTTTTCTTTTTTTTAATTTTGCATGAAATTTAAGGCCGCTTTTTGTTTGTGGTTGGCACTGCCAGAGAAAATTATGTATCAAAAAATTGAAATTTCAACGTTGTAGAAGTAATTCCTTCTCTCTTGTATCGGAGGCCAAAACTTCCACTGATTCATCAAGGTATCACATGAAATGTACATTTTATGTTTAAAAATTGTAATATGTTTTCCAATTGAGGCAAAAATCCCCAAACTAGGCTCTAGATTAGGTTCCTCCCCTACCCGAACAACTTCTGGTACAAACCCTAAATTGAAATTCTAGTTCCCTTTTCTAAGAAGAAACCCTAAATTCAAATTTTGTCAATCTTAAACTACCTATATTATTATTTCATCAGATTATATTAATATACCATCATATAATTATACATCATCCTTCCTACATAACTTATGTTATGGTCTTACAAAGCTTCTAACATGAAGGTTCAAAGCAATTTGTTAATCATCCATACAAAAATAGTTTCACAATAATCATCAATTGGTCATACAAATGTAAAACACTTAGGATTAAATTTGAATCATATTGTTATCAGTCTACCCATGTATTTTTTATAAACGAAATGGGGTTAAATAAACAACTTTCAAGAAAGTTATTTGCAACGAGAGTGTTGCTGTCAGAACGGTTTCCTATCAAAACGTTGAAATTTCATATGCTACAGCTCAAGCTGCATTCATGGAAAATTTTAGGGGCTAAAAAAAAAAAAGATTCACTAATTTCCATTTTTTATAAAAATGATTTGTCCAAATTTTACAATATAAAATTATTTTACCTTAAAAATCATCAATATTATATAGATAGTATATATAAAATCATTATAAATTTGAATAATATTACAAATACATCAATAAAAATTTTATAGTTTGCATATTAGGGTCTAGTGAGATTCACCAATGTTTTTAAACATCAAGATAAATTTTCATTCCTATAATTTTCCCCGGTTGCATTATAGAACTATAACTAACATTCTCAAGATACAAGTACAAGTTATACAGGCTTATTAGCGCATGAAAAGCTTAGAAGTCACACGCTTAATTATCCCTATCATAATTCATGGTTAATACTTTATTTTTAGATTTTTTTAATTCTAAATGGTAATTAACATAAGTATGTAACAGATACAGTTCAAGATTTTTTACGTCATTAACCCATCTATACTATTAGACTACTCATATTAGTAGCTCATCAAAGTATACTAATCTACCATCATATAATTATGCATCATCCTTCCTACATAAAGAAAACATAGGGATCTTATAGATGGTGGAAAATCAATTTTCCAACCCCTACAACACTGCTAGAAAATGAATGAGAATAAATAACATGGAACTTCCCTTAATGCAGGTGGATTAAGGTATTCTATTAAGAGGCTTTCATGGGACTTAATATAAGGCTAGTAGTTGTTGAGTGGACTAAAGAAAGTAGAGCTTACCAAAAGAACTAGTAATAGTTCTTACACTAAGGGAATACAAATATTATTCTGATCTCTATTTTAATGTTTTAGATTCGGGGTAGTAGCCTAAGGGAGGAATTATAGCGGATTAGAGAAACTCCCTAAGATAATGTAATCCATATATTGCCTCATCAAAATGATCTCACTCTTCATGTACATTATTCTGAATAAGGTTATAATTTGTATAAAATTAACATAGATAATCAAGCATATACTTAATTACGTACCACATAAAGAAAAATTATTACTTTTAAAACCTTGAATATGAATTCTTGCCTTATTCAATAAAGGAATGACTCTCTAAAGATTCATAATCATATCTCTATTTTGATTTCTAACCTCATAATGCATATGCATATTTATTGCACTAAGTCATGAGATAGCCTTGTCATGGAATTTAGTTCTTAGACCATTATATATACGCGCTTCTATATTTCATGTTATCATTGCTCTTAAACCATTATATGTATGTGCTTCTATAGTTCATGTTACCATTGGTTCTTAAACCATTATCTTTATGCAGTGGCAACCAAGTGTACAATTAGTATATTTCAGGTGATAGAGTAGGGCCTACTGTATGCAGTGGTAGCCAAGTGTATAACTAGTATAAAGTAGCTAGTGGTTTGATAAAGTAGGTGGTGTACAACTGGTGTATTTGAAATTCTAACTGTATGCAGTGGAAAATGAATTGCATGAAAATAAAGTGTTTGATAAGTCGAGTTAGTGGCAAAGAAGTGCATAAGAAGAAAGTGTTTGACGAAAACGGTGGAAACAAATTGCATGCATGGGTTCTCTACATTCAAATAAATTTATTATCCATTTGGCCTAGTTCCACCTATGTCACATGAAAAAAAAACCAAGGGTTTGTACATTTAGTATATTTGTGGCTCTTACTGTATGTGGTGGTGGCAAAGTGAATGAAAAACAAGTCTTTGATAAATCTGAGGGGGTGGGAAACATTTCCTAGGCGTTGGTAACCATTTCCATGTCAGTGGAGCATGCAAGGGGAAAAATTTTAATTGGTAAATTCTTGGAACTTGCTAGTTGGACAGATGGGAAAGAGTCGCCACCTCAACTACTATGAGCCAGATGGATCAATGCTCTTAGAGGCATACGGGCCTGGGACTTTTGAAATGTTCAAAGAAGTTGGTTGGGAGCCATTTTTTTAGCTCTTCAATGGGTGTGATCTTAAGCTAACCAGTGATTTCATTGATTCTTTTGATAGCAATAAAGCTATGGCTCAGGGGATTTTGTTTCATGTAACAGAAGAAAGCATTATTAAGGAAACTAAAACACCAACTGAGGGGTAAAGATGGTTTAAGAGACAGATGGTGAAAGGAGTAGCAAATGGGGTAGCAAGCTAAGTGGGATTGATTGTGGGAAAAAAATACACAGTTAAGCGTGCTTGAGCCAGAGGTGATCTCAGATAAGTGACCTCCCAGGAAGTCCTGGTTATCGGGTGCGAGTCCCAGAAGTGATGATTAATACTACATGATTCATTTCACAAGTTTTAATCCCACTTCTTCACCCATGTGATCATCACCCGATGCAATGAGTGCTAAGTGGACATAAATAATGAGAAATTAGTCAGTTATGACTACCTCTAATGAAAATGGTCATAGATGAATTAGTTGACGCAATTAAAATACAAAAAAAAATGATAGCTAATATAATGCACTGAGAAAACCCGTCAATACTTAAATACAAGGAGTGAAGGGAGCTCTACTTGAATGGTTCATGAGGTACAATACTTGCTAAGGTTTTGCAAATGGGGTAGAAAAATAAGTGAGCTTGATTGTGGGGAAGAACTCCTTAGTTAAGTGCGCTTGAGCAAGAGGCGATCTGAGACAGTTGGCCTTCCGGTAAGTCCTGGTTACTGGGTGCAAGCCCATCACCCGATGCAGTGAGTGCTAAGTGGACTATTCAAAAATCATGAGAAATTATTCAATTATGTATCCCTCTGGTCTATAATATGAATAATCCCTTGAATTTATTAATCCATATGGAGCTTATATTATTATTAATCCCTAAGGAGCTTATAATATTATTTTAAGTTTATTATATAGAATATATTATATCAACCATATTTACTAATGTGGTTGTGCTAATAATTTATCTGTAGAGATTTCGTATGAGTTATATTTATTTTTTAGTATTATTCATTACAAAACAATGTTGCCATTGTTTTGTAATATCGAGATTATTGTTAGAGATTTCCATAATAGCACTGTGTAAATGATTTTTTGGAAGCATGATAACTAAGGTATTAAAATCAATTATATCTAATTGTTCGACGGATAGATTTGCTTTACAATCATTGATATATCAAACCTAAGATTAATATAAAAAACTCTAAGATTATAATCTCTAATATATTATTATACATATCAAAGATTAATATTAAAAAATAAATATCAAACCACTAAGATTTGCTTTAAAATAATAATAATAATGTTAATTTAAAATAAATTTAAAAAAAAAAAGTTAATTTTTATGATTTTTTAATTTTAGCAAAATATATATTATAAAGTGTTTTGATGCTTATTATAAATTAAATTTTATCTATATTTACTAGCCTTTTAATTTATATGGATGTGTTAATATATGAACTAATCATATATACATTTTAAAAAAATCATGTAACAAGAATCTTGACATGGATATTCACCCCATTGTTACAATACCATGGCTTATCAATACCATATTCTCAAAAAGTTATAAATAATTTATTATGACACTTTTTGATATGATATTTTTTAATTAATCAACTTAATTAAAAGGATAGAAAGGGCATGACTACTTTTGAGATAAATCTCAACCTTTGGTTTGTGATTATTATTAAGAATATTCTAAAATATTTCATGGAGGTTAAATCCCTACCATCTACCTAATAATTATTAATAATTAAATTAAATATTATGTAACAAGATTCTTAACTATGGAGATTTACCTCCACTTCATCTTTGAGATTCTTATTCAGTAAATAGGCTTTGTTACAATACCATAGACCAATACCATGGCTTATAAATACTACATGCCCAAAAATCCATAAATAATTTCATATGACATTTTTTTTTAATTAATCAATTTAATTAAATGGGTAGAAATGACATAATTATTTTTGAGGTAAATTTTAACATTTGATTTATGACTACTACTAAGAATATTTCAAAATATTTAGTGGAGGCCAAATCCATACCATCCGCCTAATAATTATTGAGAATTAAATTAAAATTTTGAAAGCTCTAGTCCAAAATAGACACCTCTAATAAATGTGAATAGACATCAATTCATTTATTGCATCTTTTACTAAGCTGCATTTAACTTTACTATTGTATCTTTTATTGTATCTATAGACATCAATGCGAATAGACAAAATATTGTATCTTTTACTAAGCTGCATTTAACTTTACTTCATCAAAATTTCATTAAAAGTAAGCGAAGTTGAACTAGTCTCTTGACTAACCAATTAAATATCACATTACATAATTTCGGAAGTGGATTGTTTCCTCTCCATCTATTCCTGTTTTAATACACCTCAATTCCATAAGTATTAAAAGGTAGAAATATTTTATAGTTAATCAAAGATAAAATATATTTTTTCTTGTGAACAATTACAATACATCTCCCATAGAGCAACACAATAATGCCATGCAACTTGAAACTTCAGGAAGAATGGTAGATGTGTGCAGTTTTCTCTATATGATGCATCATTGAGGAACCATAGATGACATTTCTATATACCACAATTCCAGGCACAGAAGTTTATTATGGAGAGTCACAATGGCATGAAGAAGCTTCACTTTCTGTTATTCCCATGGTTGGCGCAGGGCCACATAAATCCTTTCTTTCAGCTCTCCAAGGCCCTAGCAATCCATGGCCACAAAGTCTCCTTCCTCTCCATGCCTCTTAACATTTCCAGAATCAGGCCCTCATTACATCTTCATGACTGGCCTGGCCAGATCAATCTGTTAGAACTGTCGTTACCGCCCATGGAGGGACTGACTCCCGGCACTGAATGCACAACAGATATCCCGCCAGAAATGGTTTATACGCTCGAGAGAGCCATGGACGACATGGAGTGTTGGAATATAATTTCCAACTGCCCGAACGAATTAACAGGCGGTAGGACGTTGAACAGCGCAGAGGTTAAGGCGTCAGCACGTTGGCAGCAGGATCATCGTTCGATAGGAGATCGATGGTCAGCGGGAGCAGAAACAGCCCAGCAGTTAACGGGAGGGGTGCCTCTGCACTTGACTCGTTGATCGGACGTTGACCCACGATCAACGACCATGATTAACTGCGGGGCCATACCTCGACCGTATTGAACCGGTGGAACGGTGCCTCCGCAACCACCAATATGTGGTGTCTCCGCCCGCGCAACACCATCGCACCACCATTTCTGCCACCATGCGAATTCGACATCAATGCTATTTTCAAGCGGTGCCGGCAGAATTTATGATGCCATTAAAGATTTTTCAAGCGGTGAATTTTTTGTTATATGTCAATAAATGACATTAAATTGAACTTGAGATATTTTTGTTTTTAATATATATAGAATAGAGTTGTAATTTTTATTATTACACACAGAACATATTATGTTTTTTTTTAGCACAACAGTGCGTTGATTAAAAAGAAAGAGAGTGCAAAAACTGTAATTGAAAAACAGTGAGTTGTTTTTGTTTTGTAATAAACAGAGACAGTGAGTAAAAATTCACAGCAGTTTTTTTTTAGAGACGGAGAAGAGTTTTGTTTGGAACTGTGTCTTGTAACAGTCCAGCAGTTGTAATCCCTCTGTGTTGAGGAAGAACTTGTAACATATTTTTATGGAATAAATGTTTGTTTTATTGAGTTGAAACTCTGTTTTCTGAGAGTGAAATTTATTTCTCTGTGTTAAAGAGGGGAGTTTTATTCTCCATTGTTAATTCTGGAATTCTTCAATATTCCAACATGGTATCAGAGCCAGTCCAGGCTTTTTGAAGGTCAAAGAAGCTGAAGGGAAGGAGTTCTTTGTTGCAACAGCTTCTCCAGCAGTGTGAAGACTCAGAGAAGAAGAATTCAAAGGTATTTCTCTATACAGTTTTGTGTTACTGTTGCAGTACAGTTAGTTAATTTTAAACACACAGTCAAGTGTTTTTGAAACATAGTTAAGAGTGCAGAATGGCTGGAGCCAGCACTGGTATGGGTATGGAAAATATCCATCTCCCACAATTTAATGGGAAAAATTATGACTACTAGTCAATAACTATGAGGGCATTATTTGTCTCCCAAGACTTATGAGAATTTATAGAGGATGGCTTTGAAGAGCCAGCAAATGAAGCAGAGTTTTATGTTTTAACTCAAGCAGGAAGAGAACAATTGAAGAGCAATAAGAAGAAAGATGCCAAGGCTCTTTTCTTTTTGTATCAAGAAGTGCATGAGAGTGTGTTTCTGAGGATAGCAGCAGCCAAGAGATACAAAGAAGCATGCGAAACTCTCAAGACAGCTTATCAAGGCATGGAGAAAGTGAAGACAGCAAAACTTCAGTTGCTGAGGAGAGACTTTGAGACTCTCTGTATGAAAGAGTCAGATACTATTGACTCATTCTTCACTCATGTGATTGGAATGGTCACACAAATAAGATCTCATGGAGAGACTCTTGAAGACAAGAGGATTGTGGAAAAACTCTTGAGAAGTTTACCCTCAATATTTGATGTGATCGTCACCACCATAGAAGAGACTAAGGATCTCACAAAGTTTTCAGTAGATGAGCTACATGCATCACTGATGACCCATGAATAGAGATTGGGTAGGAGTGAAAACTCATCTCTTGAGCATGCCTTTAAGACCCAGATGTCTTTCGGAAGAGGAAGAGGGCAAGGTAGAGGAAACAAAAGAGGAAGAGGCAGAAGACAGAACAGAGGTGGAAGGAACAAGCCTTCACATTCACATGGAAGGTGCAACAGTCAAGATCATAGCCACGGCCAAGGCAACAGCCATCAGAGTGGTCAACAGAATGCTCAAGGACAAAGGTATGATAAATCCAATTTCCAATGTTACCATTGTAAAAAATATGGCCATTACGCTAATGAATGTAGAAAGAAGCAGCAAGATATGGCAAGTAGAACTAGTGCAAATTTCACTAGAGAAAATAGCAGCGAACATAATTTGTTTTTAGCTTGTAATATGGCTGAAGAAAAGAATGAGGACTTATGGTTTCTAGACTCCGGTTGTAGTAACCATATGACAGGAAATTTAGCAATGTTTTCTATGTTAGATGAGCGTGTGAAGTCACAAGTCACACTAGGAACTGATAGTAAAGTTTCTGTTATGGGAAAATGAGATGTGAATGTTTTAACAAGATTAGGTGCAAACAAATCCATAGCAGATGTTTATTATGTTCCAGGAATGAAGTGTAATCTCTTAAGTATTGGACAGCGAGTCCATAAGGGGTATAATGTTTTCTTTGAGGATGATGTCTGTACCATCATGGATAAACCACCCAACAAAATATGTATTGCTGAAGTGAAGATGACAAGGAACAGGATGTTCCCTCTCAGAATGAGAGCAGATTTGAAGAATGGTGAAGAGAAAGCAGTAGTTGCACAAGAGACTTTCCAAAGTGAACCAAAAGATGATAATTGGTTATGGCACTTGAGATTTGGACATCTCAACTTTGGAGGTCTTAATTTGTTGAACAGAAAAGGAATGGTAAGTGGTTTACCATTGATAGAGAAACCGGACAGCCTTTGTCAAGGTTGTATCTTGGGGAAACAACACAGAGAAAGTTTTCCTTCCAGGAAAAGCATAAGGGAAAAATCACCCTTAGAGATTGTCCACTCAGATGTATGTGGACCGATTCAAACTCCATCAGTTGCAAGCAGCCACTATGTGTTAACATTCATAGATGATTTTACAAGAAAAACTTGGGTTTATTTTTTGAAAAACAAAAGTGTTTGAAAAATTTTGCAATTTCAAAGCACTTGTTGAGAAACAAAGTGAGCTACATATCAAAGTCTTAAGCACTGATAGAGGAGGTGAGTATATCTCTAAAGATTTTCTACGTTTTTGTAGAGAAAATGGTATTCATAAGCAGTTTACAACTAGATATAGTCCGTAGCAAAATGGAGTAGCTGAAAGGAAGAACCGAACCATAATGGACATGGCAAGGAGTATGTTAAAGGCAAAGCATTTGCCTAATGATTATTGGGCTGAAGTTGTACATTGTGCAGTGTATATTTTGAATAGGTGCCCTACAAAAGCAGTAATGAAAAAAGTGCTGGAAGAGGCATGGAGTGACACAAAGCAAGGTGTCACACATATGAAGGTTTTTGGATGTGTGGCTTATGCACACATTCCGGATCAGCTAAGGAAGAAGTTAGACAGCAATGGAGAGAAATGTATTTTCATTGGATACAGTGAGGAATCCAAGGCATACAGGTTATATAACCCATCGACCAAGAATTTTATTGTGAGCAGGGATGTTCAGTTCATTGAAGAGGAAGATTGGGATGGAAGCATAGAGAAGACAGTAAATGTTAAACACTTTTTATCTCATGATGAAAATGATGATGAGTTGGCTGAAATACATCCTCAAACAGCAACACCAACAAAAGAGCAGCAAAGCACACCCTTGAGGAGAAATGACAATGCTTCTCCAAGCACACCACAAGGAGGAAATTCAAGTGCTTCTTCAAGCATTTGTACACCTACTGAAAGAGGTAAGAAATTCATAAGTTTGAAAGATATTTATGAACAAGATATAGCTAATAAAGGTATCAATTCTTTGTTTGCTTTATATTGTCATGTTGATGATCCTGTTCATTTCGAAGAAGCTATCAAGGATAGGAAATGGATAGAAGCTATGAATGAGGAGATTAATGCCATAGAAAGAAACAAAAGTTGGGATTTGGTTGAACTCCCAAAAGGTAAATATATAATTGGATTTAAATGGGTCTACAAGACCAAGAGTAATGCTGAAGGCAAAATAGAGAGACACAAGGCCAGACTTGTTGTCAAGGGTTATAAGTAGAAGCACGGGATAGATTATGAGGAAACTTTCGCACCAGTTGTCAGAATGGAAACCATGAGAGCAGTGTTGTCCATAGCAGCACAAAATAAATGGAAAGTTTACCAAATGGACGTGAAGTCAACATTTCTAAATGGAGTGTTAATGGAAGATGTTTACATTGAACAACTTCTCGGTTATGAAAAGAAAGGCCAAGAAAACAAAGTATGCAAGTTGAATAAAGCTCTTTATGGGCTGAAGCAAGCGCCAAGAGCGTAGTACAGTAGGATAGATTCATATCTACTGGAAAATGGTTTTGAAAAGTGTGAGGGAGAACCCACCCTCTACATCAAAGAAAAAGATGGAAAAATATTGATTGTAGTCTTATATGTTGATGATGTTATTTTTACAGGTAATGATGATTGCCTTATTGAACATTTTAAAACAGTCATGAAAGGAGAATTTGAGATGACTGACATGGGTTTGTTAAGATACTTCTTGGGAATAGAAGTAGAACAAAATGAAAATGGAATTTTTATCTCACAGGCAAAGTATGTTAATGAAGTGCTTGAAAGATTTAACATGCAAGAAAGCAAAGCAGCGATCACTCCCACAGTGATGGGATTAAAACTCAGTGGAGAGGACAGTAGCAAGGATTTTGATCCTAGCTTGTACAAAATCATAGTTGACAGCCTTATGTATTTGACTACAACTAGGCCGGACATAATACATGTTGTTAGTTTGATTTCCAGATTCATGGAAAAGCCAAAGGATGCACATTGGCAAACAGCAAAAAGAATTTTGAAGTATGTTAAAGGTACAAAAAAGTTTCGTATTTTATATATTGCTTCAAAATGTTCAGATTTAGTTCGATACACTAACAGTGATTGGGCTGGAAGTGTTGATGATCCGAAAAGCACTTCCGGTTATGTTTTTCACATGGGTTCAGGAGCCATTTCATGGTCTTCTAAGAAATAGCCCATTGTAGCATTATCTACAGCAGAAGCAGAATATGTGGCAGCTACAGCAGCAGCATGTCAAGCAGTTTGGATGAGAAAAATGTTGAGAAGTTTATGCCATGAACAGGTAAAAGGGACAGTGATCTTTTGTGACAATAGCTCAGCTATTGCATTGTCTAAAAATTTTGTTTTTCATAAAAGGACAAAGTACATTGACACCAAGTTTCACTTCATACGTGAATTGGTTAACAATGGGGAAATAGTTTTGCATCATTGCAGAACAGAGGATCAATT
The DNA here is from genome assembly GCA_034641835.2 of Pinus albicaulis. NCBI lineage: Eukaryota > Viridiplantae > Streptophyta > Pinopsida > Pinales > Pinaceae > Pinus > Pinus albicaulis. Next base: position 1,115,399,529 of record CM076584.1, read on the forward strand.
TGCAGATATCCTCACAAAGCCACTTGCGCAAAAAAACTTTGAACATTTCAGAAAATGGCTGGGTATGCAAGAAAACCCAGCAGTTGAAATTAAGGTGGAGTGTTGGAATATAATTTCCAACTGCCCGAATGAATTAACAGGCGGCAGGACGTTGAACAACGCAGAGGTTAAGGCGTCAGCACGTTGGCAGCAGGATCATCGTTCGATAGGAGATCGATAGTCAGCGGGAGCAGAAACAGCCCAACAGTTAACGGGAGGGGTGCCTCCGCACTTGACTCATCAATCGAGCGTTGACCCACGATCAACGGCCATGATTAACTACAGGGCCATACCCCGACCGTATTGAACTGGCGGAACGGTACCTCCGCAACCACCAATATGTGGTGTCTCCGCCCAACCACCACCATCGCACCACCATTTCTGCCACCATGCAAATTCGACATCAATGCTATTTTCAAGCGGTGTCGGCAGAATTTATGATGCCATTAAATATTTTTCAAGCGGTGAATTTTTTGTTATATGTCAATAAATGACATTAAATTGAACTTGAGATATTTTTGTTTTTAATATATATAGAACAGAGTTGTAATTTTTATTATTACACACAGAACAAATTATGTTTTTTTTTAGCACAGCAGTGCGTTGATTAAAAAGACAGAGAGTGCAAAAACTGTAATTGAAAAACAATGAGTTGTTTTTGTTTTGCAATAAACAGAGACAGTGAGTAAAAATTCACAGCCATTTTTTTTGAGAGACAGAGAAGAGTTTTGTTTGGCACTGTGTCTTGTAACAGTTCAACAATTGTAATCCCTCTGTGTTGAGGAAGAACTTGTAACATATTTTTATGGAATAAATGTTTATTTTATTCAGTTGAAACTCTGTTTTCTGAGAGTGAAATTTATTTCTCTGTGTTAAAGAGGAGAGTTTTATTCTCCATTGTTAATTCTGGAATTCTTCAATATTCCAACATGGAGAAGCCCTTCCGATACTTGCTGGGGCAGCTCTCGCCAGATTATCTCATCCACAACTTCGTGCAATATTGGACGCAGAGCGCGGCAGCGGAGGAGAAAATTCCGGCTATTTATTTTCTTTTCTTCCCCCTGCGAGCTGTGCCCATATCTTACACCTTTCTAAATGGCGGAACCACGACTTAACCGTTGAGGAACTGGCAGGAATTGGCTGCTCCGCCGTTCGAGTTCCCGTCTTCGGCGATCACATTGAAGCTATACAAAGCACATGATATTTTAGTTATGCTCAGAATGCCTTGGGAGATAAGTCTGATCTATCGGTTCGCTAAAACCCTTGAAGGATGCACGGCGGTAATTGTGAAATTGTGCTTTGAATACAAAGATAAGTATATTAGTTATTACCAGGATTCCATCGGCGTCCCCGTGCTGTCTGTCGGTCCACTCACACCATCTATACACCCCAGCACCACTGGTAACGGCGGCGAGCGATCTGATCTACTGGAATGGCTCGACCGGCAAAGGGCGGCCTCGGTCATTTTTGTGTTGTTTGGCAATGAGGCCTTTCTCTCGAAAGACCAAATCCAGGAACTCGCGCTGCGCTTGGAGGCGAGTGGGATCCCGTTCCTCTGGTGTCTCCGTTTTCCGCGGTATTCGGACAGTGGCCGAGACGATTCTCTGGGGATCCTTCCGGAGGGATTCGAGATTCGAACCCAGGACCGAGGTCTGGTCGTGCAGGGATGGGTACCACAGGTACGGATCCTCTCGCATCCATCCATCTGTGGGTTTCTTAGCCACGCAGGATGGAGCTCCGTCATCGAATCACTGAGCTTCGGAATACCCCTCATCGTTCTCCCAATCAAAGCTGACCAAGGCTTAAATGCCCAGCAAATATGTGCAAAATTGGAGGCGGGGATCGAAATAGAAAGGGGAGACGATGGCTCTTTTCTGAGAGAAAGCATATCAACAACAGTATCAAAGGCAATGAAGGAAGAGGAGGGGAAGCAGTTGAGATCGAATGCGGCGAAGGTCCGTGATATTTTATTAGCGGCCAATAAGCAGAGTTACATGCATGATTTCCTTCAAAAGCTCGAACAGTTGGCTGAAGCGTACAAGAGGAAGCGTTTGTAATGTTGTGTTGTCATATAGATAAAAATTATGTCAAATAATAATAAGGTTAGCATCAGGTTAGGGAAGTCAGTGGTTCCGGTTATTGATGCTGCTACTAGTATTATCATAGGATTATCAGTGTTCTTTACGAGTTCTTGAAGTTTATTTGAGCGCCTGCATCCTTACGATGTTGTACCATGCATCTTTTTGAAATGTTGAGCGCAATGATCAATTCAAGACGATAGAGTTACAAATATCGATTTGAAGGGTTTTTGCTGCTGCAGCAGATATCGATTCAATAAAGAATGCGTTTTCACATCGACTATATCGTTTTCCTTTCGTGTGTGAACTCACTGTAAGAGAACGAGTTACAAGAGATTCAATGTTAAATTTGTTGCTCTTCATCAACGTGCGAACACTCTCATACGGCATATTTTCAATAACGGCAACCAATATATCTTGGTCGACTAAGCATTATGTCGGGTCATTAATCTTGTTAATGCTGTGCTGGTGTTAATGCTGAGCTGGTGGCAGTATATGAATAACATAAACTCCCGCTCCCGCTCCCCCTCAGCATTAATGAGTCAATGGCCCGAAAAAATAAACCTTGCCTTCATTATACTGGGCCATTAATCTATTAATGCTGTGCTGGTGGCAGTATATGATCATAATCCAACCGATAAGACCCGCATTAATGAGTTAATGGTCCAAAAAGGTATCAGTATATCATCATAATCCAACCGATAAGATCCGCATTAATGAGTCCATGGTCCAAAAAGGTGTCAGTATATAATCATAATCCAAACTATAAGATCCCCCTTAATGAGTCAATGGTCCAAAAAATAAACCTTGCCTTCAATAACTCTCACGGCCACACCACATTAATGGAATGGATAGGTCAGTGGCCCAAACCATAAACCTTGCCTTTAATAACCCTCACTGTACTTGGAAAAGGACCGGAACGGAAAAGGATACTTGAAAATTCTTACATGGACCAGCCTTGAGAATCCTTGCATCCACGAGCCACGATTCAACATTCTGCCTGCCTCTTGTATCATTTAAAGTACTATTCATTGATAACACGTGATTACCAATTTAAATTGGGTTGTCCACCGACTCAACAGAAATTGACTAAATTTAGTCAGTACTTTGGTTCTATGATTATAATTAAACATATAATGTCTTTTTATATGAACTTGTATTAAGAGAATAAAAATTAAAATAAAGTTTGGTTTTTGATTTATCCATTTATACTTTAGAAAGTTTGGTTATTGATTTATTTTATTAGTTCTTGTCAAATTAATTTTCTAGTAATGTAATTTATTTGTCACTATTATTACTATTATTAGTTTAGTATTGATTAATACAAGTTATAGTGTTTAATTTTACAAAATAGATATTTTTTTTTAAATATTATTAGAAAAAAAAAATCAAATATTTGATTGGACTATAACTTGAACATTTTCTTGTAACTTTTGCACAATAAAATGTTGTGTGGATAACTAGTTCAATTTTTTACCATAATTTGTCAATGCAATTGCAATATTTTTGCCACTATTTTTATTTTTCAACCATTTGATTGGACTACTAACTTGAACATCTTATTGCAACCATTGCACAATAAAATACTATGTTGATAACTAGTTCAACCATAATTTCTAAATGCAATTGCAATATTTTTGCCATGATTTTTAGATATTTGTGCAATGGTTTTTCTTTATTAAGCTTAATAAAAAAACAACCTAAAATTAAAATTCTTGAAATAACATATTCACAATTGCAATATTTTTGCCATGATTTTTACATATTTGTGCAATGATTTTTCATTATTAAGCTTCATAGAAAAACAACTTAAAATTAAAATCTTTGAAAATATCTCACATAAATAACATATTTACTCAGTAAGGCGTCACTATTTGAAAACAACTCCCAGAGTTGTCATTGTGTCTATGTTTGAGCCATTGGATCAAATGTTAGACGATTGAAATGTTTTACGCCATTAGATCAAGTAAATATTTTTATATATATTTTTTATAATGTTAGTTTTTTTTTTTAATAAGTTAGATTGAATAATTTCATTTCAAAACAAAAATGTACTATCACAAGGGAAGGGAGTTATTACATTTAAAATTTGTTCCCATTCTTGTGACTACAAAATTTGATTGTTGCTTTTTATTTGATGAGAAAATAAATGATCTTTAAAAGGTAGTAAAGTCTTGAATTATGATCCTTAAAGAAGTCGCTAGATTCCCTGATTATGAGCTGATTTTTTCTTCTTACTTTTGGGTCTTCATGATGTTTGTTATTCTAACTGAGGTGAACAGTTCCAATGAAGTGGAATATTGGTTGTTCAAAGAGGAATTATGGAAATATGATTGTAGATAATTTATTAATATAAATTATCTGAGCTGAGATTAATTAATCATCCCCAAGGGTTAAAAAGGGCCCAAATGTCTGTTATCCATAAAATTGACGATTAAGATAACTCTATGCTCTATGTTCAAATGATAAGTGAAGGTGGATTGACCATACTTAACCTTCTTAGTAGTCTCTTATGAAGTACAACATGTCATAGTGATAAGTTTTTATGCCATTAAATAATTCTAGCTGTAGAGCAGAGTCAGAGTTCTAAGAGTAGTATGAGAGGAATTCAACATTGCGAATGTGATAGAAGCAAATAATTTTGTAGAAGGGTAAAGTTTGCCCAACTTGGTCATAAAAACCAAGTGCATCCTTTATGCAGAAAAAAAATAAACATGCATATTTTGTCATATAGAGGTCTTGAGTACTTTGGCCAAAATGTTTCATCGATTATGAAAAAACACATCTTACATGTAATTAATAACAAAGAAGTTGTTCCACATCAATTACCGAATATGGATATTTTGATTTGAGGTCCAGTAAACATAATTCTCCACCCGTTATTCTGAGGATCACTTGGAGCCGAGAAATTTCCTACTACCTCTTCTTTCTTATATGTTATTCTTTCCTATACCACAACCTTACGACTTTTCCTTTGCAACATGTGGTGCAATTGCTAGTTACCATAAATTAAGCAAGTATTTGCATAAAAAATGGATTGGAGCAAGATGTAAACAAATATATTTACCAATAGTTATTTCCCACCATTATTTATGTGTTCCTCAAAGCTTTAACAAGTAAGAGTAAAAATTTAAATGAGCAGATTTACTAGTGTTTGTTACCCACTATTATTTATGTTTAGTTCAACACTTTAACAAGTAGGATAAATTTTTCAACTTCATATAGTTTCTACCCACCATTATTTATGTGTTATTCAACACTTTAATAGTTAGGAGTAATTTTTCCACTTCATATAGTTGCTACCCACCATTATTTATGTTTTCTTTAATATGAGTAATTTTTCCACCACATATATCAAGTTGTAAGTTTTTTGAAAGGATAATTTCAACTTAAATGGTAAGTCCTATAGTGCCATGCAACTCTTGTTAAAAGCAATTATATTATGATTAATGCGGATTTAAATTTATTTAACTTTAGTTTAAATTAAACAATTTTATTATAGTTTTGAAAATTATATATTAAACTAAGTATTCAATATTAAACAAAAGAACCTTATGTATTTGCGTCCCCTCGCCACTGGCGAGGCCCTTCCGGTGAGCAGGTCTCATTCCTCCCAACGTTAACATTAACAACTCTATCACCAACGTCAGTTTCCTCGCAGCTATGCTCCGTTTGGTGACTCTCACTTGCGTGCAAAAGGTCGCCGCTTAAAACACGACAGCTCACCTACTCCCATAGCCACACGCCCTTAATTGCATTCCTGCCTTCATTAATTTTAATTTGGGAGCCCCTGCATCCTAAGGCGGAGAAATTTGAAAACCTACGCAGAGCCGAGGTCAGGTTAATTTGCATACACGGGCATCGTTGGCATTGTTAGAATTGTAGATTTCCTTTGCAAATGCTTCAGAAAGAAAGCATACATGTTTGGTAACTCGACAGAAAGAATCATGTTTCCTTCATCGACTGCGATCGTAAGAATAAGCATATGGAATTTTTTTTTCTGTTGTTTTTTATGGTGTTCGTCAAAACCCATTTTTTTATACCCTTCATCCTCCACATTAATAAAATACAATTTGACGTATCATGAATCCTCGACATTACTAGGCCCAATTTATTCAAAATATTAACGCAATTTATTCAGACTATTATATAAAGGAAATGTTTTTCTTGGTTGCACCAAAATTAGGAGAGCACATGCCAACTCGTTTGGTCAACCATTGCGGCAACTTGCTGGTCAATCATTGTGGTAGCTCACTGGTTAACTGTTACGGCAACTCATTGGGTCAGAAAATGGTAAAGAAAATCAAATGGAAAATTATCATGGCCCTTTCGGTGAAAAGCCCTAAAGAAAAGATCATATTTTCTAAAACATATTTAGATTGGTATGAAGTACAAAGAAAACACATGGAGTTTGATTGGACTGCAAAAATCCCTTCAACTAGAATTGGAGACTTTATTAGAGAAGAGGAAATGAACCTAGATGCTCTATCTTCTTTCACCCGGGTACAACATAAACGCCCAGGCTCAAGGCATACTGCTGCCTTGCTATATGAAGTCTAAGTTTTTTAGAGATGCATTGTTTAGATGTTGGTATTAATAGTGCTCCATAATTTTTCATGGATTCATATGTATTTAATTTTAAAACTTTTTTATGCATTTATGCTTGTTTATATGGCCCCAAGGATAGAAGAGGACAAGATAAAATGAAGCCAAGATACTCATTTGTGAAAAAGAGGGGTTACCAATGCCGTTTCATTTTAAAAATTATGGTTCAAATCCTTGAGATACCGATAATAACATATAATATGTATGAGCATGTAGATAGTGAAGGATGGCATTGCCATGGCCAATAGGACACTTTGGGTCATGCTAGGGACTTGCATCAACAAAATTTATCAAGGGACATGGTTTCCCATGTAGAGAGTTGTTCCTTCTTAGAAGTGCTAGTTGAGTCGGTTTGCAAAATGAATGTTAAACAATATGTTGACATGGATGTTGAAACTCGAAATAGGGATTTATTTTTTTGTAGGAAAGACGTGCATCCCATTGCTACCCATTCGCAGCCTGAGCGACTCGGTATTCGTGTGCACCCCTTCTAATTCTAAGTTAGAAGCAGCTCGCGAATCATCCTTGCCCTCTATTGGGACTAGGCTACGGTAGTTGACTATGCTTGGTATCCGCGTTTCCCATGTGGTTATTTTCGGTGCGATAAACAAGTGCGATTCACCCCACACCCTAGTGTCAATGTCTCGCAGGACTGCGTCAAGTGCCTTGGTCCCGGCTACTAACCCAAAGGTTCCCAGGAACTCTTCCTTCAACGTCCCCTAATGGCAGGTGCACTGATGTAGCTCCACACCTAAGTACCATGCAGACGGAAGCAGCCCTAGGTCATGAATCAGCAGGTGAACCCACTCTTTAGTCGTCCTGTCACACCACTGTTCTTCCCATGCAAATAGATATTCGCATGGATCTTCTGATCCAAGGAATGTATTGACCCGCACGCCGTTTGGGGCTTCAAATCACAGGATCATCATATCCCGACATTCATCCCAATCCTGGAATGCCTCCTCATGTGTCTCCCACTAGCACACAGGTGTTCCACGCATGGATAACTTAAGGGCCTGTAGCCTTCATCCCTTGGGAACCTCTACTTCGAATGCTCGCAAAATTCCTTAATGCTACCAGAACCATCAAAGTAGGGTAGGTCTCTTACCTTTGAGGAAATGCAGCGAGAGTCCCTTGTGACTCAAAGACATCGCAGTGTCGAGACATCGTGCAACTGGTTTTGCCAATTCTCCATCTCCCCATCAGAGTCAGAGAAGCATTCACTATCCTTTTCCCAGCAGAGTACTCCTTCCACCATGGGGTTGATCCAATATTCGTCCCGTGCAATCAACTTATAAATGTGATCCACCTCCTCTTCATTGCGCACTGGCTCTGTGTATCGTTCACCTTTTGCAAGATCTAATGGTACTATCACCCTTGTACCATTATTCTCAAACACCATGCTTTTTTTTGAGGTTGATGATACTGCCCATATCTATGGCCCAATCCAACCCTAAGAGCGCAGGTAGGGGTCTGCATCTTCTACAATTTCAATTACTTCAAAGTTGGCTGCGGCCTTTACTCCTGTGATATCCACCGTAATTTTAGACAACCTTCCTAGTGGGATGATTTTCTGCTGATTTGCCATGCGTAGCTAAATAGTGGACCATTCCAACTTAGGCTCTCCCATTCGTTTCCAAGTCTGTTTAGGTAACACGTTCGCATCTGACCCTAGGTCCAAAATAACCTTACTCATTTCATAGTAACCAATCTGCGCAGTCAACCGCATTTCTCTTCCGGTGCGTTTCTTATACCTGTATAACTTGTGCACATCCTTGACTTTCGGGGTTAGATTGGGTCGCACCACGCAGCTATCTATTAATGCCTGAAGATTCTCCACAGCCTTTGGTTTGCGCAACAGCTTCATACATGCCTGCAAAATGGGCTCAACCTCCTCATCTACCTTGAGGTTCACAGGTGGCCGAGCAGTAGTTTCCTCTGCATTAGTAAAGTCCTTGCGAGTTCCGATAAATGTTTCTTTCCCCTTTTTTAGGTCAAGGACTTCTTGTTTGATAACTGCTTATCAGATCAGAGGTTCCATCGCAGCCTCCTCCTCAGGCCTTCTGGTGGCCATCCCATTGCATGTCACAACATTCACACTTGGATCTTTGTCTCGCAGCTCAGCCTTAACTCTCTGCACATTCTACGTAGGGGTCGACTTCTTTCCTGAATTTTTTCTATCAAGATTGGGCAATATTCAATCACATGGTCCAACTGTCTGCAATATCGGCAGGATTTCCTAGTAGGGTTCAGGCAGTCCCTTGCAAAGTGTCATGCTTCTCCATATTTATAACAAATTAGCTGACCTCATCCTCGACCTGCACTTCCACCTCGCCCTCCTCCCCTGCCCCTTGATGGGGAGCCACCTACACCTGTGGAGGTTCTTAGTGACACAGGGTCTAATTGTACTCTGTATAAGTTTCCTCGATCAATCATCAAATCATACGTCCGGTAGTTCTTTTCATCATGTCCCACCAATCTGCAGAACCTACACCATTGTTTCTTTACCTTTGGAACGTACGCAACAAGGCGGGGATAGTGGTTGGTATCGTGTAGCCTCGCGGCGTGACAATCATCGCACCATAGCGTTGGCCCACTAGGTCCCACATCTTCCCTAGGGTGCAATAGGCTAGGTCCCCCGGCCTGCATATAGTTTGCTAACAGAGGGCAGTTATCCTTGGTACGACCATTCACCCGGCATCGTATGCACCATCTCTTCGGGCTAGCCTTTACCCCTCGTTCCTTTCGCAGGTTCTGCATCTCCACGTGCATCGCTTCCAGATGTCCCTGGATCTGTTGGACGCCCAGTTGAGTCTTGTCTCGAGGTCCAGCTTCTAAATTCATGACACCTTCCAAGGCTTTCTCCTGCGATTTGAAAGTTTAATGCCCCATAGGTACGCGCAGGTGAGGTAGAAACATAGCAATAAACCATTTCGTGTGCTGTATGTGATCATATTGGAATCCCCCTTCTCTGATCACCTTCTTTAATCGTTGATCGACCTCCCACAAAGATTCAGAAGGCCCTTGCTTGAAATCCTTTAGATCAACCATGATTTGGGAGTAGGACTTAGGTTTCTTGAATTGTTGTTTCAGGGCATTCTTAATATCTTCAATGGCTACATTTGCGTTTTGTCCGATGTATCCCATGTACCAGTCCAAAGCTCTTCCTTTGAAGGCAAGGAAAAAATGTGCCCTTTTCACCGCATCACTATCTACTTTATGCACAGTCCATATCGATCCTGCGACAAACCAGAACTGGTCCATGTCTTCATCCCCCACACCCTTAAAGGTTGGAAACTTCATGTGAGCAACCATGTCGTCTTCTGGTGGCGGTGGTGTAGGTGAATTCTTACCTCTAGGCTGGTTCGAAAGTGGTGTGGCTGGAGGACTCTGCGAAGCTGCTTCTCTTACTGAACTGTAGACCAATCTATCTCCGTCTAGGTTGGTTCTATAGTATTTGCCACTTCGCGTTGTGATCCCGTCCAGATCAGAGGTGATTCACTCGGTATGGCTACACAGAATACTCTTTTTGCATAATAATATATTGATCAGCAATGGTAAGGTCTTCAGAAACTTACCTCAGAACCCCTTGAAGAATATTCACTCTGCTTCAGAGTAGGAGACAAATTGATCGATGGAAAATTATATCACAAATCCTCTTAACACGTTGTCTACCCAATGGTCCACTATGCGAGTGATGGTGTTATCAGTCTTTTCTAATTGTTGGATTAGTTCGGGGGTCCACGCTGTGACCTGCTCGTCATTCTAACACTTCTGAAATCATACCTGTCTTGCGAGCCACTCCTGGAGCTCGATCGCAATCGTTACAAAGAATATCTCGTAGATCTCTGTGAAAATGTACTTATTCTTCCACTGTTCAGTGGTCAACCTCTCACTGCGGTTTTCTTTTACGACAAATTCCTGAACTTTCTATTCAAACCATTCATCAATTTCCTTTCTCTTAGGCTTCCAGTACGGCCTTGGCATTACCTAATCCCTCTCTCAAAATGCTCCAAGTCCTAGCAACAGATCCATTTGTTGGATCGAGGGGTTCTGACCTAGGTTCGAATGTTCAAGGTTTTCCAATAAACCCCTATACTACTGGCCCTTTCGGCAGTGACCTGCTTGCGCAGGCTAAAGTCTCACTCGAAGTAGTATGGGTGGGTGTTGGAACCAGGTTTCCACACCCTGGGAGAGGGTAGGTAAGTCAAGCATAACTGCATTCACCCTTATAGTGACCAGATCTTGTATCACAGAGCCTATATCTACAGATTCCCTTCACATCCACATGCGCAATGACAATGATACTCACAGAAATCAACAGATCATGAACTCACATAACGATAACACAGTTATTCCATATATTCTTGTATGAAGTAAAACAGAACAAACCCAAATCGTAGCATAAATAAGTAACAAAAGCATGTTCGTAGCTTAAATCAATAATACAATAGCATATATTAAGTAGTCAAACATCACAAAATCATATCACAGTAATTCGAGTGGATTCAAATATTCAACAATACTTCCGCATTCATTAATCTTTCATATCTACTTACAATACCCAAAAACCCAACGTGTGCACACAGCAGTAGGGTCCGCACACAGCAGGACAGAGGCCCTCTGTGCACACAACAACAGAAGTCCTTACCCAACAACCCTGACTAGATCTATCGATTCACACTTAACAACAATCTCTTATCATTCTTAACCTCCCTTACAACTAAAAAAGGTTCAACTACTTATACTATTTTAGCCTATGCATCTAATGGTCCGCAAACCGTGGTTTGCGGACCCTTGGTCTACCCTTAACCCATTTACAATGCTTTAGGGGCTTTGACCCACCCCAAAACCCCTGCGCTAGACTAAATATAATAAAACATACACAAAATGGACCAGTTTCGCAGCTTGAAGGAGACCCTATTCCAACAATTATTAACATGAAAATTCACCACTCATTGTTACAATACCATGGCTTATGAATACTAGATGCTCAAAAGGCCATAACTCATTTCATATGATACTTGTTCATATTATTTTTTCAATTAATCAATTTAATTAAAAGGATGGAAAGGACATAACTACTTTTGAGATAAATCTCCACATTTTATTTTTCATTATTATTAAGAATATTCTAAAATATTCCATGAAGGTTAGATCCCTACCATCCACCTAATAATTATTGATAATTAAATTAAATATAGTGTTTCAAGATTCCTAACTATGGAAATTTACCTACACTTGACCATTGAGATTCTAATATGGTAAATAGGCTTTGTTACAATACCCTAAACCAATGTCCTTGCTTATTAATACTACATGCTAAAAAAACCATAAATAATTTCATATGACATTTTTTAATTAATTAATTTAACTTAAGGAATAAAAAGGACAATTACTTTTGAGATAAATGTCAACCTTTGATTTATGACTACTACTAAGAATATTTTGGAATATTTAGTGGAGCTTAAATCCATACTATCCACCAATTAACTATTGATAATTAAATTAAAATTTTGAAAGCTCTAGTCCAAAAACGACATTGTCTAATAAATGTGAATACACATCAATTCATGATAGGCCAACAAGTGCTACATAGTAGCTAGTGCCAGTCGCTTAGTTAAATATAGTTAATTTGAGGTAAAAAATAATAAAGAACTAAAATTGCAAACGTCCGATCTTATAACAAAAAAGTAATTTTTTTAGGAAAAAAAAATGTAAGATGCATTTATCATTTATTAACCTTTTTATATTTTATATTTTATGCTTGATGTTAGTGAATGAAATATTTTAATAAATATTATTAGTAGTTAATATTATAGTCGATATTGTTTTGGATATAGTTTCATTGTAAACTTACTTTGTTTCTCAAGTTAACAATTTTCATATATATGTGCACCAAAATTGTTTGGTTCTTTAATTCAAGACTCCCTACCAATTATGTCTTCAAATCACAAGAAGAAAACCCTACTTTGATACACAAAATTGTGTTTCAATTTCTCAAAGATGCACAAATCTAAATGTCTACATCTTAGCTCGCTATTTCATATAAACTGAAGAACAAATTTGATGCACTATTCAACAATGTGGTTTCTTCCACAATGATTTAGATGGTGAAAGCAAGTAGGATGTAGATTATAAGATCATACCTTTGTAAAGTTGTACATTGCAATATTTTTAAAACTTATGTGTCACTTGGTTTAAAACTTTGTATTAAGAAATATTTGTATAGTTTAAGTAGTTGAAATGTTTCACCAATAATTTATTAAAAAAATTATATATGTAAAAATAAATATAGTATTAAGTAAATTTATATTAAAAATTAGATAATAATAATTATGCTAAAATCTCATAAATAGAGAGAGTATCCAAATGTAACCAATATGCAAATTAGACATTGAAACAATAAATTGAAAATTTAACTTTGTTCTAATATTAATGTAAACCATGCATATTGGAACCAACAAGCTGAACATTTAACCTTGTTCTGATTTTAAAAACACTATTGTATTGGAATGTATAAATCTATGGTCAATTCATTTTTTTTATTACTTTCACATTTCCTCTAACCATGTGATAGCTTACCTTCTTTGTTTTAATTTTTGATAAAGACAATGTTTTTTAGAAATTGTATTGTAAGATAAATCACTTCACCTATAAAAACTATAATTAATATTATCTACTTTCATCTGGATTTAAAAACACATTTATGATTCTTTTTAAAAATGGCTTAATATAGTCTATATTCATCTCGATCTTTATATTTCGTAGTATGATCTCATGGAAATTTTAACTTTGAAGTTGTCTTTATTTTAAGAACTTTGAAGATTTTATTGAGTTTTAAGAAGACCCAAAAAATCATTAAACATGGAAACGTGTATATCTACTTTTATATTTTTTTGAAAAAATAAATTTGAAGTTGTATTAATTGTAAACAAATTTAAATAAAAATGGTTTTAGTGGTATGGAAAATTTCATCTTAACACTTACTAGATCCAGAATTAAGATAGATCTAGACTAATAACATTCAAAATTACAATAGTAAAATTATGTTTTCATAATAATTACCTAAAATCCAAAATTGAAACTTAGCCAAAAAAATACAACAATTTCACTTTAACCACTAATTAAAAAAAATGGAAACCTCTAATATATGAACAAATGAAATATTACAAATGTTATAAAGAAAACCTTTATAACAATCCATAAAACCATTGGATTAGCCACAATAATTTCAATTATGGGATGCGAAGAGTAGGTTCACTTATTGAATCATGATAACAAACAAGAGCTTTCATACACGGCCACAAAAGTATATCAAAACAAGGAAAAATACAATACAACAAGTTGCATGGAATAATTGCCTTTCACATTAATACGATCTTTGCTTGGTCGTCTAGGTAAATTTATCACTCATTCAACTTCTTAACAATACAATTTAAGCTCCTTAATGCTTAGAATTCTTCATAATCATGGCAGTACAGTTAACATGATGCACACAATAGTGGCTGACACTCCCCAAAACTACCTTGCATACAATGACATATACATCGTCTCAACCCTAGAATCCCTACCCATTTGTATGTGGTATATACACGAGTTTATATATATATATATATATATATATATATATATATATATATATATATATATATATATATATATATATATACCTTCTTTCTTTGCTTTACATGTGTATTTTTCTTTATTTTTTTCCTTGTTTTATAGACATTGTGGTATTATGTATTTTGGAAAATATAACAACTTATTTAATATAAAAAAATTTCAAAACTGTTTTTTTTTTTTTTTCCTTTTGAAAACAAAACACACACATAAATTTGGTATTTAATAGTCATTATGTAATATATATACACACAAATTTGGTCTTTAATATAGTAGAACTCTAAATGAAGAACTAAAAATTTTACACCCCTTGATTTCTCCATAGTTATGGATTCCCATGCAGCTAGATAATTTTTTATTTTTTTTTAATGAAATACAAATAATAGAAAGTCAAAAAACAAAAAACTGAATGTGTAATACCATGAGGGTTGCACTATTGAGAGTTGGGAAAATATTTTTCATTATTATTTTTTCTTTAAATTTTTCCAACTAAAAAAACCATAGAAAAAAGACAAAAAAAGGCAATATGGAGAAAGGAAAATAAAATAATAGAAAAAGAAAAAGAAAACAGTTAAAATATATGTATTGGAAAAAAAAATTAATTATTTTTTCCTCTTTAAAATTTGTGAGGATAATAATAATAATAATAGTATAACTAAAAAGGAATTATTGATTTTTTAAAATATTTTTTCTTTTTAAAATTTGTTATCCAAGTGAAAAAAACTATAATTCATAAAAGTTAAAAGAATAAAATAAATAAAAAATCAAAAGGTGAATAAAAAAGAAATGAAACTAAAAATAAAAAATTAGTAGCTAATAAATAGAAACGAAAGTTACTAAACAATTCATAATAAAATTTTAACTAATCACTTTACAAATAAATTAATTTAAATAATTTAAAAAATATAAAAAATAAAAATGAATTTCCAGAATTAAATTATAGATAAAAGACATTAAATTTTTTTATAAAAACAAACTAATAGAAGGAAAAAAAAAACATAAATACAAAATATGTTATACAATTATAATAATACTAGAAATTGCAGCATATGTTGCAAAGGAAATGCTGTAAAGCTATAACATAGGAAAAAATAGTATATAGGAAAAAATGTGATATGTTATATGATTTAATTGAATATTTAACTTATAACTATGAATTATTTTATTTAAAAAAAAATAACATACACCTAGGTATAAAGATGTGCTTGAAACGTCAAGAGTGGAACATTTGTGCATTTATAAGTTAAGGGGCCTTCAACTTACTGTTTAGTTTTTGTCAAACCTATCCTTTGGATGGATTTGAAAATCTTGTAAATCAGTTTCTTGAGGTGTTGTGAATTTATAAGTTAAAGGGACTTCCTAAACAACACTCACAACAACTCACTCCTTTGTTTTTGTCAAACCTATCCATTCCATGGATTTGAAAATCTTGTATATCAGTTTCTTCAGGTGTGCAACAAAAGATGTCTTTTTTTTTTATTTGGTTTAAATTTTATAGGTGTATATTTTTGGCTCTTGAGATAAAGTTTAAGTTGTAGGCTATAGGTTTTCTCACTCTTGTAGAGTTTACACTCTTGCTAAGTTATAAATTTATGATAATAAACTTTTTAAAATAAATATAGAAATGTAGTTAAAAGAAATGGATCAACACATACATCTAAATACCAAGTAAAATACAAAGTTTACATTAAAAAATGAGAAATCCAATTTCTTAATTTGCTATTCTTAAATAGCAAAATATGAATATTTAGAATTGAGATTTGTCTAGATGATCAAAGTAGGGGTGATCCAACACCTCCATTGATCAAAGTAGGGGTGATCCAACACCTCCATTGCTGAAATTCTTTTTGCTGGATTGCAGTGCATTTTCTGCAATTCATACTTCATATTTTTAATATCCTATTCCTTTTAAGTTCAACAAATTTAAAATTTTCAAATACAACAACAATTTAAAAAAAAAAATTATAATAATGATGTTGACAAAAAATTTGACTTAATAACTAACCATAACTATATTAAGAATATTAACATATCAAAACACATATTATACTATTATTACTATTTTAAATTATTATTTTAAATTATAATTAATAGATTTATTTATAATATATAAATAAATTAATAAATAAACATATACATACATATATATTAAATAATTAAAAAATAATAATAAATTTTAACTTTAAATAACACAATCAAAGAGTGCACCTCTTAGGTATGTAATTTGAATTCAATTTAGGATAATACATTTTCTTTAATATTTCAATCAAGTAAATAAAGTATCACTTCAGAATCTTATAATTCTTCACTTCAATGTTTAATAAATAGGTATCAAAACACATACATTAATTAGAAATAATAAAAATATATACAACCCAATTTCATCTCTAATGCAATGTCAACTTGGGGACTGAAGCTTCAAAATTATAAAGTTCTAGTAATATATTTTGTTAATATTTCAATCAAGTAAATAAAGTATCACTTCAGAATCTTATAATTATTCACTTCAATGTTTAATAAATATGTATCAAAACACATACATTAATTAGAAATAATAAAAATACATACAACCCGATTTCATCTCGAATGTAATGTCAGGTTGGGGACTGGAGCTTCAAACTTATAAAGGTATGGTAATATATTTTGTTCTTCATATAAATATATTGATCTCTCACTGCACGGAGAATAGATATAGGGTGAAAGGCATACAACCGAAAAAGGAAAAGAAAAGAAGAGGGTTGTTTTTTAGTAATATTCCAAACACACGTTTACACAGATGTATTTTTACAGTATGAATATTATTCTCCCAGGAAACTTGATTCTGTCCAATTATCTATTCGTGGGTGATTTAATTCCTACAGGAGTAGGAGAGATGCCCACACAACAAAACTGCAGTGTCATATTGAAAAACATTCTTAGGTTCGCTTTCATACTAAAGTTGGGCAATGACCAAATTCTGTTACTGTACTAAAGTCACGTCAATTGAACAGTATCAAAAAATGATAAAAATAAATAAAATTTCTTAAAGGTTGTGTATTTATAAGAATAAATAGATCAGTTGTCATGTTAATTTATGGCGCACGCGAATTTGCAATGAGAAGAAACCGAATAAAGAAATGGATCAGGTCAGCAAAATCTCTGTATACCTGAGGATAAGGACTGCAATGACAGCAATAGATGAAGAGCTTTAGTGGAGCGCAACATGGCCTGTAATTTTTGGTGGGTCTGTTCATCTTTTTTGGGCGAAAGGGCGTACTCCTCCTTTCCCGTCTGGCGAGGTAGCCAACTGACTTCTTTTACCATAGTATTGCACATTAATAGATTAAAATCCATGTACTCAAAATGTATGCTGCACATTAAATGGATTAAAATTCATGTAGTCACCCATTCGTTATGTTAATTCCTGATGCAACCTGTACAATATTGAACTCTGAACGAGATGGTTAGTGTATAGATTGAATGTTTTGTGTTGTACAATATTGAACTCTAATGAGAAAGTACATTTACACAGATACATTCCTACCCCAACAAACGTGGAGATATGGAAACGAACGAGAAGGCTAGAGAGCAACATAAAAAACATGATTCAGGAACGACGAGCTTCTGGGTCATATGGGAATGATCTTCTTGGTCTTATGCTTCAGGAGATAGACAGACTCTCCTCCACTGATGATGGCAACGGCAAGAGAGTGAAGTACTCAACAAAACAAATAGTGGACGAGTGCAAATCATTCTTCTTGGCAGGAAGGGGGCCTACAATTGTTTTGCTATCATGGGCAACACTCCTGTTGGCTCTACACCCTGATTGGCAAGATAAATCCCATGAAGAAGCGATTTCAGTTAGTCAAAATCACGATCTTCTTTCTATGGATTTTGTGGGGAAGTTGAAAATCGTAAGTGTAGCATTTTTTAATTCTTTTTTCTGCAAATATGTTTCCGTTCAGTGCCAGATACTTCAAACTTGTGATCTGCGAATACTCGATTGAAATCCTGCCAGAAAAGTAGTTGCCTCCCAAGTGCAAATGCTCCAGCTTCCTCAGCTTGCTGAATTCCACTGGCAATGGCCCTGAGAAGTTATTGTTGTAGGCATCCATGACCTCCAGTTCCTTCCATTTGGAAACGTTGGAAGGGAAACTGCCAGTGAAATCGCTAATCCGAGTTTCTTGTGTGGTCAATGGAGTAAATGACCACATTAAGTCCTTCAAGTAAAATTGTTCTTTTGGGAAAGAAAAGAAAAATGCAACATCGAAGCATTGTGTAACATGAAACCCTTTAAGTAAAATCAAAGAGTCAATATCGTAAAAAATGCCCTTGTTTTTATTTGTCATTATTTGTTTCTATTGCACCCCCCAAACACTTCTCTTGTGTTTTCTTTTCAAATGAATGCCTTCCTTGTTTAGCCCAGGTTTTACTGTTGAGCAGTAGATAAGAAAAGAAATGAATAGTGAATAAATACCTCTGTAGCGCCTACACCCAACAATGGTTTAAAAGGGTTGATCCACGAACATGAGCGCCACAAAACAGTCGTTCCCAGAAAACTCCTCTCACAGCTGCATAGGGCTTATGGGATTTGTACTTTAATCACAGTTGCAGAGAAGCCAGGCGCTTCAAAGGGGTTTTAACATTTTCAACAAGAGCCGCATGACACTTCCAAGGGAAGGCTAGGGTAGAGGACTTTATATTCGTGAGTGCAGTGGATGGTTTCTTCCTCAACTGACTCTAACTTGGCCCTGATGTCCATGCACTGTCAACTTTTTCCAAATGCGTATCCTGCTTTGAGAGCCATCAGATAGCAGGACCTGGGCATGAGGAGAAAGCCATTAACTCGTTTGTTTCTACTGTGTAAAACTATTTTTCTATGTAACTGATTAATTATAACTGTGTTTAATCTAAAAGTTGAGAATGTTTCAATCGTCTAATATATAAATTAATGATGTATAATGTTACAGCTGGCAATTAGGAAAGTTGTTTTCAAATAAGAACACTTTACAGCGTAAACATGTAAATATAAAAATATTAATTTTTTTTATGCTTTTTGAACGATGGAAAAATATCTCCCTTCCGCAATATAAAAATGACATGCGGCTAGGGAAGAATGGTAGTTATGGGTAATTTTCCACAACATAATAATGTCTTACAATTCAAAGACGATGGAAGATTGATAACCGTGGTCAATTCTTCACAACATAATAATGCCATGCAGCTTAAAGGAAAGAATGGTAGTTGGGCAATTTACTTAGCTTCGTAAAACTTTCGCTATAAATGTACCAATAAATCCTCTTTAACTACATTCTCAAGTGTTGAAGAAGGCTGAGTTTTTTGAAACCAGGCTTTTCCAAAGTGGGTCTTCGGCGAAGCCGCTGTTTAAAATCAAGGTAACATGTTCTTTCCAACCGCAGAGTTACATCAAATGTATTTAGTTAATGTATTCTTGTGAT
Source organism: Pinus albicaulis (assembly GCA_034641835.2). Lineage (NCBI taxonomy): Eukaryota > Viridiplantae > Streptophyta > Pinopsida > Pinales > Pinaceae > Pinus > Pinus albicaulis. The sequence continues at coordinate 1,115,419,312 of CM076584.1, forward strand.
ACAGACGAGTGCTTTAATTTCATCGATGTCGATGAAGCATTGGCTATTTTACCAGTTGCTTGTGATGTGGTGTTACGTGATCGTATGAAGTCATGTATGCGATATTTAGCTGCTGTGTGCTGGAGTCATGAGCAAGAAGCCAAGCTTCACGTGTTGTTGTCATCTTTGAACATAAATGTATTGCCTGATTTAGCTGCCAGGTTTGGTACGAGCCAAAGCGAGTCAGATAGTGAGCGTATAAAGATGCTGAAGGAGTCTCTACAAGATTGGTTGCAGATGACTTATAGATCACAGAATCGCAGCACTGTGGAGCAACGTACATTTAACTACTTTAAGTTAAATACGTCACTAGCTATTAAAGATGCGTGTAGAGATGCCATTTTGAACCGGTTTAAGGAAGATGTGGAAGCTATTAAGAAGTCTAAATCTGATGTGAAAACGACTTATTGTCACTTGTATTGGCTAGTGGGCGTCATTAGGAAGTGCGATGCAAAGTTTTTTTGCAACGGTGGTCAAAGAGTTTTGTGAAGATGCCGATCTTCGTAATGCACTTGCCGATGGAGCGGCACATTATTACTCTACTTATATATGTGACATGCTTACCATTTTAATGTTGGGAAAAAATACTGAGAGGGGGGGGTGAATCAATATTTACTGCATAATTAAAATTATTTACTTTTTCATTCCTTAAAACCCATACGCTACTTTCCTTCAGTAAACTCGCATATACACGCGGATACCCTTTATGCAACTCGCGTATACACAGAGATCTAATTATGTCATTAATTCTTCACTTATATCATTCCATCATTCATTCATCAGATGTTCAATAAATAGTAAACATGTGCAGTAAGAACAGAATAAACCATCACCCAAAGCATCACACATGAACACTAGGATTTTAGGTGGAAACCCAAGTCGGGAGAAAACCACCGCTGCAGTTGCTCAGCCTTCAATATTTTATTATAGAGAAAACATCTTACAACATATGTACTGGCACAGACTCATAACAGTACGCAGGCACCCACCTGCGTTGGTTTACCAGCCTCTCCTGGAAGGGAGCTCCAACCCCCTGACTCGTTTACCAGCCTCTCCTGGAAGGGAGCACCAACCCCCTGCTCTCATTTACCAGCCTCTCCTGGAAGGGAGCTACAATCCCCTGACTGAAGGCTACAACCCTCAGCACCAATATGGACCACGTTTCATCAATTTTCACACTGGATCCAACAACTTCAATAGAGAACAACTTGTAGGCCTCTTTTCATCATATCATACATTGCAGCATAATTAAACATCAAACTAATACATATAACTTACTGACAGATATCAGTAAACTAGCAGAATAGATCAGACATTTCTTACCACAGACTTCAGCAAACCCTAGTTTGCATACGCGCTTTCCTTTTACTGATCCCGCGTATATACGCGCCTTCTACCATACAAACCCGCGTATACTTCTGTACATATTATAGAGCTAATTTCACTGTGCATACGCGCTTTATCTTCAGCTAAGCCGCGTATATACACGCTTCTTCTGCGGCAAACAAGCGTATGGTTCTTCAGACATTTAGGTCATTGCAATTCTTCATAACAGATACATTACACAGATTTTTACCCTTTACTTCAAACAGATGTTCGCCTCATCTTGATCTAATCATTCCATAAACAGATTTAGCAAATACTAGTACATTTCAGATCTAGATCCACTTCTTCATCATTGGTGCATCATACATTCAGATCTATCATTCAACTGTAACCCTTTCCATTCAGATATCCTTCAGAGAGAAGTATTCATTCAAGCTCAGACATCTTGCACCCACACTCATAATTTGCACAATGAATTTCTTCTCTTTATATAGGTTTACCCTTTTTCAATACCATGAGCCAAAACCACATTGCTTCCGATGGTATTCCTAGACGGGGTCATTTAGACGAATCATTACCCAATACATTGGGTCAATACCATGGTGGTTACCCCTGGTTTTGCACTTTATGAGTGCTTTTTCCCATACGCGACTTGGCACGTTGTTTCCCGCGTGCATACGCGACTTCTCCTAGACAATTCCGCGTATGCCTTGAGACATACTCTTTTCATCATAGATCTAGCTCATAGTGAATTTCTTTCTTCATTACCTTCTGTACTCACTGCGGATACATCAGATTTACATCATTTAACAGGTTCATCAAGACATGTTCTATCAAGCACAAATTCATCAAGTAAGTTTCCATCATCTTCATCAAGTGGGTTGTCATCAAGGACAACACTCAGCATCATATTGCCAACAAACATCATATCACATCAGATTTACATCATTTACCAAGTCCATCAAGTCAAGAATAACTTCATTAGGTGGATTTCCATCAAGGACAACACATGTCAACAATCTCATGTCTTCATCTTTATTCAGTGGGTTGCCATCAAGGACAACACTCTGCATCATATTGCCAACAATCTCCCCCTTTGGACTTGATGGCAACCACGATGGTGTTTGATCACCACAGCAGATAGGTACATTAAAAATACAATGACACCATGTCACTCTCCCCATTCTTTGACACTATTATCTTCATTCAAACACCATGTCACTCTCCCCCTTTGACATCAAGGGCAAAGGGCGAATCAAAATCAACACACTCTCCCCCTTTCTCCTCATGTAGAAGAAGCGTTTTGCAGATCTGATGTATACTGAAGTGACCAAGCTCCCCCTGAGTTCATGCCGAATCTTCAAATATATTTTTCAATGAAGTACATGACTCTATGAACTTCCTATCACCAAAGACTCATACTTACATCAAATATCCAACCAAGTGGATTTATATATGAGACTCAAGTACCCAACCAAGTGGGTTTACATATTTCAACTCAGCTACCCAACCAAGTGGGTTTACAAAATTTGACTCAGCTACCCAACCAAGTGGGTTTACAAATTTGACAAGTCCTTACATGACTTAATATTACAATTTTACATCATGGGTCTCAACAAGACCTTTTCATCAAATTACAAATATGACCATTTATGAACAACACCAGAAAGTCCTCAAGAAAGAGAACATATTTCAGAACCATCATAATGCCAATAATGCATTATACTCAGAAAAGCTAATGCTCCCCTTGAATCTGTGCATCCAAGCATCCTTTCCATATGACTAAGGCTCCCCCTTAGTTTGTGCATCCTGAACACTTTCACCAACAAATCATCAAGGCATCTTTATCAAAACATTAGAAATAGAATTATGAGAACTGGAACACCACAGAGAATACAAAAGCGACCTTTATGTTTGTCTTTGAAAAGAAAGTGACCTAACCAGACATTTGTCATAGCAACCGGACATACGCGGTTTATGTGCATGAACTTTAGCGTATATACCTTATTTGTGTTCGGGGAAATCAGCGTATCAACTACCATCTTCTATATTTTAACCGAGATGCGATCCTCTGTGAGGAAAGACGAGTGTTCAACTTCTTTACGAGATATTTGAATGCTTCCACGGAATCTGAATGGAAATAGAACAGTGTAGATGTGTCTTCAAGAGTCATCCAACGGTTGTAGCATATTAGTAACCAAGTCTTCAGATTCTTTGCAGCATCAATACAATCTTTCCAAGAGAAATTATCATACCAGAACAACATCTTCAAATATGTGTCAATCATCCATGTGGTCCAATATCACCATGATCTTTAAGATTTAACATGAAGTAACATATGTAGGGTAACGAACTCTGCATGATCTATTCTTATTTCTGAATCAAACGACTTCCAACTCATCCATGTGTGAGCACAAAAGATACTTTTCAGCAAACAGGGCTCAAAATCTCATCATAATAAACCATATACGAAGTCATCATCATTTGAGCATGAGTATCACAATAACCAAAGAATAAGCAGTCATAGTGCCAACAATGCAATCATTAGTATTCAACTTGTTGCTCCTCCTTAACTTGTACTTCCTGTACATGTCTTCTTTACATCAGATGTACTGTCAGAAATAAACATAACCAGAATTATCAAATCAACCATGAGAATCATCATACATTGCAGCATAATTAAACATCAAACTGATACATATAACTTACTGACAGATATCAGTAAACCAGCAGAATAGATCAGACATTTATTACCATAGACTTCAGCAAACCCTAGTTTGCATACGCGCTTTCCTTTTACTGATCCCACGTATATACGCGCCTTCTACCATACAAACCCGCGTATACTTCTGTACATATTACAGAGCTAATTTCACTGCGCATATGCGCTTTATCTTCAGCTAAGCCGTGTATATACGCGCTTCTTCTGCGGCAAACAAGCGTATGGTTCTTCAGACATTTAGGTCATTGCAATTCTTCAGAACAAATACATTACACAGATTTTTACCCTTTACTTCAGACAGATGTTCGCCTCATCTTGATCTAATCATTCCATAAACATATTTAGCAAATACTAGTACATTTCAGATCTAGATCCACTTCTTCATCATTGGTGCATCATACATTCAGATCTATCATTCAACTGTAACCCTTTCCATTCAGATATCCTTTAGAGAAAAGTATTCATTCAAGCTCAGACATCTTGCACCCACACTCATAATTTTCACAATGAATTTCTTCTCTTTATATAGGTTTACCCTTTTTCAATACCATGAGCCAAAACCACATTGCTTCCGATGGTATTCCTAGACGGGGTCATTTAGGCGGATCATTACCCAATACGTTGGGTCAATATGGTGGTTACCCCCGGTTTGCACTTTATAGCTTTTTCCCATACGCGACTTGGCACGTTGTTTCCCGCGTGCATACGCGACTTCTCTGAAGACAATTTCGCGTATGCCTTGAGACATACTCTTTTCATCATAGATCTAGCTCATAGGTAATTTCTTTCTTCATTACCTTCTGTACTCACTGCGGATACATCAGATTTACATCATTTAACAGGTTCATCAAGACATGTTCTATCAAGCACAACTTCATCAAGTAAGTTGCCATCATCTTCATCAAGTGGGTTGTCATCAAGGACAACACTCAGCATCATATTTCCAACAAACATCATATCACATCAGATTTACATCATTTACCAAGTCCATCAAGTCAAGAATAACTTCATTAGGTGGATTGACATCAAGGACAACACATGTCAACAATCTCATGTCTTCATCTTTATCAGTGGGTTTCCATCAAGGACAACACTCTGCATCATATTGCCAACATTTAATTGATCAGATATTGAAGGCGATGGGAAATGGAGAGATAATTACTTCAATGTCATTCCGTGTCGATTTTCTTACCAATTGGACTGATACAATGGTCAAGATCCTCAATCGTGTTTCTAATTCTCTAAGTGAACTGGAGACAGGTATTATTGAAGTAGGGAAAACCCTCCCTTTGGTCGAACAAAAATGTATTTACAGCGTTTGTCAAAAAAATTTCACTAAAAATTCCATTGACACGAGTGATTTCTTTAAATGGTGGGCTTAGAAACTGGAGGATGCCATCATCTTACACAAATATTTGATATAACTGGAAAAAGGCACCATGAGGAGGACGCTTCAGTAGTGACAAACACTACAACATAAAGGGGGGTTTTAAGACAATATTTAAGACAATTTTTGGGTAAATTGTCTTAATTTGAGACAAAAGAAAACTTGTGTATTGTCTTAAATATTGTCTTTAAGCGGGTGTCTCAAATTAAATCGTCTTAAAATTAAATTGTCTTAAAATATTGTCTCTATAAAGACAATATATAGCACAAGCATTTTTGTCTCTGCAGAGACAATTTCCTTTTTGTCTCTCCAGAGACAATAGTTGCACTACAATGCAAAGGGGGGTTTTAAGACAAATTTTGGGTAAATTGTCTTAACTTGAGACAATTTCATTTTTGTCTCTCCAAAGACAATAGTTGGAATTAAAGACATATTATCTTTATGGAAACAATGTCTTTAATCCTATCTATTGTCTTTCTAGAGACAATATAAAACAATGACTCCAGAAAAATATCTCACCATTAAAATAAATCAATATAAAAATATTTAATTAAAAAAATCAACAATATCATTGAATAATTCATGGTAAGGTGCAGTGGAATCGAACCACCAACCTCCTGCATGGCAGGTGCTCTTCCAATGAGCTAGCACTATTTAAAGAATTATGTGAGGAGTTATGACAGTCCCTGAAATTGTATAATAAGCATTGATTTTTAAAAAATGTTCAACACATAATTAGAGAAAAACAAAAACAAAACATTCTCAGAAGTGAAAAACACTGATAGCAAGCCCAAATAATCTCAATACAAAACCACAAGTATAGACATAGAAGGCAATGAAACCAACAAAATTCCAATGAATTATAATAAAGGTGATTGGGATTATATAACAAACCCAAGTCAAATGTTCCAAGACAAGCTTGTGATCAGATGATTCTTCTAGAAATCATGTTTTCCCTACAACAGTTGCCAGTTGATCATGTGTCATACCAGCTGACTCCTTCCCTCTTTTCCGCATAACTGAACAAGGTGGTTATCTAACAATTGTAGAGTAATGTTTGAATCCTCATGAATGTCACAAACTCAAAATAAAAATCAACTTTTCATAAAATGAAAACAAGTCTAGATTCATAACCTTATAACTTTCTCTATTTCCATGAGTATTTGATTGTAGTACCACAAGTAGGATAAAAATGTTATAAGTTCTGCACAACAACCAGAGAAATTCTCTCTCTGGGTGCTGCAAGTTTCATCTGTCAACAGGATGCTAGAAGTCATGATGAACATATCCAAGACTTGATGTAAAAAGAGATTGTAGATATGTTTAGTTGTTCTGTAGACAAATGACAAAATCAAGTATGATAAAGCAAAGGGAAATGATAATAAAATGTTTAGTTTTCTTCCATTATCTATACCTTAAACTGCCGAGGAAGTCAATTACAACATTATACCCTGAGTGACACAAAAGATCAAACAAATTGATCAATGCTTATAACCAACATTGTGAGATTATACCAGCTAGACACACACTTTTAAAATATGATGTTTGAATAAAAAAATGTTGTTCAAACTTCAAATAAAAAACAAGAAGATGATTGCTTCACAAAGATTAAAGGTTGTTCTGTGGGAGTCACAATCTGGAGGTGGACAAAGCCTCATGAATCAAATCTTTTCTTAAGATTTTTCCGATGGGGGACTTGGGAATTGAATTGACAAATGCTACTCGACATATCCTCTTGTATGGAGAAACCTGCACACAAAAGATATTTTCTCTTGGAAATTAGCAGATCTCCAACAAAAGAAACAAAATTTTTAGGTTGAGAGCAAGTAAGTTCACAAACTAAATATCTGTGTTTCATTTACCTGATTTGCAACAATTTTTTTTACATCTTCTTCGGAGAGATGGATGTCAGACTTCCTCACAATAAATGCCATTGGTATTTCACCTGTTTCATCATCAGGATACCTACCATACAAACCCAAAAGATAGATATTTGCATGCTTCAATAAGTAACATATATGCGATTATCTTTGGATCAATGCGTAAAGGAATAAGGGAATCAACTAATGTTGCAGAGAAACTTTGTGTTATAAGCTAGATAAAACTTCAAAAATATCCAACTGTGTGTAAGAGCCTTACAACTATATATAATTGTTAAGACTTGTAAGCACCTTCAAACATACCATTCCATTGTCATCAACTGCTCTCATGCTAGACTTCCTTGGAGAGGAGCACTTTATGGTGAACATCCTTGAATCATTCTTCTATAACCTTCAAGAGGCTAGATAGTCCATCTACTCTTGGCCATGCTTTAGCGTCATCAGATTATCATCAATCAAGTTTATTCTTTCACTAAATCAAATCATTTGCAAGTTCCTTCAACCTTTCAAGCATCTTCTAAATGTGAACAAGAACAAGAAAAGCAGAGGTGTCAACATATCCATAGAGAGACTCAAGGACAATAAATCATTAAAACAAGATTAAGCAAAGGTCTAAGACAGTGCCAGAGAGGCCTCATATAATCAAACATACCCAAGAAGTACTAGGGAGCAGGCTCAACCAAATCAACTTCAAGTAAGATCATCAAGGGAAGAGGAACCAAGGAGCTCCTTAAAAGGGTAAGCCAGTCATGAGACATCCCTCAAACCTTTTCGCCATATTCTCAAGCCAGGAGGGCATCAAAAGCATCAAGGTGAGGCAGAGACAATACGATGACATCACATAAGAGGTTAGAAAGCCATCAAAGGAAGAATGGAGGAATCACGGGAGAGCCTAGGGTTCAATAGGCATCAATATGAAAGCATCAAAACACCTTCCATCAAAGAAACTCATGGGAGCCCTAGATTAAAGGTTTGGGGCCTAGAATCACTTACAGATGAACATGAACAACCTGTGCTAGGCCACCATGATGACCAGTAGCCAGAATATTCCAATCATATTGACATAACCACTCCTTCATTTAGGATCTTCCAATGTCCTTGAAGCCAACTCTTTATGAAGCCTTCATCCATTACATTCTCAACTCTTTTCCAAGAATCATATCTACCCATGCTAGGTATGATGTGTCATTATCCAGGAGGAACACACAACAACTTCTAGATCCACCAGATGTTTTCCTTTTTTGATTCCAGAAATCAAATATCAAGCAAGGAAGGATCCTTCCATCCTTTCTCTTCAAGGACAACCCCGTACAAGGAGATCTCTTAATCTGATCATGGAGACACCAAATGTAGCCTGTAGACTCTGTAATACTTCTTTTATCAGTCCCAGAACATGCCTAAGCATTAGATAAATAAGAGGCAGCAAACACCCATGTAAAGGGTCAAGCATTCCTTCAGGTGAAGACATCCCTTCCACATTCCCTGGCAAGAGCAGCCAAACATAGAAGTGATAAGAATGTCAACATTAAATTACTTCATTATTCCTTCATGGAACCAGAGCTAGTATCAAAGCAGTAGCAGGATCCACAGCCAGTGGAAGATGAGCCTCAACCACACCATCCTTAAGTTCCAGTATGAGTTCTTTTGTGATGCACTGTGTTACTCCTTTCATTCTCGATTCCATCAAAGTAGAGTCCTTTTCATTTGCATCCTCTCCATGTGTCATATCATCAGCATCAGAGCTCATCATAAGAAGTATAAAGGATCAACTATATGAAAGGGAAAATCCATAAGTAGAGAGCAAGCAAGACTACAACATCAGGAAGGATATAATACTCAAAAGCCATCTGAAAGGAATCATAGCAAAGAATAAGGATACTAAATCATGGTAACCAAACCATCAAGAGAAATCAGAGAATCTAATATCACAAGAAAAGCAAGAGTATTAGCAATCTTCCCAAAACTTCACAGGAGCAAGAAAATAAACCAAGATAAAACCAAAGCATCAAATGAAGAAAGCATGAAAGGCATAAAGACCCTGAAAGGACTATACAAGACACAAGATCATTAGATTCCCCATCAAACTAGAAAAGAGATACACGGTAGGACCAAAAGTAGTCAAGTAGGCAGAAATATCTCATTTTCATGGGGGGGCCCTGTTTTCCTATTAGGGAAAAATCATAGGGGTGGTTTTTGTGGGCACAACAAATGGATGGAGACATACTGGAAGAACCAGTTATCTCTGTCTATTCACTTTGTAGGAATAATCTTTACCTTTCATTGATTCCCTCAGCTTTCACATTCTGATAGTGGATGAATTATGGTATATCCTTGAAGCTGCTCAAGTGCAAGGGCAGATTCGAGTCATTCTTATCAGAAATGTTGGACAATAACTCCATTTTCCTTTTTCTGATGATTTTTCTCTTGCCCCGGAACTCGCCCAAAGCTATATTGAAGGAACAATGCGGTGTCTGGACATTTTGCTAAAGCAACAAGAGCAGTTTGTCTTGAAGAGAAGAGAGAGGTTCTTAGGAAAACTTTCTAGATTGGCTTGTGAAAAAGTGGAAGATTCTTAAGCTAGATAATATTATAAGATACTTAGGTATTCCCTTTGGAATTGATGTGCCTCTAAACGGCCTATGGGATTGGGTCTTGAACAAGTTTGAGAGTAAGGTTCTAGGATGGTTCTGACAAGATATATCACTAGTAGGTAGAGTCACTATCGAAAAAAAGAATTTTGGTAACAAGTCATGTTTTCTATTCTTCCTGCCCTACTGAACTTACAACTTTCACTTACGGAGGGACACCCGAGTTAACCCAACCCATAGAAGGGAAAAATGAGTTTGCTCCAAAATACGGGGTTTATTAGGATGGAGTGAGATCGGCTTTCTCCCTCTTCTGCTCTCAGGTAGCTATTCAACATGTTCTAGAGTAAAGCAGCTCAGTCGATCCTTGATTTTAGACTTATGGCACACGTAACAATAGATCTCAGTTATCCAATCACCCAGTTACCAAATAAAATCTATTATCTTGGTCTCTCATCTTTTCGATTCACACACGGCTGGTCCCAATACAGAGCTATCTTACAACAACAGCCCAGCAGAGACTACTGCAAGTCACCTCAGCACCCTGTTAGTTCCCAAATGCCCCAAGTTATATAAGAAACATGTTCCCAAATGAAATCTTTTACTGCCCACAGGTCTCTACCTGTTATCTAATCAACCATATGAGACAATCAACTTTGGTCTTTACACAGGGATCTAGTCACAACCTGTTCACACCTAGCTGGTCCCATTTGCAGAAATCTTACGACAAATTCTATGTTACACCTGCTGCATGCAGTCATCTATTCAACCTGCCCAAATGGAATAAGTTCTCTCATACACTTGATCAAATGAAATATGTTACCTGATTAGGCAGCCCATGGTTGGGTCATACACCTGGACTCATCACACCCAGTCCCAGCTAGCAGAACTCAATTATATTTCTTCCTACAGTTCAATACTGCCCGAAGTTACACCATCTGCTATGGGCCCTACTGATCACGACTATCTAGTCAATCTTCTATCTATTCTCAAACATCTCGACCAATTCAACTCCAGTCTTCCCATAGAACTCTTTCTACTTGGTATCGAATCACCCAGCTGCTACCCAATAAGCTTTTGGACCTACTGCTTACGGGTCTCTAGTTAGCCTGGTCTCACCCAGTGAAATAATTAGCTATGTTCTGCCCACAGGGCTCTACTCAAACTGGTCTCTATTTTCACAACTGCTGATAAGCTCTGTTCTCTCATCGAGCTGCCCAATTCAACTATGTTACCTACTGTGGTTGCTTCTAGTTTCACCCTGCTTTCCACACGTCCACTAACCACAGACCTCAGCTACCAGCCCCAATAATCTCAGTTCTTACCATGGGGCCGCTCTAGTCACACTGCTCTATCATACACCTGCACTGTTTACACTTGCTTTCTACTTAAAACCAACTTACAATGGAGGATGGTATCATCAATAGTTCGGTATAACACAACATACAATCTAATATGTAGAACTTTGAAGGTTTATCAAAACAAGAAATAGAAAATGCTACTCACGAAATAACACCAGCATCACTAATATCTAGGTTTGAGAGGAGCAACTCCTCTAACTCTGCTGGCGCAACCTAAAAAAAATAAATCTGTAGAAGATTATTATTGTGGGTTTCGAATTGAAATTTAAATGGTCCTTGAAATGTTTTGTACCTGAAATTCTTTGTACTTAATCAACTCCTAGAAAAATTCCTAGAAGATTAATATTGTGGTTTCGAATTGAACTTTAAATGATCCTCGAAAAATTAATATTGTGGGTTTGGAATTGAACTTTAAATGATCCTCGAAATGTTTAGTATCTGAAATTCTTTGTACTTGATCAACAACTTGTAGACCATCTTACGAGGTAGGAAATGGTACACTCTATAACAAATGATATAAATGTAAAGGAAGAGCAACCCCTAGAAAAACTCGTAGACCATATTACAAGGAAGGAAACGGTACAACCTATAACAAATAATGTAACTGTAAAGGAATAGCATCCCTCGAAATATGTTGTGAGTTTAGAATCTGTGAAATTGTTGGTTTGCTTTCATAATCTGTTACAAGCAAGGATAAAAAAGTAACCATACTAAGGATGCATAATTTTGTGTGTTACAATTAATGGAATTTGTACAACACTATGAATAAAAGCATCCATCAATGGACCTATTTCTGGAGTTGCTTCCAATCCTTTCTAACTTGGTACAGGGCCATTTACTCTGCCTCTAGACTCTGTCAAACAACAGAGTATTGTCTTTTACACCAAATGATTTCCCCCCACAAAGATTAAAGACATAATCTGTCATCAACTTTCTTCCATCAATGTCTGTAACCCAATCAACATCATTATAATTGCTTCCCTCATTTCCTCTCCCTCCAATTACTCTAGCTAAAACCAAATCCCTTAGTGCCTTGCAGGCATGAGAATATATTTCAAATTGCTGACCAATGATTCAGAGAACGATTGAGCAGGGGATGGTATATAAGAAGATTAAGTTGGGAATACCATACAAGTCAAATTCAAAATCAAATAAACAGAGCTCTCCTGGACCAGGCATGAACCAACTTTTTCTAATTGTCAAACACTACACAGTACCCTTGTTGGATATTGCCATCAATGGAGAGCCCACCTATGTTTCATTAGGGGAATTTTGATGTCTAAAATGGGCCTCCTAAGGAAATTATAAAATAATAGTGGAAAAAATCAAATAAGATTTGATGACATCATCAAATTTTAGAGGGAAAAATGGAAAAACTACTTTTTCAACTCATATTTTCAACTTATCTCCCAAAGTTTTTACTCAAATTTCGAGCGGGAGCACTCGTTGGATGCGAAATTTAATTCCCCATCCAAGGAGTACCCATGTTGCATACTTTCGATGGGTCCTACTACACGAAAAATGAGAAATACATAAAAAAACGTGATTACAATCACGTTTTTTATGTATTTCTCATTTTTCGTGTAGAAGAGTTCATCGAAAGTATACAACATGGGTACTCCTTGGATGAGGGATTAAATTTCGCATCCAACGAGTACTCCCGCTCGAAATTTGAGTAAAAATTTTGGGAGATAAGTTGAAAATACGAGTTGAAAAAGTAGTTTTATTATTTTATTATTTTTTAATATTTTTACCTTTTTATTTAAAAAATGGTGAATCATCCCCCATGGTTGACATCATCATCTTGAATCTTATTGGTTGTTATAAAGTTTATTTTTGTTGTACATTTTTCTTAGGAGGCCCATTTTAGACCTCAAAATTCCCCTAATGCCAGCAAAGGCAAAGCAGAAAATGGTAGAACTATCCACGGGAATGATATAATTAGTACTACAAACCCCTTCTACAGGAATAGGAATTCCTGTAACTGATTCTAGTTATTTGATTTTGTGCACTCACTCACCATTACAGGAATGCGATGAATTCCTCAGCAACTGCTCACACATCTCTTAAATTGCTACTCACAAATAAAAAAGATGTTTTATTCCATAATCAACACATAAACAGAGGCCTTCATAAAATCAAATGCATATAAAAATGTTGAATTCAATACAAAGATGCTCCATGGCCTGATTACACTATTTTTCATATTTTCAAACACTACACGGTACCCTTGCTGCTGGATATTTCCATCAATGGAGATCCCACCAGTGTTTCCAGCAAAGGCAAAGTAGAAAATGGCAGAACTATCCACAGGAATGATATAATTAGTACTACAAACCCCTTCTACAGGAATAGGAATTCTACATGAATAGGAATTCCTGTAACTAATTCTAGTTATCTGATTTTGTGCACTCACTCACCATTACAGGAATGCCATGAATTCCTGATCAACTTCTCACACATCTATTAAATTTCTACTCACAAATAACAGAGACGTTTGATTCCATAATCAACACATAAACAGAGGCCTTCATAAAATCAAATGCATATAAAAATGTTGAATTCAATACATAGATGCTCCATGGCTTGATTACACTATATGGACACATTATGCCCTGGCCTCTCCCCTCATACTTACTATCTACTTCTATTCTTGTCTCCACCTCCCTAATACCCGTAAGCTTAAAAATGCTTCATTAAAAATTACAAATGATAACTATTTCGGTTTGGATCCTATAATATTGCTACAATTGACCCTAAGATCCTATAAGGGGTTAACGGATTATGGCTTTGGGTTAAAGGGATAGGGACTTTAGTGGTTATAGACTGAGGAAATTCCTGTAATTGATTCATCATTAACATAAGATAAGCTTATTATAGTACAAATGTAAGGATCAACTCATAAATTCCTGTAATTGATTGATTGCACATCTCATGAATCCTGGATAGACTGAGGAAATTCAATGCCAAATTAACACTTTGTAAAAGAAGAAATTCATCTTGACTAGCAACCATGATTTCAATCTTGCAGATGACTTGGAGCTAAGAGATTGAGGCTTCTGTTGAAAATTGAGATACATAGATAGAGGTTTCAGTATTAGGGTTGGGTCCTCGGAATATAAACCCATGTCATGATCCATATGACTCCACAATAATATAATGTCCTAGGGTAATTTTAGCCCTTAGGATTCTATGTTTATCAGGGTTACAATAATTAAACAAGATTATAAAACAACAATGTTCATTTTTTCGACAGTAGACATCATTGAAATAGCAAAAATATTTCCACCGTAATAAAGATAAATAACAGCAATATGATTCCCAACTAAGTTAGGGATGACGGAACAACAAAACAGTAGATTCTTCCCAACAATTATCACAACATAAGTTTTATTTTCAAGATCAATACTCAACAATTCAACTACTTATCCAATCCTAGTTTGAACAGAATAACAAATAACAGAATAGACAAACCTAGATTCAACACATCAAACAGTGGTTTCCTTTTCCTTTAGTCCTAGCCAAATCTGAAAGCATAATAATTGAGTTCAGAGTTAATCTACGTTTGTTTCATCATTAACATAAGATAAGCTTATTATGGTACAAATGTAAGCATCAACTCAGAAATTTCTCTAATTGATTTATTGCACATCTCATAAATCCTCGATAGAATGAGGAAATTCAATACCAAACACTGTTGTAAAAGAAGAAATTCATCTTAACTAGCAACCATGATTTCAATCTTGCAGATGACTTGGAGCTAAGAGATTGAGGCTTCTGTTGAAAATTGAGATACATAGACAGAGGTTTCAGTATTAGGGTTCGGTCCTCGGAATATAAACCCATGTCATGATCCATATGACTCCACAATAATGTAATGTCCTACGGTAATTTTAGCCATTAGGATTCTATGTTTATCAGGGTTACAATAATTCAACAAGATTATACAACAACAGTGTTCATTTTATCAACAGTAGACATCATTGAAATAGAAAAAAAATTTCCACCGTAATAAAGATATCTAACATCAATATGATTCCCAACTAAGTTAGGGATGACTGCCCAACCAAACAGTAGATTCTTCCAAACAATTATCACAATATAATTTTGATTTTCAAGATCAATACTCAGCAATTCAACTACTTATCCAATCCTACTATGACTACACAACCATCGTCACAGTTTTAACATGCCCGACAAGGCTTGCTTGCTATATTTCATAATCAAGGTCAGTTTCACACAATTCGTTCTTGGTTCCATTGCATTCATATGGCTCTCGTAAAACGAGGTTATTATCAAGCCCATTTTAATTAAATACGTAAATGTGTTATTTGGGGCAGATTATTTGAAGAAACACCTTAGTGTAAAATATCGTTGGAACCGGGAAGAAGAGATCTATAGGATGGGGTGATGAAAAGTGACTTTCAGTGGCGGAGGAATCATAGAGGCAGATTAATCATTTTATAGGATAAAAAGTGACTTAATTAAAATAAAATAAAAGGGAGAAGCTTCTAGAATGGAAATAAAAATATAAAATTAAAGTGCTTGTAGAAAGTTGAAGAGAGATCCATCAAGTCTTTAAAAGAGGGGAGAACAAGTCATTGAGATATCTTGGATTTGGAATATTTTCTTTTGGTAAGTTTGAGAACTTGGTTTTAGGTTCAGAGAGCCCTACGACAAAAGCCCTTGGGTTTCTTGTGTTGGAAAATCAAGGTATATAATATATTATTATTGATTCTCCTTACTTGATAATTACTTGTGATGTTTGTGGGTATTTTATTATTTTTTTTTACTTCTTCATCAAGCAATTATAAAAAACATGAAGATCACAAAACACAAGGAACACAAGATAAAGGCTCAACGCCAGGGAAAAACCCCACAACTAGGGAAAACCTGAACAATCCTCTTCTTATAGAATCATATCAAAAGGAGACCTTCAAAACCCAAAGACCAAGTCTAAGACCTCCTCAAGCCCCAAGTCAGCCCTCCAAATTATCTCCTCCAAACAAGACAAAATCTACTAAATTCAATGCATGTAAAACTCTTCACAAACTACTTAGATCAAAGTCTCAGTCCTACAACTTTAGGTTTGCAATTCGGCCTGGAATTGTCAGCCCCTACAACTTGCCCAAAATACCCTAACATCTCGCACGTGTGAGAGAGATGATTCGATTTCCATTTATTCTTCCTTATCTCTTGAATTTTCCTCCTCTCCTTGACTTTGTTCTTCAAAAATCTTCTTATCTTACTGCAGATCGAACTTGTGCAAGTGCTCCAAATGAATCAATGTCTCATGCTATATATACACTCTTCAAGAGGTCGAATAGAGCTCTTCTAGGAGACTTCATCTTGGTAGGGCCGACTTTGTCTTGGGTGTCCAAATAATGTTTCTTTCTTCATACAAATTTTCCCAAAAGGGTCTTTTACATATGACAATAATTCTTTTGATTCATGACAAATATTTCTTGAAAAAATCTAGGAGCATGAAATGCATGATTGACCTAGATGACCATTAAATGGAGCATGAAACTCATGGTTGAAAAACAATATTTTCTTTCTTCTTTTTCTTGATACATAAAATATACATAATGACATAAGTAAAATACAATTATGAAGACCAAAACTAGCTACTTTTCCAACATCTTGGTGTGTTGGACAAAACCCCAACTCACTATTGTGTAGATTTCATTCATAAAGCTCGTAGAGCTTCATCAACATCAATTGGTGAGCATATCTGAAGCAAATATGTGGGTTGGAAGTGGGGATAAACCAGATCTCCATTTTGGGCTTCATTTCCAATGATGTAATGGAAGATCAAGAGTTATTGTCAGCCATTTGTTGCTGTTTGTAACAGATTCTAGAAACCCTATTTATTGCAAATTTGATTAATTTGTTGGAAATATCCATCTTGTAAAATTCTACACATTTTGTGGTGTTTTTGGATGTAATTCATGGAATAATTTTGTCGAAGTAAAATACCAAATTCCTACGGGCTAGTGTTATCCTCTCCTCGTGCCTACAATCGCATTGTAGCTCGGGGAGCCAAAGGGAAGAAGAGTACCTTGTGTTGGTAGGGTGGACAACCAAGTGGACCAACAAATTTAGTTAAGCACGGTGGGAATTGCAAAAAAAAATCACTGCAACCACAAACTTCCTGCAACTACAAACTCCTCATAATTCTTGCATATATAGAGCCTGTAGGTTACTCCTTAAAATTCTGTTTGCACTTGCAGTGCTCTAATCTCAAATGATAAATATAATTTCATCAGTGATGACAATGGATAGAAGGGCTTAGAAAAGCTCAAAAAAAATCATTTCTTTTTCTGATCACAAGCCTCAACCACTCAAACCTTGCATCTAACATCATATTTTTCCAAAATCCACCTCCAATGCATTTGGCTTCTTGAAAAATGTGGAAGTGTTTTTTCAGGAGATGATTGAAAGCTTCTGAGATGTTTGGTGAGGAAATATTATATGTGTATTTGTGCAAATGCACCATTTTGCTATTTCTTGAAATTTTTAAAGTGCCATTTTGAAATGCATTCATAACATTTCACAAATGCATCATTTCAAAAATGCATACAAAATACAGAGTTATGTTCATTAATATCAATATTTCAGCAATTGTGTATCATTTATATAATTACTTGTGTCACTTTATTCAATTCTCATACAGTCTTGTATCACAATTGACATGTTACCACATATGTTCCTCAACTATGTCCTGTATGTGCAGTCTCAGGTGTCCATGTGACTTTATGCATTAATTGCTAGAGATGTTTATCGAGTCAAAACCTAAAAAGGTACTTTAGTTGAATTTGTAAGTACGTATGTTCATCACAATTATTATGATGTATTTCATAATCCATCTTTTACACTCGTGGTATTGGTATCAGTCAACCATCTGAGAGATTCGCTAAATCTATAGGAAAAATATTGAAATTCTCCATTGTAGCTACTTACTGGTACTGTGTTGATACAAAGCAAGGTTGTGAATAGATTTGAGATGAGCCGTTTATGTATTTACACTTTCTTACATCTGTAGATGCTTCTATTTTTAGGAAAGCACAAGGTGTGGATTCTGCATTAGGACAACAATCCTTGTTCTCTCGTAGTCGCTACTATACACTTAGTTCTTAATCTATATTGTTAACTATAAATGTTTATTGTCCCCGCTTGACTTTAAAGTGATACATGTATATGATTCTGAAGCATATTTTGTATTAATGTTAAGCTAGATTTAGTTTCCCTAGAGGCTGGGACTAAAAATTTAGGTAGAAGGTGGGCCTATTTGGCCAAACAATCATAAAACAATATTATTGTGAAATTTTTCTCCCTTGTAAGGAAATACAAATTCATCATATCTATTTTATTTTCCACATGAACAATTAACAGGAGAAAGCATTAGAATGGTTTCGTTAACATGCAATGATTACCACCACAAGCTATCCAAATCCACTGTAGTTGGCTAACGAAGGACCAGCTTCATTGGTTAGCTGAGATGATGACAGGCTACTCACTGACATTGATTTCATATCGCTAAGTTTCAAGTTATAACACTAAAGAAACTAGTGTTCTCCCCCATTGAGGGCAACTGACCTTTGCCATTCTCCTCTGCACTCCAAGATCAGTCAATAATGCGCAATTAGCCTTTCTTCCATTCTCCTCTGCACTCCAAGATCAGTCAATTTTGTTGACTGATGCACAATTAGCCCTTCTTTTGTCTTATGCATAATAGGCTACGAAAACAAAGATGTCGATTACGTTCTACTTTTCAATATATTCTTGATGCCAAATTGGCTCCTTGTTATCCTGGAGGAGAGGAATCCACTGTCGATCTTGACGAGTGTCCCATTTGTTTTCTTTACTATCGAAGCCTTAATAGGTCAAGATGTTGCCTGAAAGGCATTTGTATAATAAAAAATTTGCAGACGAAGCCCCCAAATTGTAATCACCCCTACATAATGTCCCTTTTGCAAAACGTCAAACTATGTTGTGGAGTATAGAGGTGCTAAAACACAAGAGGAGAAAGGCATTGAACAAGTTGAAGAGAAAAAATTGGTTGAAGCAAAAATAAGGATGCAACAACAAGAGCTTCAAGCCGAGGGCAAAGAATGCATAGAAGAAAAGAGGTTATGCATGCTGGACTGACACTACCTTCTAAAGAAGTTGACAGACAGGATCTTCCTGTTTGCAATGCAATATCAGATACTAATGGGGTCAATGCCACTCATGGTTCCTCGTCAAATCTAAATGGGATTCATTCAACTCATGGTTCATCTGGGGTTGCTGATACAAGGTCCAAACCTTTGCCTGGTCGATACAACAGGGACGATGAATTTGACTTGGACCTAGAGGACATAATGGTTATGGAAGCTATTTGGTTCTCTATCTAGAAGCATGTTGCACATAGAATCTCGAGACCCTCTTCTTTTTCCTTGGAAAACATTCTTTCGTCTATACCTGGTCAAACATCTAGGTTGAGGGATAGTTCTGAGTCTACTATGTTACGTCCAACATCAACTGATTCAAGAGAGGTTGTGCCAAGTAGCTCTGTGACAGGGGGCCTTGCTTGTGCAATTGCAACATTAGCTGAAATACAAGTACTAAATAGTGATTAAACATCTGCAAGGCAAAGCTCTCAAAATCATCAAAGTTGCAAAGACCCTGCTGGAAGTGGTGGCATAGAGGGACAGGAGGTTATATATCATAACCCAAATAGTGAGCAAGAATTATTAGTCTCTGATATACAGGAAAGAGGGCATGGAAACCGAGAGACAAAAGAGCAGCAACAACAGTTATGCACAGAAGAGGATAAAAAAAGTGTGGATATAGGAGGTGGTGACAGAGCTGAGGCCCATGCACTAGACAGTTGGATATAGGTTTCACCTGAAAGTGGACGTGCATTTTCTCCATGTATAAGAGAAGGAATTCAAGGCTCAATGTTTGATTGGGTACTTGATCATAGTTCTGAAGTAGTTGAAGTTGGGACTAGTTTTTCAAGTAGTGTACCCTCAGCTTCAGACTTACCTTGGGAAGCACCTGAAGTTCCTCACAATACTGAAAATTATGCTGATCCACCTTCCTTTAATGCACAACCTTATGGGGTCCCCGAGAGTTTTGAAGAACAGATGATGCTAGCATTAGACATTTCACCTGCTGAGGCCCAAGCACGCTCATGAATTTATGGAATCCTCTGTTATACGGACATAACACATTTTGTGATTAGAAGCAGATGTCTTTCTATTACTTTCAACCTTCCCACCATGTTAGCATCATGTACATGTCTGGAAAATACTGACTTGTCATTGATAGGACAGCTTGTTAGGGTGTCCTATCAATGACCAGCCAGTTAGAAATTTTTTTTTGAGTTGGGTTTATCCATACATTCTGAAGGTTTTTGTTTAAAGGTCACAATTATGAAATCAATTATATGACCAAGGAACTACACTGGAGGATAAACTGTATTAATGGTGCAACTAGACAAAGTGAATGTTCAGTGTGCCTTATTCTGTATGGAGTCTGTGCTGCAGACACCTATACACGAAAATTTTACGTTGTTGTTCTCGACCTGATCTGTCTTTGGTCTTTAACAACTGTAAAGGAAAATTGGATATAATCTTCTTTGCATATTGTTATGGTTTAGATATTGTATATGGGGTCTGGTTCTAAATTTTTTATTGTTGTGGATGAAATCATGAATAGATTATCAATTAGAAGTTGGAAGCTTGCATATTCAAGCAAGTGTTTCTTTTTTTTCTTCGTAAAAACAATTTTCAACGAATTGATATTTTCCTTCTTCTCCTTGTTTATCATATATTTGCTCAGTTAATCTGTTAGAATGGGCTTGATGCCTCTTAGTTCCAGGTATTTATGAAGGGCCTTCTGTAAACTCTCATCCAAATCGCTACAACCCAATAAACATAAGATCCAATCCAATCAATAAGATCCAATCTATAAACTGAACCTGTATATATTTAAAACCATCAAGAGCCTAATTTTCCAAAGCTCTAAACCCCAGAAGCCTGAAAATTCAAACCCCTCAAGCCCTGTAGGATCCCAGAAAACTTGAAAATCCAAACCACTAAACCCAGAGAAATTTGATAGCCTGCCCCTAAAGACCCTTTAACCCTGAGAAGACTAGAATGACAGAAAAAAATTAAAAACAGAAAGAGAGATAAGGCATCATGATACTCACTTGAAGTAAGGTCCATCATCCAGAATTCGATCTCCTTTGTCTGCTGTATTTTTCTGTGGGTGTTTGAAGGCCATTGCATCGATTGAAACCTCTCTGGCATACCCAGTGCAAATAAACTCGAGGAAAGGACCTTCTCCTTTAGAAATAGTGACTGTTAGATAAACATGGGGTTCAACAGAAGCGATATCACTGTCGCTATCTTCTTCCTCCTCCTCCTCGTCACCCATGTCCCCTGGCATAACTTCAAATTTTACATCCTCGTTACCATGTTTCTTTCACAAAATAACAGCCTGATTTCCCAGCATATCTTCGATCTCCCAGGGAATGGTGCTCGGGGGTTTAGGATCCTGTAAACACATTCAATACAAAGGAATCATGACTATATGAAACTCTTCAGAGAAAGATCATAAGCTCTTAGGGATTTTTCTTTTACTTTACCTCGGTGGGAGGGTCTAATTCAAGCGCACAGTGAATCTCGACTTCAAGCATTTCCACTAGGTTTTCGTTCGATTTCTTATAGACTGCAACTGAAGTAGCCGCCCGGCTGGAAACCCATGGTGTTCCCATGATTGTTTCTTTCCTGAAACAGCTTTCAAATGCAGACGCAGTGATCGAAACGATGAGCCTCTGATGCTTTAAGCCTATGAAAGCCTTTGATGCTACAGAGAAGGCTACCCTGCAGGAAAAGCAGGCGATGCGAGAGTCATGGGAAGTTACAAATCTGGTTCTCTTGAGGCCACAGTTATAAACCTGAAACCCTGCTCTATGCCACAGACAAAAAAGCTGAAGTCCATCCTGGAAACCCTACTCTGTGCCATAGGAAAAATAGTGGCAATCCAACCTAGAAACCCTACTCTGTGCCACAGGCCAAACAGTCGAAATCCTGGTTGAACGATACCTCGAACAATGAGTATTATTCGCTGGCAGTCTCTTGTCCCAGACTAACGAATTTGGGGATCGATAGGACGGGTCAAGCAGAGGCGGTCCTATTGTTGGGCGGGGAAAAAATCGTATTATCACCTTAAAAGAAAAATAAAATAACCCAACCCAAACACAACGTTAATATACAAACATTTTTCATCTTGTGATAATTCAAGCTTTATTCTTTTTAATTAAGAATTAATATCATTGTATAGTTGTTGTTTGTTCAATAATATCAAACATCAAATGTGATAATAATCCAATATCATTGAATGTCGGCGTCAAATGTAATAATAATCAAATATCAACATTGGATATACATTATTCAAGAGTCCTCTCGAGATATTTTATCTTTTTTCTTTGTCATATTCACTTGCATGAGGGATAGCAATTTCTTGTAGCTTTTGGCTATTAAAAGAATACTATTGTCATTAATTGTCACTATGGGTCTATATGGAAGGTCAAGTGGATTTATATTGGACTTGTATGTTTTTGTTAGTGTTTGGAATGAATTTTGTTAGCATTATTGATATATAACAAAATTATTATTTGATATGATAAAATTTATGCATAATTATATTATAAGTAGGAAAAATTATAGTTTTTTATTATTTGAGCATTTTTATTTTATATACGCAGTTTATATATTTGTGTTTGATTTTGTAAATGGTGCAAAAGGAGTATACTAGATTTTTTAAATTAGATGAATCTAGTGACAACTGATGTTTATTGATTTGATCTTGTGAGTGATGGCGAGATGTTGCAAAATAAATATGTGAGATTGTCTTATATTATATGTATATACTGCTCCCCAAAAACAAAAAACAAAATTCATGACTCTCCAAGGTGTTTTCAAAAACCTCCACTAAATCCCTAAAAGAATTTTACAGATGATTTTGACAAGACTTTAGCAAGCCTAAACCACCCCTGAAGGTCTTTTTTGTAGTAGTGTTTTCATTATATGCCCATTAAAAATAAGTTAGTCAATATAAAATTGACATCAAATCGACATTCACAAGATTGATGAAGGGAAAATAAGGGAATTTCAAATTTAGGAGGGCACAAGTTTTAGAGATATATCACAACAAAGATCAACAATGAAGATAGTCTACAAATTAGGGTTTTGAAAGGTACATAACTTAGCATTGGCATAACATTGATTAATATGTAAAATGTAGTTGTACCCTAAGTCTCCTATATAATATGGAAGATAAGTAAAAACCCTCGCCTAATGAAGCTATCATAACATAAGTGGAAAACATAGATGATCTTGATTTGTCACCGATGGAAGAGGCTTGGAATATAAGAAGAGAGATCTAGTGGAATGCCCATAATTTGGTTTTGTTGTAGTAGTTCAATCAAAAAGTCTCAAGAGAAAAAGATGTTTGGGTTAATTACCATATAGAGTTAGAATATTGAGATTGTAGTAGAGTTGAACTAGTTCTTTAAAATGAAGAGAAGAGGAGTAGTTCAAGAAATGAGCTTATAAAAGGTTGGTTAAGGAGATCCTGACATGGATAAATAATTTTGTGGTGGAAGAGGATTATGTGTCTTTTAGTTCTCCAACCATGGAAGTGTAAGCACCAATGCTTGGAGGTGACCTATAACGGATTAAATCATATTGAATAACTAAGGGACTAAGGTGCCATGGAGGAAGCACATGCATTAAAGAGGGGAAAATAGGATTTAAATCAAAATGCAATAATTAAGAAGTGGTGGATGAATAGAATGAAGGAGATTCATCACAATACTATGGTAATGAAAATGAGTATTAGGGAGGATGGAAACATAGAGGCACAAGTAAAAGAGTTCAAAAGGTTTCAAAGGTGTCAAGAGAATACCAAAAAGGGGGATTTAATAATTGGAAAGAGCTTGGAGAGAAGAATAGGTGGGGAGAATATGTCAAGAAATTTGGAAGAGAAAAAAGAAGGGATGGCTCAAGGAGGTGAGCATGTTCAGTTAGATGGATCATGATTGTCTAAAAGGAAGCCTTAGTTTGTAAGATATTGATTAGCTTGTGGAGAGAGATATCATCACAAAGAAAGAAGAGGAAGAAACACTTAGCAATGTGTTCTAATTGTTTGAGCTACAGGAAGGTCAAGTAGTAGACATAATATAGCCTAAGAAAAGTGGATCCAATCCAAACCAACCACCCTAATTATTTTAAAAGCCTTGAGGTAATCCCAAATTTTTATTCTACTTTTGACTTGAAAGCACCTTTTCTTAGTAGTTTGGGATATAGTAGTAGTGAAAACAAAAGGAAGGTGGGAATACAAGTGGAAGTGGCATATGTTATGTTTGAATTTTAGTTCAAGTGGGGGAGTAGGCCTAATTATTCAAACATGTCTATAAGGTTTTATCTTGGAAAACAATCCAACCAGCGATATGGTTGTAGTAGTTCCAAGAACTTTATGAAAGTTAATGGTGATGAAAGACCACATTGGTTCTTATGTGGATTCATCTAGAGGGTGAAAAGGATTGTAGTGCTAGTTTCTAAGTTGATAAAGTTCCTAACCACATTGTGGGGGAAGCTTCTCTAATGGTGCATGAAGTTCATATAGATTTATACCTAGGGTGTAGCTAAGGCCTTGGACGAATGAAAGGTGGTATTTATAGCTAAGTTCTAGAGGCTAACATTGAACAACAAAAAATCACTAAGTTGAAGGATATTAAGAAAATGGTTGGAGAAATTTCTCAGGAGTATGATGAAAAATTGCAAAACTTGATCAACAAACTCTCTTATATTATCCATGAAACTCAACACAAAGAATGATCCATTCAAATTTTGTTGCTATTTAATAGTGTACCATTAATGCAATAATCGTGGGTGACATAGAGGGATGTATTATATTAGGCCATGGCGATAGAATCTTGTAGGGTGAACATCCATTTTACTAAAAAAATTCATGGTTGGTAGGATCTAAGAGAGAATTATGTAAGGAGTTCCTTTTAGGTAAAGGACATGGATATTACTATTGTTAAAGGGGGTGGCCTACGAGGATACATTCGTATCTATTGATACATTGGTATTAACTCTTGAAATTGAGTGGCATCTAGGGTGTTGAAGATCCTTATAAGAGTCCCCTTTGTACTAGCAGTCGCAAGGAGGCTGCCATCAACGTGAGCGCAAAGCAAGCGATGCGAGAGTCATGGGAAGTTACAAATCTGGTTCTCTTGAGACCATAGTGCTCGACTCTCATTTTCCCATGTTCTAAGCCTGAACAGGCCAACATGAAGCTATTGGGAGCATGAGAAACAACACACAAACCCTTGGGGTTTGCCATCATCTCAATATGGTGCACCAACTTCAAATCCATGAAATTGTACACAAATCTTGTGCTCCAACACCACCACAATACATCTTGTCTTAGCTTCATGACTTGAACCTCAGACCTGAAGGATAATTCCCTAAGACAACGGCTCTAATGATCATCCCAGATCATGACCTTATTGGGAGGGTACTGGGGATTCGAAACCCTGCCCACGAGGGTAAAAATATTACATCAAAATAACATCTCCACAACACCAATACCACCATTATTGAATTCCCTTCTAAATATTTCTTTGAATAGATCACAGTTGTAAACCTAGAAACCCTGCTCTGTGCCACAGACAAAACAACCGAAGTCCATCCTAGAAACCCTCCTAGGGTGTAGCTAAGGCCTTAGACGAAATAAAGGTGATATTTATATCTAAGTTCTAGAGGCTAAACATTGAACAACAAAAAATCACTAAGATGGAGGAGATTAAGAAAATGGTTGGAGAAAGTTCTCATGAGGATGATGAAAATTTACAAAACTTGATCAACAAACTCTCCTATATTATCCATGAAACTCAACACAAAGAATGATCCATTCAAAATTTGTTTCTCTTTAATAGTGTACCATTAATGCAATAGTCGTGAGTGACACCGAGGGACTCCTTAGGGGGTTAGATGGGTTAGGGCCGGTTTAGAGGTTTAGGGGGTTAGCGGATTTAGCAGTTAAGAATTTTAAAGGGTTAGGGTTTATGGGGTTAAATGGGTTAGGTTTAGGGGTTTAGGGTGTCGAATTTGTTTGGGGTTGGGAATTAGGGTTTAAGGGGTTAGGGGTTAAGGGTTTATAGGTTTAAGGTTTAGGGGGTTAAATGGGTTAGGGGTTTAGAGGTTTAAGGGGTTAGCGGATTTAACAGTTAAGGATTTTAGGGGTTAGGGGTTAATGGAGTTAGGGTTTAGGGGGTTAAATGGGTTAGGGGTAAGGGTTTAGGGGGTTAAATGGGTTAGGGGTTTAGGGGCTTAAATGTGTTAGGGGTTTAGAGGTTTGGGGGGTTAAATAGGTTAGGGGTTGGGAATTAATGTTTAAGGGGTTAGGGGTTAAGGGTTTAGAGGTTTAGGGTCTAGGGGGTTAAATGGGTTATGGGTTTAGGGGTATAGGGAGTTAAATGGGTTAGGGGTAGGGAATTAGGGTTTAAGGGGTTAAATGGGTAAGGGGTTGGGAATTAGGGTTTAAGGGGTCAGAGGTTTAGGTTTTAGGGGGTTAAATGGGTTAGGGCTAGTTTAGAGGTTTAGGTGGTTAGGGGATTTAGCAGTTAAGGATTTGAAAGCGTTAGGGGTTAATGGGGTTAAATGGGTTAGGTTTTTAGGGGTTTAGGGTGTTGAATTTGTTAGGGGTTGGGAATTAGGGTTTAAGGGGTTAGGGGTTAAGGGTTTAGAGGTTTAGGGTTTTGGGGGTTAAATGGGTTATGGGTTTAGATGTTTAGGGGGTTAGGGGATTTAACAGTTAAGGATTTTAGGGGTTAGGGGTTAATGAGGTTAGGGTTTAGGGGGTTGGGAATTAACGTTTAATGGGTTAGGGCTAAGGGTTTAGGGGGTTAAATGGGTTAGGTGTTTAGGGGATTAAATGTGTTAGGGGTTTATAGGTTTAGGGCGTTAAATGGGTTAGGGGTTGGAAATTAATGTTTAAGGGGTTAGGGGTTAAGGGTTTAGAGGTTTAGGGTTTAGGGGGTTAAATGGGTTACGGGTTTAGGGGTATAGGGGGTTAAATGGGTTAGGGGTTGGGAATTAGGGTTTAAGGGGTTAGAGGTTTAGAGGGTTAAATGGGTTAGGGGTTTGGAATTAGGGTTTAAGGGGTCAGAGGTTTAGGGTTTAGGGGGTTAAATGGGTTAGGGCCAGTTTAGAGGTTTAGGGTGTTCCTCCTAGAGTTCCTCTGCCTCCAGTTTTATGAACTGGCTCCAACTAAAATCTTATGCTCCACAATTTTTTAGACGCAACGAGTCTAGAGGCATGATGAAGAGCCTAAAAAACCATGCAAATGGAGGCGAGGTTAGCCCTATCAAAATCCCTGTAAATGGAGGTGATTTTTGCCTTATCCCTGTAATTCAAGGGGTTGAAACACGAAATCTGCAAATAATAATTTGTTTTGACTACATCACCTCTCAAACTTTACCTTTTTCATTATAATAATTAGCATGTGTGGATGAAACTAGGTCTAACTCGACTTCATGAAGAAATGCAACCTTGCTTATATGGCTAGGTTGAATTGCATCATGAGGAGTTTCCAAGAAGAGGCTCATGTACAAGGTGTGGGAATAAAGGTTTATTTTCTCTAAAATAGTATGATACCTAGAGACTAAAATAACAAAGGATAAGGTGTGTAAAAATAGCAAAAGGCTCTTAAGCAAGCACCCCTTCCTAGACTAGATTAGAGCTCTAGGAATCCTCCAATTTTGAACGAATTCTGATGGTGGAATTTCAAATAAATTGATGCCATAGCTATCACACCAAAAGGGAACCCTTGAAACTCCTTTGACTTGGGTATTTCTTGAAGGTTTGCATTTTGTAGTTCATCATTCAAAACCTTTTCTCTTAACCTATTGGAGTATTGTAGGTATGCAACTTTGCACCGCACCTGACCCTTTCTTGCTATGAGACATAATATGAAACAATTTTAATAGCTTGATTCAAACCCGCCAAAGAAAACCAACATATCAAAAGCTCAACTTAGCACTATGTAATATTTTAATTAATGTAATTTCCTCCCAATTAATCATATTAAACATTGGATGAAATTTTTTATTTAATGCCAAAAACCATGAAAATCCTCCTACAATATAGATGGAATAAACTTTAAAACCTACAAAATGCAAATTATGTTTCCAACTTACACCTCACACTCCATGAAGTTGCATTTTTGTCCTATGTCACTAAGATAAAGGAGATATCATATTGTCAATAGTATATTTCAATCCAAATTACTTATGAGACATTTCACCTTTAAACAAAGATGCTCTAAATTTTATTTCAAAGAACAATATCTCATCCTTTTTCCCAATTATGGACAAACAAGTCATTTGAGTTGACATAATCAAATTATTGGTCAAAGGTGTGTATATACACAAACTTTAAACTAGACCTCAATACAAAGAAATGAGAGAAATAGTCATAAAACTAGTGCTCAACACAGAAATAAAACAATTAACTCTAAAAAACACCTTATGTGGTCTACGATCTCAGCTTTGGAAGAACCATTGAATTTCATCTAAACACAGACATCGTTCCTGGTTGATATGCAAATGCATCCCATTTTGATACAGTTGGGACCTAAAATATTCTATCTGAATGCTCTTGAATTCAATTATATGTACATAATTTAAATTAATAAGTGCAAAGGAGTTGTAATAAGCAGTCATATTATACAATATTGGTCGTTGTAACTTCTAAGTATTTTGAAATACGTTATTACCCTTTTGAGTTTTGGTACAGATGAAGGCTTATAGCCCAAAGAGTTATCAATTCCCGTGCATTTTTATTGAACCATTTTATTTTTAGAAGATTGGGTCATATGATAGCAAATGTTGGAAGTATAACTTTGGACCTAGCCAAAGGGACTGAGACTCTGCTGTTGTCATGTTGATCCTGGGAACTTATGTGTTTTTTGAAATATGTTATTGGCCTTCTAAGGTTTGGTATGGATAAAGGTTTATATCCCAAATATTTATCAGTTCTCATTCTTTTCTATTGACCCATTTTAGTTTTGGAATATTTTTTCATATGATAACAGATGCTAGCAGTATAACTTTGGACCTAGCGAAAGGGTTTGATGTGGTCACGTCTATGTTTGAATTTTTTGACAAAAATAATGTTATAGATCCAAAGGACCACAATGAGGTTAATGAGTTCTCAACATTGTCTGTTGTTCTTTATTTGGAAAGTGCTTATGGTTTGAAGAGGTTGCGAGAGATGAGAATCTCAAATATTTGTTGATCGAGCCAATGCAAGTTTTATAGGTAGAATGTGCGGCTTCAATCCCTGATGTATCAAATTTGGCCGCGCATTTAGGAGCTAGAATGGTCATCCTTCACCCACATTTATCATGAGCTCAATCAACTATCAGATAGGCTCTTCGAGGAGGCATTCAAGTAGCCAGTTGATGAAATATCAGCAAGATCAAGGTTGTGGCACACCCAAAATAGTGTCAAGGTGACATGCATCCAAAGATGTGCCGGGTGCTAGGGTGTGCCAACATGTGCCTGGAAGTGTTAGGAATTTAATCGGGGGGCTTACAAGGGAGCATTTATGTTGTAGCCATTGGAGAAGTATTTACATTGTAGCCATTGCGGAACACGAAATTTTTTCCATGGAGAATTATTTACGTTGTATCCATTGCATTAAAGCAAGAGGGTACGCTCGATGATTTTTTGTATGTGTTTATAAATTGGAAGAGAAATCGAAACAAAGAAGAGCTTACAGAAAAAGAGGCCCGAACAAAGAAATGGAGGTCAACGGGATAAAGTTGATGGCATTGGAGTTGGTAGTTTAAGACTCTCACAAGGGCATCCCAGACAACCATGGTGATTGAAAGTGGAAAACAAGGCTGGCCGAGTCCACATTGAGGAATATATCAATCCATTTTCGACTAAACGAGATATGCTTAGTGGCTCTCTCTATATTAGTATTTCATTGGTGTGTTAGGTATTTGTTATTAACCTATGCTTGTGTCTATTTAAATGGATACTATATTGATAGTCCAAAATGAGGCATTTGGATTGTATATAATTTGCACTAGTTTTGCAAAACAACTAGCGAAATAGTTAATCTCTTTAGGCATAAAAAATTATTATACTTGTTGTGTTGGGAGTTTTCTCTCGGGAAATTTATGGATAACTCGACATATTTTTTATATACGTCTTTGTACGAAACCTTTATAAATCTACCTTTCAAATCGGCATCAACCCGATTGCAACAACATTTTCCCCCAAAAAGCATAAGATCAAGCCAACATGTGTGTTGTGTGCATTTAAAGAGATGGATAGGTAGGTTTACCATTATGAGAACATGGCACCTTAAAATGCGACCACAATTGTGAGTGCTGCTAGCATTGCGAAATGGCATCATGAGTGCAGCCTTTTCCAAGATTATTCATTTCCATTAAAATACACAACATGTAGTTAGCGTTCCATCCATGGCTGGCGCACACACACGATGGTATCGATTCACAAAGCGATGGTGTCGGCGAGTTAAGGGTTAGGGGTTAATGAGTTTAGGCGTTAGGGTTATGGGTTAAGGGTCAAGGTTGGGGATGAAAGGATTAGAATTCTTGGGGTTCAAGATTTCTTAAGTTTTAAAGGTGTAGGGGTTATTGGCTTTGGGTTTAAGGGTCAAGTTCATTTTTATGAGTTATGGGTGTAGGGGTTAAGGGATTGTGGCTTTGGGAGGTTAAAGGGATAGGTATTTTAGTGGTTAGGGGTTAAGTGCGTATGGGTTTTGATAATGTGGCCCCTAATCCCCTTGTCGAAACTATTGGGGTTTCCCCTATCAATTTCTCTCATTGCCTTACCTATAGGTCCCCTAGCCCTATGCCCTCGACCCTAAGGCTCCCTTCTCATTCTCTAATGTTAGGATTTATAGATCTCTCGATCAACCATGCTCAAGCCTCTCACTTCTACCCATCCATGCTACCCTTATGTCCCCTTGCCGTTGATACACAAAGAATCCCCCTCCCCCAAAATTCATGATAATTGAACATTTGGAGGTGATAATTTAACAACTTCACAACTAGTCCATTTATAATGGTGTCTTGGAGCTATTAGATGTCGGGTTCATTGAGCTACAATGATGAGTGAGAAGTATGCATAGCTCATAAAGGTGTATCAGAGGCTATTAGTCTATTGGCTATAGAATTTGACTCTTTTTATTTGTAACTTAGTGAAATGGAAAAGATGTGGAGACAATCTCCATTCTTGCTCCTTTGGGCCATGTAAAATAAATGAAGAAAATAGTCTCAACCCCTTGCGAGAAGAGCTTGAGAACAATAATTAGCATGAACAAACAAAGAATCCCAATGAGTTAAGTTTAGAGGCATCTCCCTTTGTAAACAAGCATCCATAGCTTGTTAGAGTTAGTATGAATCTTTCCCTGGGAAGTTGAGTAGTCTTCAAATCGCCAACCACATCAATTGAAAGGTACCAACCCCTACAGCCATGAAGTCTCCAAATAAGGTGTGATTAATATATGTAATATCACCTAATGAATCTATTACAATATGATTTGGAAAGTACATTTCCATACATGTGTGAAAAGTGTCCATTTGGTTACAAAAGTCTTTTGAAGACCTCAAGAAACTCCCTTGGAGAAGGAGACAAGAAGGGTTTGAAACTATATATTTCAAGTCGATCTATGAACCCTATTTCTTATGTGTTCTATGCATGTATTCACTCGGTTTGACATGTGATAGAAAATATATGAAGCCTTATTTTCCATGTGTCATTTTCATTATATATCATGTTGCTAAGAATGAAGTGTATTTGGATTAGAGTTAAAGTTCCTATTTTAGTTTGTTGTCTTTTTTTGTCTTTTTTTTGTCTTTTAGAGTACAAATATTTACGGTCTCTCTTATTGCTAAGGCGAGTTTTGGATTTCAAATATTCAAGGGAATATACGAGCTAATATAAGACCATATTGTAATATTTTAAATAACATGATGAACTATTTAACACAATTTATGGTGTTGGATTGATTGAGATGTTTATTTTTGGATGGATTGATGTACATCTCTTTGTGATACATGACTCATACTGACATTGTTGCAAGTATGTTATTATTGTGTTGAGTGTCATTGAGACTTAGAGGAGTGAAGATTTAGACTTGTATGTTGTCACCTATCCGGGTGTGATGGTATTGCTGTGGAGGTAGGAAAAACTTCAATTTTTTTAACTCTTGGATATATTCTATACCCTCTTGAGAGAATTTCAACCTTTTAAATAAAATTACAAACAAATGTACATTCATGCAATAATTAATAATTGATTTGGGGTGACTCAATAAATTGTAGCATGTTGGCTTGTTGAATTTTTAGTAAGTTAATTAGGGCATGATAAATTTGTAAGCTTCAGTGGGATTTTATTGTGGTTGTATGTGTTTAAGCCCGAGTTTGGAGTGGTGGTTGTACTTCCTTCATTGAATTTGATTTCTTTGGTTCTTCTTCTTGTACTGCCTTTGTGGTATCTTCTCGTTTGCAAATAATTTATTATTATGTACGAGAGAAAAAGTTCTTGTTGCATCCTTGAAAAATTTGCACAATTGTCTTTGATTTATCTACGTAATACCTTGAGTTTTCTCGCTTCTTTCAATTAAGTTTGGAATTTCCCCACCTCAGGGTTGTTAGTTGTTTTCTAACTAAATTGTTAAAACTTTTTTCTTGTTTTATTTATTTATTTTTCTTCGAGGAGGTGTTTCCTTTAAACTCTAGAAGAAGCATTGCAAGTGGCACGATTATAGTTTTTTTCATTAGTTTCTATGATCATGGGTAAGAAAACCCTCGGGTGAAAATTGGGTATGTTATACCTATGGAAAAATTTGGCTAACATCCAGTGGACTATGTTATACATAGTTCACAATTAGGAGATCGCAGAGACCATACAATTGCACATAAAAATGCACTACTCCTCAAATATCGGGGGTGAAGTCACAGAAGATTATTTTATTGAATATAGTTTAGTCACATGATACAACTATCCCAAAACTCTGATGAGAGACCAACATGGAACAACAAACTTAAAATCAATTGATGCACTCACTTTCATGGGAATTTCATGAACATTTTTATTTTCTTATATAATGCACTTTACCCACATCTTGAGATCACATGAAAATGGTATTCATAATAAAGTTTTATGGGTAAAGTAATTCATTTCTAGAATCAAGTTACGTAGCTATAATGTATGTTTTCATTAATAAATGGGAAACATACCTTGCTAGGAATTTTGAAGGAAATCCCCTCAAATTATCGAGAGAATCTCCGGGTGATCTCATTAAAAAAGTATGTTTCTCTCCTTATATGTTGATTATTCTTGCTCTTCTTGTGTTTTGTATATAAATTCATTTCAATTCATTCATATCGGATATACTCGGATCATATATACTCGGAGCTCATTTGGTTCCAATTTAAAGGTCAAGTTATCATCATTGTTTTTTTGTTCTTTAGTTGGAAAGTGCTTGTGGTAATTTAGAGAGTTTACGAGACGGGAATCTCAAATAGTTGTTGGCCAAGACTAATGCAAGTTTTATAAGTAAAATGTGCGGCTTCAATCACTGATGTCTCAAATTTGGCCGCGCATTCGGGAGCTAGTGTTGGAAATATGATGCGAGTGTTGTCTTTGATGGCAACCCACTAAGCGGGTAAAGGCATCTGTTGTTGACATGTGTTGTCCTTGATGGCAAACGACACGATGAAGTTATTCTTGACTTGATGGACTGTTGATGTTAAATCTGATGTGATATGATGTTTGTTGACAATATGATGCTGAGTGTTGTCCTTGAAAGGCAACCCACTTGATGAAGATAATGACAACTTACTTGATGAAGTTGTGCTAGAGAGAATATGTTCTTGATGAAGAAAACATGATGTATCTACAGTGTGTACAGAAGGCAATGAAGAAAAGAATTCAGAATGTGCTCAAAATATGATGAAAAGAGTATGTCTCTTTGTATACGCGGATTGGCCTAGGGGAAGTCGCGTATGCACGCGGAAAATAACGTGCCAAGTCGCGTATGGGCAAAAGCGCTCAAAAAATGCAAAACCAAGGGTAACCACCATGGTATTGACCCATTGTATTGGGTAATGATCCGCCTAATTGACCCCGTCCAGGTAGTTTTGGGCTTATGGTATTGTTTTGGTCCATGGTATTGAAAAAGGGGCTCATGGTATTGAAAAAAGGTAAACCTATATAAGGAGAAGAAATTCATTGTGCAAATTATGATTGTGGGTGCAAGATGTCTGAGCTTGAATGAATACTTCTCTCTGAAGTAGATCTGAATGGAAGGGTTACACTTGAAGACAAATCTGAAGGTATGATGCACCAAAGATGAAGAAGGGGATCTAGATCTGAAATGCACTTGTATCTGCTAGATCTGCTTATGGAAGGCCTAGATCTGTGATGAGGCGAACATCTAGGCGAACATCTGACTGAAGTGAAAAGGGTAAATTTGAATTGAACATCTGATCTGATGAAGTATGCAGCTCTGTAATCATTGAAGATCTATACGCTACTTCGCCGCGGAGGAAGCGCGTATACACGCGGCTTCTCTGAAGTAAAAGCGCGTATGCGCAATAAAATATACACTGAGGTATACGCTGGTTTGTGCGGAAGGAAGCGCGTATATACGCGACATCAGTAAAGGGAAAGCGCGTATTCAAACTAGGGTTTGCTGAAGCAAGGGGTATGAAATATCTGATCTATTTTGCTGTGTTTCCACTATCTGATCTGTGTTGATAAGTATCTGTTGGTGATGTATGTTTGTGCTTAAAAGAATGGAAAGGGTCCAGTTTGAAAATATGATGAAATGTGGCTTGCAAGTGTTGTTCTATTGAAGTTGTTGGATCCAGTGTGAACATTGATGAAACATGGTCCAAGGTGGTGCTGAGGGTTGTAGCCTTCAGTCGGGGGGTCGTAGCTCCCTTCCAGGAGAGGCTGGTAAACGAGATCGGGGGGTCGTAGCTCCCTTCCAGGAGAGGCTGGTAAACGAGATCGGGGGGTCGTAGCTCCCTTCCAGGAGAGGCTGGTAAACGAGTCAGGGGGTTGGAGCTCCCTTCCAGGAGAGGCTGGTAAACGAGCGCAGGTGGGTGCCTGCGTGCTGGTCAAGTCTGCGCCAGCACATATGTTGTAAGATGTTTTCTCTATAATAAAACATTGAAGGCTGAGCAACTGCAGCGGTGGTTTTCTCCCGATTTGGGTTTCCACCTAAAAATCCTGGTGTTCATGTGTGATCCTTTGTGTGATGGTTTATTCTGTTCTTACTGCACATGTTTACTGTTTATTGAACATCTGATGAATGAATGATGGAATAATATAAGTGAAGATTTAATGACAGATCTAGATCTCTGTATACGCTAGTTTCATAAAGGGGATCCGCGTATATACGCTAGTTTACTAAAG
Organism: Pinus albicaulis; assembly: GCA_034641835.2. Classification (NCBI taxonomy): domain Eukaryota; kingdom Viridiplantae; phylum Streptophyta; class Pinopsida; order Pinales; family Pinaceae; genus Pinus; species Pinus albicaulis. Next base: position 1,115,455,141 of record CM076584.1, read on the forward strand.
GAAAGTAGCGTATGGGTTTTAAGGAATGAAAAAGTAAAAGATTTGATTATGCAGTAAATACTGATTCACCCCCCCCTCTCAGTATTTTTCCCAACAATTGGTATCAGAGCAGGTCCTTGTGCAGAAGCTTGATCGCTTAAAGGAGATCCGTCGCAATGGGAAGTCAAGAAGGAGTAATGTCTATAAAGCCAACTCTATTCAATGGAAGCAATCTGATATTCTGGAAGGTACGTACAAAAGCATATCTGCAAAGTCTTGGTGCAGATGTATGGGCAATCGTGGAAGAAGGTTATCAATACCCGGCAAATATTCCTACTGATGCAGCTGAAAGAAAGAAGTATGAAATCAATGCCAAAGCAATGAATGTCTTATTGGGAAGCATGTCTGAATCAGAATTTGCTAAAGTGATGCAGCTACATTCAGCAAAAGAAATATGGGACAAAATCATTCTAAGCTATGAAGGAGACACAAAGGTAAAAAGTGCAAAACTCCAAACTCTTACAATTGAATATGAAAATTTGAAGATGCATAGTGATGAAAGTGTTGCCAGTTTCTTTCTTCGTCTAGATGATATTGTAAATCGGATGAGAAATTTGGGTGAAACCATAACTGATACTACTCTGGTGGAAAAGGTCTTAAGATCATTGACTTCAAAATTTGACTCTAAAGTTTCAGCTATTGAAGAAAGGCAAGATTTGCAAACTCTTACTATTGTTCAATTACATGGTACTCTAACTGCTTTTGAAATGAGACAAGGAGGCCCTTCTCAAGTAAGAGAAGCTGCTTTTAAGGCATCTACAAAAGGAAAGGAAAAGGATGTTGTCAAAGAATCCAGCTATATATCCGATGAAGAAGAAGCGAATTTCGTGAGAAAGCTCCAACTAGGTACTGGAAGATTCAAAGGTAAGCTTCCCTTCAAATGTTTTGAGTGTGGAAAAGCTGGTCATTATGCTGCTAAATGTCCTTATAGAGAAAAGCATGGTAAAGGGAAACAATTTGAGAAGAGAAAGAGTTATTATGCAAAAGAAGATGATGATGAAGTGTCCAGTGAAGATGAAGAAGATTCTGACCAAGATCTGAAAGTGCTCATGGCTAAGAAGCAAAAGAAGAAGGCTACTGAAAAAGAGATATCTCATAAAACATGTGCAGCAGAAAATGAAGAAGATGAAACAAGTATTGATTGTTGTTCTTTTGATGCACTTTCCTGTGCATGCAATGGTGAAGATAGTAAAAGTAAAGTTTTGGATCTAAAGGAAGCTATCAAGAAAATTGAAGATCAACAAAGATCATTTAATAAAAGTGAAGCTATCTACAATGAGATGATCTCTCAAATGAAAGATCAAATAGAAATGCTAAATGGACAGGTGGAAAAGTATCAAAGGTTTCATACTTATGCATCCAATCGAATTAAAGAACTAGAAGCAGAAATCAACGATCTAAATGCAGATCTCGAAAAATCAAACAAGAAGAATGAAGGACTTGAAGCTGCAGTCATATCTCTACAAACAGATCTTGAAGCATCAAGTAAGAAGATTGAGGAACCTCTACAAACATTTGAAAAGGAAGGCCTTGAAGCAGAAATCATCTCTCTCAAACAAGATCTAGAAAAATCAAATAAGAAGAATGAAGAGTTGCAACAAACATGTGAAGGAAATGAAGATTGGTTGAAAGAAGAGATTCTAAATCTGAAGGATCAAGTTGAAGATGGAAGAAGAAAAGAAGAAAGCATGACAAAGCAATGTCAAGCCTTGGAGGTTGAGGTAAACATTCTCAAAGTTAAGTTAGAAGAAAAGGTTAAACTTTTGAGGTTTCAAGATAGTACTAACACTTTGGACAAAATTCTAAGTAATCAAAGTCTCCTGCTATCAAACTTGGTCTTGGTTTCCATGAAACTGTTAAAGGTGAATCTAGCTCACAAGGAAGTGCTACAAATTCAGAGGATGTCAATGCAAAACCTGAAGTGTTGAAAGAAACAAAAGATCAACCAACAATCATGAATTCTCAAAAGAATTCATTCAAGAATGTTGAATGTTTTAAATGTCATAATTATGGGCATGTTGCAACCAATTGCAGAAGCAGAACAATTCAGCCACAAACAAACAGGTTCTACTCAGAAAGGTACTCTAGTAGCTTCAAGGGATATTGTTTTTCATGTAACAAGTATGGACATAAAGCAGCTGATTGCAAAAGGAGGAAGATTAGAAGTACTCATTATGATTCTTATGCTTATTTTTCTGGACATATGAGATGTTATTTTTGTAACAAGTATGGACATGTAGAAAAAGAATGCAGGATGAACAGATCTGGAAAAGTGGACAATTTTCAGCACACAGTTGGAAAGCTCAAGCAAATTTGGAAAAAGGAGGAGGACCGATCAGAAACGTAGGGAATTCTGACCCTACTGCAGTCATCTGCTTCTGAGGCTGACTTCTCTGATTAACTGCAGGAATGATGTGAGATACATTATAAGATCTAGTAATGTATCGTCACAAGGGGAGCAATGCATGATGACTCTCATGGTTGATTTGATTACTCTGTTTACATGTATTTCTGACAGTGCATCTGGTGTGAAGAAAAGACAGGAACAGAAGGTAAATTTGCAGAAGGAGATGAAGGTGTGAAATTTTCTATATTTCACTTTCCATACGCGGGTTAAATGAAACAAAGTCGCGTATACACGCGAGTTACAGCTGACACAGTCACGTATGCTTTGATGATAAGAAAATTTATCTGATAGCTGAAGATCTGAAGCAGAGGTCCAGGGGGAGCATCAGTCTGACTGCTGATGATTGCACTGTTAGCATCATTCTGGTTATACTTATGATAATGAAATGATACATGGGTTCTTGTGTTGAAGATTATGGATGAAGCCTGGTTGCTTTATGATGAAGAGCATTCATTGGTGAGATGAAAGCCTTATATTTCAGATCATGCAGAGATTTTTGCTGATTACTGGCTGTTGAAGGTGTTTCAGATTGCATAAGTTAAGAAGGAGCACTGGTTTAGGGGGAGCAGCAGGTTGAATACTAATGATTGCATTGTTGGCAATATGATTGCTTATTCTTTGGTTTTTGTGATACTCATGCTCAAATGATGATAATGAATTTTTGAGCCCTGGTTGCTGATAAGTATCTTTTGTACTCACACATGGATGAGTTGGATGTCATTTGATTCAGAAATAAATCATGCAGAGTGTGTTACTATGATTGAGAGATCTTTTTATGTTACTTCATGTTAAATCTTGAAGATCATGGTGATGTTGGACCACATGGATGATTGCTTGACACCTATGTGAAGATGTTGTTCTGATATGAGAATCTCTCTTGGAAAGAATGTATTGATGCTGCAAAGAATCTGAAGGCTTGGTTACTATTGTGTTGATGCTACAACCATTGGATGACGCTTGAAGACACCACTACACTGTTCTATCTATCTGTAGTCCAGGGAAGCATTCAAATATCTCAGAAAGAAGCTGAACACTGTCTTTTCCTCACAGAGGATCAGATCTGGTCAAAATATAGAAGATGGTAGTGGATACGCAGGTTTCCTGAAACACAGTCGCGTATGTACACGAGTTCCTGCACAGAAAACCGCGTATGTTTGATTGCTGGCAGTTTTTGGTTGGTTCAGCTCTCTTCAGCACAACTGCAGTGCTGTTTGGTATATCTGATACTGTTTGGTATCTCTGGTGGTGTTCCAGTTCTCATAATTCTATTTCTCATTTTTTGATAAAGATGCCTTGATGATTTGTTGGTGAAAGTGTTCAGGATGCACAAACTAAGGGGGAGCCTTAGTCATATGAAAAGGATGCTTGGATGCATAGATTCAGGGGGAGCAGTGACTTTGCTGAGTATAATGCATTGTTGGCATTATGGTGGTTCTGAAAATATGTTCTCTTTCTTGAGGACTTTCTGGTGTTGGTCTTAAAAGTTATATTTGTAGTTTGATGAAAAGGTCTTATTGAGACTCATGTTGTAAAATTGTAATATTCAGTCATGTAAGGACTTGTCAATTTTGTAAACCCACTTGGTTGGGTAGCTGAGTCGAATTTTGTAAACCCACTTGGTTGGGTAGCTGAGTCAAATTTGTAAACCCACTTGGTTGGGTAGTTGAGTCTCATATGTAAATCCACTTGATTGGATATTTGATGTAAGTATGATTCTTTTGGTGATAGGAAGATTATAGAGTCATGTACTTCATTGAAAAATATGTTTGAAGATTCAGCATGAACTCAGGGGGAGCTTGGAGAAAAGGGGGGTGAGTATGTTGGTTTTGATCCGCCCGTTGCCCTTGATGTCAAAGGGGGAGAGTATGTTGGTTTTGATCCGCCCGTTGCCCTTGATGTCAAAGGGGGAGAGTATGTTGGTTTTGATCCGCCCGTTGCCCTTGATGTCAAAGGGGGAGAGTGTGTTGGTTTTTGATCCGCCCTTTGCCCTTGATGTCAAAGGGGGAGAGTGACATGGTGTTTGAATGCAGATAATGGTGTCAAAGAATTGGAAGAGTGACATGGTGTCATTGTATTCTTAATGTATCTATCTGTTGTGATGATCAAACACCATCGTGGTTGCCATCAAGTCCAAAGGGGGAGATTGTTGGAAATATGATGCAGGATGTTGTCCTTGATGGCAACCCACTGAATGAAGATGAAGACATGCGACTGTTGACATGTGTTGTCCTTGATGGCAATTCACTTGATGAAGTTATGCTTGACTTGATGGACTTGGTAAATGATGTAAATCTGATGTGATATGATGTTTGTTAGCAATATGGCGCTGAGTGTTGTCCTTAAATGGCAATCCTCTTGATGAAGATGATGACAACTTACTTGATGAAGTTGTGCTTGAGAGAATATGTTCTTGATGAAGAAAATATGATGTATCTACAGTGTGTACAGAAGGCAATGAAGAAAGGAATTCAGAATGTGCTCAAAGTATGATGAAAAGAGTATGTCTCTATGTATACGCGGATCTGTCTAAGGGAAGTCGTGTATGCACGCATAAAAGAACGTTCCAAGTCGCGTATGGGCAAAAGCGCTCAAAAAGTGCAAAACCAAGGGTAACCACCATGGTATTGACCCATTGTATTGGGTAATGATCCGCCTAATTGACCCCGTCCGGGTAGTTTTGGGCTCATGGTATTGCTTTGGCCCATGGTATTGAAAAAGGGGCTCATGGTATTGAAAAAGGATAAACCTATATAAGGAGAAGAAATTCATTGTGCAAAACATGAGTGTGGGTGCAAGATGTCTGAGCTTGAATGAATACTTCTCCCTGAAGTAGATCTGAATGGAAAGGGTTACACTTGAAGACAAATCTGAAGGTATGATGCACCAATGATGAAGAAGGGGATCTAGATCTGAAATGCACTTGTATCTGCTAGATCTGCTTATGGAAGGCCTAGATCTGTGATGAGGCGAACATCCAGGCGAACATCTGTCTGAAGTGAAAAGGGTAAATTTGAATTGAACATCTGATCTGATGAAGTATGCAGCTCTGTAATCATTGAAGATCTATACGCTACTTCGCCGCGGAGGAAGCGCGTATACACGCGGCTTCTATGAAGTAAAAGCGCGTATGCGCAATAAAATATACACTGAGGTATACGCTGGTTTGTGTGGACGGAAGCGCGTATATACGCGACATCAGTGAAGGAAAAGCGCGTATGCAAACTAGGGTTTGCTGAAGCAAGGGGTATGAAATATCTGATCTGTTCTGCTGTGTTTCTGCTATCTGATCTGTGTTGATATGTATCTGTTGGTGATGTATGGTTGAACTTAAAAATATGGAAAGGGTCCAGTCTGAAAATATGATGAAACGTGGCCTGCAAGTGTTGTTCTATTGAAGTTGTTGGATCCAGTGTGAAAATTGATGAAACATGGTCCAAGGTGGTGCTGAGGGTTGTAGCCTTCAGTCAGGGGGTTGTAGCTCCCTTCCAGGTGAGGTTGGTAAACGAGATCAGGGGGTCGTAGCTCCCTTCCAGGTGAGGCTGGTAAACGAGATCGGGGGGTCGTAGCTCCCTTCCAGGAGAGGCTGGTAAACGAGTCAGGGGGTTGGAGCTCCCTTCCAGGAGAGGCTGGTAAACGAGCGCAGGTGGGTGCCTGCGTGCTGGTCAAGTCTGCGCCGGCACATATGTTGTAAGATGTTTTCTCTATAATAAAATATTGAAGGCTGAGCAACTGCAGCGGTGGTTTTCTCCCGATTTGGGTTTCCACCTAAAAATCCTGGTGTTCATGTGTGATCCTTTGTGTGATGGTTTATTCTGTTCTTACTGCACATGTTTACTGTTTATTGAACATATGATGAATGAATGATGGAATAATATAAGTGAAGATTTAATGACAGATCTAGATCTCTGTGTATACGCTAGTTTCATAAAGGGGATCCGCGTATATACGCTACTTTACTGAAGGAAAGTAGCGTATGGGTTTTAAGGAATGAAAAAGTAAAAATATTAGATTATGCAGTAAATACTGATTCACCCCCCCCTCTCAGTATTTTTCCCAACAGCTAGAATGGTCATCCTTCACCCACATTTATCATGAGCTCAATCAACTAGCAGATAAGCTCTCTGAGGAGGCATTCAATTAGTAGCCAGCTGATGAATTATCAGCAAGATCAAGGTTGTGGCACACCCAAAAAAAAGGCAACTCGCAAAATTTAAGCTAACAACAACCCCTACTCATGAAGCTGACAACTTGTCTCCCTCAAGGACCACTGCATTCTCCTTCATCAGGCAATACTTCCTCAACAACTCACTCAAATGCATCATTTCTATACCCCCAACAATCTATTTATGTTATTGTGCCCATAACATTTTTTGAATAATCTGATGTTTCATAGGTGAATGTCAAATGCCAATTTACTATTTGAAAACCAAATTTTCATCCCTTGTACCTAATGAGCCTTCTTCATTGAATATTTTTTTGAATGGTGTTTTGTTTACTAATTTTTATCATTCAATGATTTCTTATATGTTAAGATTCTTCTCTATTTCATGCCTTATAGTGTTTCCGTTGCAACATTTGGTGCAATTGCTAGTTTAAATTTTTGCACATATTTAAAAAAATAAACAATTTTAGTTCATGGATTAATGTAACTCAATTGACAATCACTTTGTTATGAAGTTATATTATGTTAAAACATGAGATTCAAAGTTCAAATCCCCTTGAGTGGCCAACCAAAAAATAATATTTTTTTATCTATTTATTTATTATATTTTTAGAATGTGGTTTAATGAAAAAAGAAAAATATAATATAAAAGAAATAAATATCATGACATGATCAAATTTCATGTGGTTTGAATATCTATTTTTAAAAATAAAAAATATAATTATTCACTATCCACTCATGGATATTTCAATGCAAACTTCTGAATGCTAATTATTTTGTCTTAATTGCTAACTATCTTAATTGGGTTTCCTCTTAATTTTCATTGTCTTAAATATAAAGTTTTGTCTTAAAATGTTTTTGTCTCAAACTGTTTTTGTCTTACATATAAAGTTTTGTCTTAAAATAAGTCTTAAATTTTTTTGTCTTAATTTTTTTTGTCTCAAATTGTTTTTGTCTTAAATATTTTTGTCTCAAATAGTTTTTGTCTTAAATATAAAGTTTTTTCTCAAACTATTTTTGTCTTACACTATTTTTATCTTTAATTTTATCTTTAAGACAATTCAATTGATATTAAATTTTAATATAAAATAACTAAAATAAAAAGTGACTTTTTAAGACAAAAGATTTCTTTTTTCTTAAAAAAAAATGCCTTAAAACACCCCCACACATCTTAATCTTTCAAAAAATTAGTACTCTTACTCCCTATTATTTTCCATTGATTATCGTATATACTTCATTGAAGCTCCATTTTTGCACAATCCTAACTTTTGCACACGATTACCTCCACACGAGCCTTTTCTCATCACACCTCTCGTATTAAAGTTTTATTACATGGTTATTTTACCGTCACTCCTTTTTCTCCGCCACACTTCCTTTTATGACTTAGTCAATTTTACCCTCGTTTATTTTTACTTTTCAAACTTACCTTATTGCCCAGTTTTCCGCACCGAACTATTAATATTTCTCATCTCTCTTATATCCTAAATACCTTTAGCATATCTCCATGTGAAAAGTCGCAACTAGCTAAACAACTCATGGAGTGACACTTAGAAGGAAACAATTGAACATAGATGACAGAGAAATGACTGAACATAATTTTGGAAATGAGATGAAACCAGAAATTACATTATTCATGCATGTAGCTACATAAAGTCTCATGACTCTTTATACTTCACACATAAGTAATACGAGGATCCATCTCTTCATAAATCATTGTTGATGGTCTCCCAAATGAATCTGGTATGATTAGGATGGAGTTATAAATGAAAATGAAAAGCTTTAAGTAGAGCATATCAATGGTGGCTGAGTCATTTCGTGTTGCTTAATGGTGGTTGAGTCGTGAGCTTTTGAAGGTCATTACTTGAGTTTTGAGTGTTTGTTTTTAGAAAGCAAGATCACATTGGAAAGGTAAAATAATTAGTAACATGATGGTAATGGTACCGAAGGGATGAAATTATAGATATCAGATTGGAAAATTAAGATAACGGTTATGAAAATTCTCTTCTCACCAAATTGTTTTAAAATAATTTATAAAAAGGTAACTCGGGGATATGTAAAGCAAGACCGGGATTGGAGAACTAATTCTTAATTGCATATTACTAAAAACAAATATTTATTCAGTTGAAACAAAATGGAAAAACCTAAATATAACACACTTACACAGACAAATAATAGTTTGTAAAGAAAATGATAAGCACGTTACGATGATGGAGAAAAAAGAGGCTCTTATCTTTTGGCTCTTTTGATGGAGGGATATTTTTCCTTTCAAAGAGTTTTGTGAATCAGTTAGTTTAACTTTTCTTTTCATTTTTTCTTTTTAGTTTTTCTTTTCATCTTTTCTTCTCATATTTATTTTTAATGGATTAATTTATACATGTTGAGTAATAAGAATAATTTACAATTTATTAAGTTTTTTTCATTATTTTGAAAACTTCTATGACATGGAAATAATATCCTTAGCTTGTAAAAAACAAATGTAGTTTAATTACAGTTTATGTAATAGTTTTAGATATTGTTAAATTTGTCATATCATCATTTAATTGAAAGAACTATTTGAATGTTATCTTACACTTTTGAATTTATATGGTGATGGACTTTTGTGTACATTGTTTCTCTACAAATTTATGAGTGTTATTTATTTTGTTCTAAGTAATTCCCTTTCTTTATTCTAAGTCATTTATCATCAAGTTTTATGAATTATTGGGTATATTTGTAAAGTTCATCATTGACTACAATTCCTTCTCATTCTTATAATAAAATTTTTATCATATGCTCCACTGAATTCCATACTATTATTTCGACTCTCACAAAGAGCTATTTCTAGGATGGCGTCTAATTTTTGGTTCTAAAACTCTACTTTATAAGTGTCTAATTTTTTGTTCTAAAACTTTTCTTTCTAAATAAGTACTAGGAATCTTGTGATTCTTCATCTCTTAATATCCTAGAATGCATTTAAATATTTTATATTTTTTTTGGAAATATAGACCATCACATTACCTTTTGTATATTTTTTGTTTCATATATATCTCTTCATAAATGTATGAATAAATGTGTACCTTGAAATGAATCACTTAGTTAACATTTATATATGTTCTTTTATGACCTTTTATTTTCACTCTACTTTCATCTTCTAAATTCATAGTTGATCCTATTACCTTGTTTTATAAGGAAGGAAAAATATTTGTTGAAATAAAAACCATTAGATTGAAAAATATTTCCATGTTTATTTATATAAATCTATTCTTCATGTGTTTATAAAGAAAATATTTTATATGAGAACCTTGTTATAAGGTTTGTTGGCATTTTCTATTTATCATTCTTCCATTGCATTCATTAAAAGAGATATATAGTAATCTTCGACATACTGAAAGAGGAGTACCACCTCTATAAAAATGAGAGACTTTCTTATTCCCCACAATATTTTCTCTCAAGGTTGGTCTATTTTCCCTTGACAAGAAAAATATCTATAACTTCCTATAGAAACCCAATACTTGAACACAATATCTGTAACCATAAAACTTCCTTACATGCATAATTGACTACCATGTATTATTCTATAATTGAGAGTGCCACTGCATACTATCTCTTATCCATCCAACCAATTTCTCTTCTTGGCAGGTTGAACACATAACCACGTGTAAATCTTCTATAATCTAAATCTCCATCCTAGTTTTTGTCAACAAAACCATGTATGTCAAAAAATATAACTTCTCCAAGTCTTCCTTGGTAGAAAATTCCATAATCTATAGTGCCAAACAAATACCTGAAAACTCTCTTTACATTTTTCCAATGCTCATTCCCTAGTTTTTCCATATACCTACTCAAAAAATTGACTACATGTGTAATTTTTGTTCTATTATACACCATTGCATACATCAACTTCCAATAATTATGGCATATGGAATAGGAAACGTGTTCTCTTCCTCTTTATATGTTTCTTCCACTAATATAAGGTCTATAGATATATATATATATATATATAAAGAGAGAGAGAGAGAGAGAGAGAGAGAGAGAGAGAGAGAGAGAGAGGCCTTGAATGATCTACAGTCCTATATATTAGGCCGCTGCAATATTGACTCAACATACTTCTTGTGATTCAAACAAAATTTCATGTTTGTTCATAAATTTTAATTTTTGTGCCCAAAATAAAATCCAGCAACACGATATTTCATGTAAAACTTAGACAACAATCAAGTTTTCCCTTCACAATTTGCATGTTCTTTCCAATTCACAACATATCATCGACATACAAGATCATATAAAAGAAATGATCACTTATTAATTTAAAATAAACATAGTGATACATTTTTCTCCTTGCAAAACAAGGTCCTAATATATAAGTATCAAATTTTTTATGCCATAACCTTGGAGACTACTTTAACCCATACAAGTACTTTTCTCACTATAAGACCCTTTAGTTTTTTCATGTATAGTTCTTCTTCCAAAACCCTGTGAGGAAATGTTTTCTTCACATCCATCCATTTTTCTTGAAGATCAAAAGTAGCACAAACCAATAATCTCATAAAGTTTAGCTTAGCAATAGGAGAAAAAATTTCACCAAGGTCAATTCCCTCTACATAGGAATAACCTTTTGCTACAAACTAAGTTGTGTATTTCTCTACTTTCCCCTCTACATTGAACTTATTGATAAAAACCCATTTGTTGCCAATGGGTTTTCTTCTAGCTAGCAACGTTTTAGATCCCAAGCCTCATTCCTCTGCTAGATTTCCATTTCCTCAACCATGGCATTTTTATAGATTTACCAACCTCTAAATTCATTGTCTCACTAATATTTCTAGGATAATAATTAGTAATAGAAAAATAAAAACTATAATGAAATTCACATGGAGTATACCTTTGTAGTTCCAGTATTTCAAAAATTGATCACCTCAATAGTGAAGTAAGTGGTTATTTTTCTTCTTCTTCTTTTTCTTAGAGTCGAGTTCATCGTTTGTCAATTCAAACTCTGTGTTTTTTGTTTCTTTCTCCCTTGGTAGGACTTAATATTTGACAACATATTTGATTTCTATAGGTACCACATATCTACTATACACAACCTTCTTAGTTCTTGGGTTCCAAAGCATATAACCATTTACACCATATGTATATCCAACAAAGATACATTTTTCATATTTATTATTTATCTTACTCCTATTCTTGTTTAGAATGTGTATATAAGGATAATATGTTTAGGAGAGGGATTCTTACAAGTCCATACCTCATGTGGAGTATTTTTATCTAATGTTAATGAGGGTGATTGATTTATTGGGTAACATGTAGTATCCATTGCCTCTACCCATGATTCATATCCTAACCTAACATTGCTAAGAATGCTCTTTTTTTTCTCCATAAATGTTCTACCCCTCTTTTTGCAACTCCAATCTTCTGAGGTGTGTATAGATTAGAATTCTGCCATTATATATTTCATTTCTTATAGAATTCTCTGAATTTATTCCAACATAATTCTTCACCATCATATGTCCTGAACAAGTTAAATTTCTTCTCTATCTAATTTTATACAAGATCCTTAAACTCTTCAAATTTGTCAAAGACTTTCTATTTAATATTGAGGAAATAAATCCATGTATTCCTCGAGAATTGATTCATAAATGAGACATAATACACAAATCTACCCAAAAATGGAATCGAAACAAGTCCAAACACATCATTGTGCAAGAATTGTAATATTCCCCTTATCTAATAAAACTAAAGGAGAATCATAGTTGATTATGCTTCCCATATAAATAATATTTATAGATGTCAGAACATAGAGTAAAATTAGACATGCATTCTACAATACCATTATCATGTAGTGCTCGAAGCCCCTTCTCTCTAATATGTCATAAATTTTGGTGACACTACATAGTCTAAATTCTCTAGAGATAGTAGAAGATTTTCCTTCTTCTGAACACTCTCAAGAATAATAGAACTATTTCACCCATCACTAACAATAATTCCTAATAGCTTATATAGAGTTCAAAATTGAAATCATATAAACAATACCATTTCTTCTCAAACCATCCTACACGTGTCCTTTTTTAAACATTGTTTTTAGACATGCATCACTCATCTCACTTACAAATTTTTTTTTTTTGCCAATCCTAGGTTGGGTAGAACATCAGGGAGTGTTCTAATCCTTCCATAGATGATCTTGAACTTGAATTTCCCTCATCCTATGATTTTATTTGTTAATTCCCCTCTTAATTAAACATCACCACCATCATATATTTCTTACTTGCAATACCACTCCTTGTGATGAGTCATATGAAAGGATGAACCTAAGTTGACCAACAATGGCTCATGATATGAATGTGTACTTAAAGAATCGAAATACACATCCCCTCCTTCATTTGAGGAGACCTTTTTCTTATATATAAGGATCATCATCATATCACTTCCCTTTCTTAACAATTTTGGATTTATAATAACTCTTGTAATGCCCTTCTTTCCTGCATCTTCAACACACATGTACAAAATTTTGTAGATATTAGATCTCCCATACAGGGACCTATTTATATTTAAATTCTAGGAGCACCCTCTTATAAACAAGGCATATGTGTTTTGACTTTCCATATTTATTCATCTCATCTCCTCTTATAACAAGTATGTTGTAAACTTAAAGTAGTTGCATTACTACATATGGAAACAACCAAACTATCCCACAAATTTGGCAAAGAACATGTTGAATTCCAACAAGAAATTACAGTTCACACACTATTGTGGGACCAATAGGTCCTAGCGATACATTAGTGTGAAGGCCAATTTGATTAATTTAATTGGTACAGTGTCTAATTTAATTTTCCCTTAATTAAATTGGACAATAAAATGTAATCTTATCTCATGATCACTTGTAATAGTTAACTGAGTGTGATTAAATCAGTTAGCTCATGTATTTGGAGTTGACGGTGGTTGGTGAGGCATGCAGATTAATTCTATTAGCTATGGAGTTTGAATTGCAGTTGGTGCATTAGTTAAAACAACGAGTAATTAGTTAACTCAGTTAGGTGATTTAGAGTCAGTTTAACTAGTTGTAAATGTTTTTTGCACTAGTGAGAGATCAAGTGAATGAAATATTATTTAATTCACAATCAGTGATCTGCCATGCAACAGATGATTTACTATTAATAGTTGCATCCATGTCAGTTCCAGTGGAGACCCAGTTGAGACAAAGGTTAAAGGGATGTTAACTATTAGTTGTGTGATTAGTAGGTTTCCCGCATTCAACTAGACATCCATTGGATTTTCCATGATCCTAGCGCAATTTTGGAAGGCAAAAATTCCTAAAGAATAGGGATTAAATTCATTAGGAATTGCACAAGCAAGGCACATTGTTTAGAGGCTGAGAATTGGCTAAGTGTTGTTTAATTTTGTCCAATACAGCGTGAGACAGTTGTGAGAGTGTAGGAGACTCTTGTGAGAAGAGTGCATTGTAATTATTTCATGATTCCATGGTGAATATACAATAGAAGATAGAGGGGTTTTGAAAAACAAGCTTTCCCCAGGAAATTATATGTGTTGTGGTTTGATTTTATTCTTTATTTTCTTAATGTGATTGTTGATAGTGTTTAATTTCCGCAATTGATTTGTAGAAGGATTCGGTATCTAGATTTAGTACATTATTAGATCAAATTGAATCCATTGATATAAATATTTTTGTATAATTTCTACATGGTATCAGAGCACAGGAAATCACTATAGTGGAGGAGAATCTGAGTTTGTGACTGAATAGAATTTGAATTTGAAAAAGGTATTCTTGGTGCAACAGGCGATTCAAGATCGAAATGGATTTCAATGGATTGATATTGGAGTATGCACTCGAAGGAAACTCTTACTATATTGCATGGAAAGATAGGATGGAGGCAATACTGGAGGAAAATGAGTTGAAATAATTCATTGACAATGATGTTCCCAAACCCACTGTAGCAGATGCTACAAATCTTGATGCTTGGCAAAATAAGGTTGCAAAGGTGAGGGGGATCTTATTGGAGGGAGTAAAAGACCCCATTGTCTCAAGTATCCATGGAAAATCGATACCATATGCGATGTGGAAAGCTTTGACAGATCTATTTCAGAGAAGCAACAATCATAGAAAATTGGCACTGAAGGAAAATCTTAGGAAAATAAAAATGGATAAAGGAGACACTATGCCGAAATATTTAGAAAAGTTTGTCCAATGTCAAGATGAGCTTGGGAGCATTGGCATTACTGTCATGGATGATGACTTGGTGAGCCTACCTCTTCTAGGACTTCCCAAGAGTTGGCATAGTTATCAGGACTCTATCAATTGAACGGAAAAGTTGCCAGATTCGGAAAAACTTTAGTCGGATTTGGTGTAAGAAGAATTTAGGTAGAATACCAGGGATGGATCTTCATCTAAGAATTGTTATGAAGAACATCGCCCTTTGGCTGCCAAGGTGAAAAAGGGGAAAGGATAGAAATTTCATTTCAAATCTGAGTCCGGGAAATATGGAAAGAAGCACGACATGTCTAGAGTGAAGTGTTTTCATTGTCATGAGCATGGACAGTATGCCACTAATTGTCCACAAAAGAGGAGTAACAAGAAGGATCCAAGATCTGCAACTACTTAGGCTTTGGCCTCGCAATTTGAGCTTGAATTCTCGCTTAATGCATGAATGGTTTCAAGTGCAATGGCATCAGTGTGGTACTTGGATAGTGGTGCATCCTTTCAGATGATGGGAGACAAAGAAATTTTCAGTAACTTGGAGGAGAAGGACCTCCAAATGTATATCGAAATGGGTGATGACGGGCGGTAAAGTGCTACCAATATTTGTACAGCTACCTTCCAGAGATATTCAGGTAAACCCTTTCAATTAAAATATGTAATGCATGTACGAGGCTTGAAGAAAAACTTGGTCTCAGTCACAGTGTTGGAGGATAGGGGCTATGATGTTGTTTTCAGTGAAGGAAAATATTTCCTGCAACACAAAATAACAGGAAAAGCTAATAATATTGGGATTTGCGTGAAGAATCTCTATAAACTTGATGTATATGGTTGCGCAACATTGATGGGTAAGGCAGAAAAAGTGGTGAACCAGGAGGAGGGTGAGTTATGGCACAGGAGATTAGGCCATTTACACCATGGAGCCTTGAAGGTCATGCTGCAGATTTCTACGGGTATTCCCAAGCGTACACTTGCGCAATCAGACACATGTAAGGAATGTACTATGGGGAAGTATGCAAAGGTTACTTTTCATGAGAAGTTGAACCGAGCTTCAATAATCCTTTAGAGAGTTCACTTAGACATCTGTGGAAAATTATCTACTGCTTCGACAGCAAAGCATAAGTACTATATGATATTTGTTGATGAAATTTCTATAATTTTTTGGATCTACGTCATGCAGAAGAAATATCATATGTTCTCAAAATTTATTGAGTTCAAAGACCTGGTGGAGAAAAACATGGGGAAGCATGTGAAGGCTCTTAGGAGAGAAAATGGTGGTGAGTACATCTCCAATGAATTCAAAAACTTCTGCAGCAAAGAAGGAATTCAGAGAGAGTTGATTTCGCCTCATAACCCACAGTAGAATGGGGTCGTAGAAATAAATAACATAACAATTGTGGGCGCAGCACAAGCGATGTTGCATAATCAGGGCCCACCATTGCATATGTGGGCGGAGGTATGCAACACAACATTATTTGTGCAAAACTGTTTTCCTCATCGGATAATTGGCATGAGTACACCATAAGAGGCTTTTACTCGTAGGAAACATGATTTTTCATATTTTAATATTTTTGGCTCATCTTTTTATGTGCATGTGAGCAAAGATGCAAGGAAGAAGCTCAAACCGAAAACTAATATTGGGATATTTGTGGGGTACAATGAAACTCCCTAAAACTATCGGGTGTATTTTCCAAACAATAGAATGACTATTGTGCGACGGAATATAAAATTTGATGAGGAGAAATACATGTGATTGTCCCTTGAGAGTGAGATGGATTTTCATGCAAAGGAGGAACTCTTGGTTCCAAAGAATTAACCTCAATATGTGGAGAAGCCACATGCGGAGGATCATGAAGTGGCAAAAAACACTCATGTAGAGCCATCCACTAGAAATGGTAGAAGGCTTACCACAGAAGCTGATAGATTAAGACTTGATGTAGCAGAGAATGTAGATGCCCCTATTTCACTGCGCAAACAGGGATAGACTCCAGACAATTTTACTGGATACATGGGTCTTATGAGCAAGTGTATTGTGACAACACCAGCTTCCTTTTAGGAGTATGAATCCATCGTCAAGAATAATGCATGGGAAGTTGTCCCAATACCGGTCAAAAAATCAATGGTTGGATCTAGATGGATATATAAGGTGAATCAAGCAATAGATGGGAGTGTGGAGAAGTACAAGGCTAGATTCTTGGCTCAGGGATTCTCACAAGTTGATGGGATCGAATGTGAAGAGACTTTTGCACCATTCGCAAGGTAGTCTTCCATTAGATCTATTGTTGCACTCTCAGCGCAGATGGGGTAGCGCATTCATCGAATGGATGTGAAAATTTTGTTTCTCAATGGAGTTATTGAGGAAGAAGTGTACATAGAGTGGCCAAAAAGTTTCGAGATCTTTGAAAGTGAGTCGCATGTCTGTCGACTCAAGAGAGCACTGTATGGGCTGAAGCAAGCACCTCATGCTTGGTACACTCAAATTGACAGTTATTTCACTGGTTTGGGCTTCACCAAAAGTGAAGCAGATGCAAACCTGTACCATATTGTGGTTGATGGTAAGCTCTTAATTATCGTACTTTATGTTGATGATCTAATTTTGACAGGTGATGAGAAACTAAAAATTTCTTGCAAGGATGATCTTGCAAGGCAGTTCAAAATGAATGACATGGGACTCCTTCACTATTTCCTTGGTTTGGAAATATGGCAGCGAGATAGTGAACTTTTTGTTTCTCAAGGAAAGTATGCCAAAGAGATATTGGGTAAGTTTCACATGGAGAGTTCTAAACCCATGGAAACTCCTCTTCCAGGAGAGGATGCTACTTCAGGAAAAGTAGTGGATGCTATTGTATAAAGGAAGCTAGAGGGTTCACTGATGTACGTGGTGAACACCAGACCAGACATTTTCTATGCAGTTAACTAGCTTAATCAAGTTACGGTTAAGCCTACCAATATTTTTTGGAAGGCGGGGAAGCATGTCTTGAGATATCTTAGGGGCACTACAAAGTATGGATTATGGTACAGACGGACATAAGGAGTGAAGCTTCAAGGCTTCATGGACACAAATTGGGCAGACAATCCATGAGACATAAAGAGCACATCAAGAGGTATCTTTAGCATAGGATCGATAACATTTTCTTGGTACAACAGGAAGCATCGATATCTAGCACTTAGTTCATACGAGTCAGAGTACATGACAACAAGTCAAGCTGCATGTGAGGCCATCTGGATGAGAAATATCCTGGTTGGTTTGTTTGGATCTAAGATGGATATGACTATGATACATTGTGATAGCCAGAGTTGCATTAAACTCTCAGTTAATCTAGTATTGCATGATAGGTCCAAGCCTATAGACATTCGGTACCACCATCTTAGATATTGTGTTCATAAGCGCATTATGTTACTTCAGTAAATTCCCACGGAGGATCAGGATGCAGATATTCTGACGAAGGTGCTCACCAAGAGCAAATTCAAATACCATAGAGGCAGGATCAGGGTGGAAGGCAATCTCGTTCTTGGTGAGAGTGATTGTTGAAGTCCAACAAGAAATTGCAGCACACACACTAGTGTGGGACCAACAGGTCTTAGCGATAAATTAGTGTGAAGGCCAATTTAATTAATTAAATTGGTGCAATGTATAATTTAATTTTCCCTTAATTAAATTGGACAATAAAATCTAATCTTATCTCATGATCACTTGCAATAGTTAACTGAGTGTGATAAAATTAGTTAGCTCATGTATTTCGACTTGAGGGTGGTTGATGTGGCATGCAGAGTAATTCTATTAGTTATGGAGTTCGAATTGCAGTTTGTGCATTAGTTTAATGCATGAGTAATCAGTTAACTTTGTTAGGTGAGTTAGACTCTAGAGTTAGTTGAACTAGTTGTAACTGTTTGTTGCACTAGTGAGAGATCAAGTGAGTTAAATATTATTTAATTCACAATCAGTTATATGCCATGCAACTGATGATTTACTATTAATAGTTTCATGCATGTCAGTTTCAGTAGAGACCCAGTTGAGACAAATGTTAAAGGGATGTTAATTATCAGTTGTGTGATTGGTAGGTTTCCCGCATGCAACCAGAAATCCATTGGATTTCCCATCATCCTTGCATAGTTTTGGAAGGCCAAAATTCCTAAAGAATAGGGATTTTATTCAACAAGAATTGTGCAAGCAAGGCAGGATTTTTAGAGGCTGAGAATTGGCTAAGTGTTTATCAGTTTTTTCCAACATAGTGTGAGACAGTTGTGAGAGTGCAAGAGACTCTTGTGAGAAGAGTGCATTGTAATCGTTTCATGATTCCATGGTGAATATACAATAGAAGATAGAGGTTTTTTTAGCAGCAAGCTTTCCCCGAGAAATTATCTATGTTGTGGTTTGATTTGATTATTTATTTGCTTAACGTGATTGGCGATTGTGTTTAATTTTTGCAATTGATTTGTAGAAGGATTTATTATCTAGCTTTAGTACATTGTTAGATCAGATTGAATCCATTGATATACATATGTTTGTATAATTTATACAGAACACAAAAATTTGATACACTTATACTCATATGAAACTGTAATTTATATGTTATGTGATAGAGTCTCCACCCTTCATCATCAATTTATATAACCATTTTTGTAGGAATTATTTTTTTACCAAGGACTTATACAGATATAAAGTCCCTAACTTTTTCCACAATGAATTTTTTCTAGCTTCTCTTGAAACATTCATTAATTCTGAATATGAGAGACACAATCATATTGCGTTCTTTCCCTTCCTATCCATCTCGGTCTAGTATTTTTTTGACATCCCTGTTGGCTTGATACATGGTTCAAAAACCATTTGTTGATATTGCTGCCAATAAGTATTCTATCTTGAGATTCCACATCTTAAAACTATGTCCATTTATTTATTTATCTCCATATTTTAACTAATTTCCATTTTCTTTAACCGCAATAATTGATCCCACATATCTTCCATTGCAACATCCCCTGTAAAAACCCCTTAGCCATGAAAGCACCCTCTTGAAGCCAAAACAACTTTGATACCAAATGTAGGTTTTCAACCTATATAGTTAATTATTGAAAATAGATTCTTAACAAAACAGGAAAGATGCAATGATAAATGCACACACATTAACATAGAGATATTACGTTGGAAACCCAAACCAAGAAAGCTAGTTTCAATGTATTCTTCTTATATATATATATATCAAGGCATGCATATCCTGCCAATCCATTTACCTTGGATCAAAATACAAGCATAGTTCCTTAACTAAAACTACAAAACCATGGGATTAACCACCATGTGTCGAACAAACATGAAATATGAAATTGTGTTGAAAACTACTAGAAACAGAAATAAAAAAGTACCCAAATTGTTTTTCTAAGGGAAACTACCCCAAAACCCCCGCTCAAGCGGTCTTCCACCCTTCTGCAACACCCATGAACAAGGGGATATTCCACTCACCCAATACGATCAATAAAACATACAACACATCGAAGTAGTTGTGCAAGGAATATAATACACACCCTACATATAAAGTAAAACTTGTGCTTCTAATCATATGTACACATATGATTAGAGGCACCTAAATCCTAGATCCATATATCAAATTATGAGAAAAATTGCAATAGAATTTAAAACATGACTCTTATCTTGATCCTCTAGTGGCTTGTCACCAACCTTTTACTTGACACTATATGGAAACTATGTAATAAGAAAGGATGTGTTGACAAATTATGTTTTCCATAATATCAATGGCCTTCACCATTTAATAAAATTCTCTAGATGAAATCCTATATTATAGTAGCTTCAATTTGTTCTCTCCTTATATTTTCATCGCTTGGGGTTAGGAGTATCCTTAGTGGTTTTGATTCTCTCTTTGTCTATGTCATAAAAATCCCTTGATTTCCACTTTTTCTTCTTTCTACCATCTTGTATTGCAAGAGAATGGGCCTTGGGGTTTTTAAGACCTCCCATCTAAATGAGTATATTGTTCTTATGAATGGGTGAATTTATGAAGCCATCCACAGATGGAATATTCCAATATTTTCCCATCAAAAACCTTTTAGTGTGAAAGGAACAAAAAAACATAGATTAATAGATTCCTAACTTTGAAAAATCTAAGACAATAAAATTCTCCTCTTTTCTATCAATGCCACATGCTTTAACCTATTGAAGAAAAATATTGACCTTGGAAAAAAAGTCCTAGAGGGTTTCAAAATTTCTTAGGCTTAAGGACATGATTTCATTCTCTAATTGATGTCCTCTTACTTCATATTTATTTCCAAATCATCCACCCAACATAGTCCATACTTTTTTTGGAGTTTAGCAAGCTTGAAACTGGAAGAGCAATCATAGGGAAATAGACAAGCATAGATTCCCATAAGATTCATCCACCCTATTAAAGTATTTTGGCTTTTCTATAGCTGAAATGTGATCTATTTTAATACCCATGGTAATTTTATAAAGTTCCTTATTTTATAGTAGAATTTTGATCTTATCTTTCCATTCAAAGAAGTTGAATGGAGTGAGAATCACAATACTAGGTTGATCCATCCTCTTTGGGTTGTTCCATGGTATGTGACCTACAATAAAATATATGTTTTCCTCATAAAATCCTCATTTGATTTGATACCATATTAGATTTTTCAATCCTCAATATTAAAAAATATTTGATACCATGTAGGATTCTAAGCACAAGCACAAGATCCAGTTGTGGAAAAATAATACATTAGCAATTACAAAGGAAAAAAGAGAAAAGAAATAAAAATATATATTTTTAGACTAAGAAACTGAAAGACCAATTTGAATTCACTTGTATTTCATTTCTTGACTTAAATAAAATTAAATATCAGTCTCACATAAAGAACTGATGTGCATTAATTATGGTTCCTTATGCATGTACAACTAATAGAAAAGCAATTCTCCCTCAATTCTAGTTAACCATACCAAAAATGGAGTTGTATGGTATAAAATATACTTAGGTTCAATAATATAATTTAGTAAGGGTAACATGAGGCAAAAATAAGTGAGAACGAATTAAATAATTGACACATGCAACTCCTAACTCCAGAAATTTAGAAAACCCCCCAAATTAAGAGTAAAACTCAAGAGATAAGGTTTTCTAGAATAAAGAGATAGATAGATAAGATTTTCGATAATATATGTCTCTATAAATAGGAAAGAAGTTTGAAACTATGGATAAGGAGGATAGGGATAAGGAACTACACATTAATAGATAAGATATATCCATGTTGCTTCCCAATCGTTGCCACATGGCATCCTACATTGTAACCCCTACTAAAAATAGACATACTATATAAATAATAATTAATAAAAATAACAAGAACTCCTAAAGGGCGGTTAATATGCATGTACACCAACATATTTCATGCCTTAGGAATATCCTTTCCTTTTACTAGTAGGCCTATAATTCTACTTATATGTTTCACATCAATTTCAATAGATTCCTCTAACCCAATCATTCTTTGTGATTTATGTTCTGAAAAATGAGAGGGGACTCAAATTTAGTAATTTATTTGTTGAAGGGATCCTAGAAAGAAGAAAATATAACTCTTGAATAAAAAATTATTTGGATGAGGTAGATGGCTCAACATTTTAAGAGCATCCAATTATTATATATATATCCACTTATTGATCCATTCCAAATTGTATCCTTTAAAGACAATATGGCTATTTCTATGTGTTTATGTCATGGGGGACAATGTGGATTTTACTTGGTATAAGGTAGTTAAAGCATCGATTAACTTCGAGAGTAAATAACTATATCATATAAATAGAAACTTAGAAAATATATCTCTTTTGCAGTGGAGTCAGAGGTGACGAATCTGGCACAGTGCATGGAGGTCGCTCATAATGCAAACACTACCGTCTCAGCAGCCTGCTGCAACGCTGTCCACAAATTCTCCACTGATCTCGCCTGCCTCTGCTCCGTCATGCTCTCCAACATAGCCAAAGCTGCAGGGATCGATCCCGTCGTCACCATATCCATTCCCTAGGGCTTCCAATTCACCGACAGACCTGTTGGTAACAAATGTGGAGGTAAGATAACACTAGATTTATCATTTTCTATATGCATTCTTTCACTTCATCTTTGATTTTAATGAGAAGAATTCTAAGGATGGTGTTTTTTGGTTGGCGGCTTACACTGTGCCATAGAGATATCAAAAATGGGCCTTCTAGCTTACATGAACAAGAACAATTTAGAGCAAGCTAGTTCTTTGAAAGGAGCATTTTACAGCAAATTTACATGAACGTCTTTGACTTTCTGTTTCAGCAGTTTTTTTCTTCATATATTCACAAATTTTCAACATACAGATATTTTTTTCTTAATTCTTTCAAATCCTTTTATCTTACAGGAACGAGTGTATTCTTTCAAATCCTTTAGTTCTAAAAGGAGTGTATACTTTTTCTTATATAATCCACATCCCTAAGAGGAAACTCTCAAATGAGATGGATGGCCTAATAGAGACACCCTACATTTTTTTCGGAAGAGGTAAAAAATACGCTGATTATATTAGTGTATAAACAGTACATGAACATATATGATCTCAGCTGTGATAGGATAACAGCGAGAATTCCACAGATAACGACCCCCATACAAACGCTCATTAACAGAGAAAATGAGCATAGTATCTCGGCCATCCACCATATCTATTGACAGATATACCATCATATAAACTACCATACCTACTATGTACAATGAGCATTGAAACTAAATCCGCCCTTCGTGATCTGGGAGATACTCCGCAGGGAAAAAGATGAGACAGCTGGTGCAAGTGACCGGAGTCCTCGTGACTGTGTAAACCAGTGTCATCAACAGCAGCCCAACTGTTCAATTGTATTGTAATAAACCTGGCAACCGACTCATCATACATATCACCTTATGCCCATATGAACACCCCTATGTTCATAAACTGTTGCCTTCCATTCACACTCGCTTGTCCTTTGTCTGACTCGCTTGATATATTGCATTGGCCCTGTTGTAATGTCGTTTATAATAAATTCCGTGCTGTGATAGGGAAAGTGATGCCCCCAAAAATGCAGTCATAACTCTGTACCAAAAAGAAGTATCCCCCTGATCCATCTATAACGCCTACAATGCATATAAGTTATATAAAAAGTGAAATCTGTTCTATGGAATGGGAAAAGAAAAAGCCTCAATCTGTCGTCCATCCAGGAAATGTGATACCCTCATAATGCCAAATTCTTCTTCAAGGCCTTTTTTGATAACTTGTCTGCCCTCGTGTTGCCTTCACGGTATATGTGATTAATGGATGGACAGCCCAGTCTTTTCCATAAACTCTGTGTTCTCTCAATCCAGCCTTGGAGATGCGGAGTCATCATGAGGTAGCTGTTTGTGACCCAGTTAATTATAAGTTGAGAATCACCGTATATGCTGACTCCCTGTAATTGCATATCATGTGCGATCAGGAGGCCACCCCACAATGCCATGACCTCCGCCTTGTTGTTGGTGCCAGGGCCCCCATTCCAGAAGATATGGTATCGCTCCGTGCCAGATAATTTGATCCATACGCCGCATCCTGTCATGCCATCATCTGATGCTCCATCAAAATAGATAGCTGGTAAACTGATCTGATGGGGCCTTATGCGAACTGAGCAGTCAGGCAGATATGATATTGGCAACGGAGGATCGTCCATCCATTCCATAATCACAGTATAAATCTGCCGAAGATGAAAGGGCCGGTCCTCAAAAATAATACGGTTCCGAGCGAGCCAAATCTCCCATGTAAGATAGAATGGCAGCGATCTATACTTGTTGTTTAGCTTATCCCATTTCCGTGCCACTGTCATAAAGTCTGTGGGTCTCCATGCCGGGTTAAACAGATGATCGCTGAACAACCTCCATAATCTTGTGGTGACAGAGCATGTGAAGAACAGATGTGTGGATGATTCCACCTCAGCACAGCATAACACACAGGCGCTCGGTCCCATAATGCCCCTCTTCATTAGATTTTCCCATGTAAGAACCTTGCCTCTCCATATCAACCACCCGAACATAGTAATCTTCATGGGGATGTTTCTATGCCAGAAAGGGTGGAAAACCTTAGTAACGTTGATCTGATGTGTTTGTTGTATGATGTGGCGGTAAGCCTCCTTAACCACAATCATATTGTGCTTCATCGGCCCGTTCCAGGTAATATAGTCTCCGCCCATTGCATAGCAGAAGCCCGCACCCCGCAGATGGTCCCTATAATGATCCCATTCCTGTGCCATATCATCGCGAAGCCCCAACTATGTAGCATTTTTGAAAATCGGGGCACAATTTGACCACTGGTATATTAACTGTGAATAGAATAAGATCCCACGTTGTGTCAAAGCGTGTAATAGCCGCTGCGACGACCCATCTTGGATCTGCAGGAGGCCAATATTCAGAGTGCCAATGGGGATACGACTCCCATCACGGAAATTTCATACCATTCTTGAAACCATATGATGCATGATTTTTGTAAAACTGCTCCAAATACGAGATGATTTCCTAGGGAGTGGATAAATGCCGCATGATATCTGATGAAGAATATTGCCTTGATAATATTTCGCATTGTTGATATCCTTCCAAATGCCCTGACTGTTGATGGCCCTCCAAAATGACTTGGTCAGCAGTGCCATGTTGAATTCCCGTGCGCTCAGTATGCCCCATCCTTCCATATCTTTTGGTCTGCTGATTGTAGATAAACTGCACAATGCGAACTTCCTGTTGCCATCAGACCCACCCCACAGAAAATGTGTTATAATGCTGTTAATATTGTTTATGAACAGTGATAAATTACTTGGCGATCTTTCCTAAATCACTTATATTCTTAAATAGATTAAAAGTATTTGTCCCTTTCATATCTAAATTATTATAAATCGGCATTTACTATGTTATATAAATAAATTATATAAATTTTTGAAAAGAAATTTGAAATATATTGTTTTAAAACAATTTGTAAATTTTTTTATTAAATAAGTTTCCCTCGTAATATTTTATTTATTATTAGTTGTTCTTAAAAATAAAAGGTATAATTTTCATCGTGCTATTTATTTAATATTAGTTATATTTTGATTATAAATATTATTTATTTGTTAATCTAAAAAATTAAACACACATATATCTGATATATTATAATTTTATTTTGTGTTAGTATATGTTATAATTTTATTTTGTGTTATTTATTTAATATTAGTTATATTTTGATTATAAATATTATTTATTTTTTAATTTAAAAAAAAACACATATATCTATATATTATAATTTTATTTATTTTTATAATTTTATTGATTCATAAAATTGAATTCTTATTTCAAAGTGGCTGCTTAATTTGAAATAAAATTAATAATAATAATAATAATAATATATAAAAAAATTGAAATTTAAAAAAAACCATACTTATTAGAAAAAAAAATTAATTGTTTTTTATTATATTACATATAATAACATAAATCCATGTAAACTTTACAACACAATAGAGATTAAATTTCTCAAACTTCAAATATATTTTAAATTGAAAAATTCTAATAAATGTTTTGATCGCTCTTGAAAATAATAATATATATATATATATATATATATATATATATATATATAAAAGACTAGAAATCTCTTTTAAAGTAAAAAACCTAAAGATATATTTTGACACATATATCATGTGAGGTATATATATATATCGCTAGGTTCTTCATCATAACAAGAGCTAAGACATCACTTGTCAAGGGTTTGTACCCTCCGCTAATATCTCACGCAGAAATTGCATTCAAAAACTCTGTGATTTACCAAATTTTGCATTTCACGTTAAGTATTACATTTTTAGACATTTTTTTCATATTGAGAAATATACTAATAAAATGTTCAATTATAAGAAAAAATATATTCTATTTTATTTTATATAATGTATTTATAATATATATTGGAATATAATAAATAAATAAATTTGACATTTTTCTCATCCTTATAATAGAAAGTGAAAATATAAAAATCCTTTTAATTTCAATTACATTATTTTTGTGTATAAAATTAATGTAAAATTATGTTACTTAACACATTAAAATAGTTTAATGTCAGGGCCAAGCTTCACACCAAATTAGTGTATGATACCCCTTGTTTGTGTTACAAGGGACCCACCTCTAAGTCTATCAAGGCATATATACTCTGCTCTTAACCATTAGGCCCACTCAAATTGTATCTTCAAGGGAACCAATATTTATCTTCAGGTTATTTATATTTTTTAATTAATTATTTCAAATTAATTAATTAAATAAAATATTAGATCAATACATATCATATTGGGCATATGGTATAGGCTCATGGTATTGTGGAAACAACTATTTATGACTTAATAATTTCCATGGTAAAGTGGCAGTGAACCTCCATGATTAATAATATTTTACATGTTTTTAAGATGCATTTATGTCTAACTCATATATTGATTCTTTTTATATCTTTTTAAACCTGCATGTAATCATTGCTCACTAAGCTAGTTACAAAATATTATTCGTTGGCTAATGGAACTTCAAAAAAACTAAGAGACCAACCTCCTCGTAATAAGAGAAATGGGAAAAAATCCAATACTAAGTCTTCTAGTACTGTTAAAAAAGGAAGAATAAATTATGACAAATTTTTTACATAGAAAAATGCAGAAACAATACATTTCTATAAATTGATAGAGGATGGCCCATTAATTGACCCTCAGAAGTCACGACCAAAGATCTTTTTTCTATAATCAAGCCCATTACTTGACCCTCAAAATTCAAGACCAAAGATCTTTTTTCTATGATCTTTCTTGGTTCTTGTTAAGCATGGGGAGGATCATTTCTTTTTAAGCACATATGAATAGGAAGGGGAAGAAGATGAGGACTTCTTCTCAGCCACCTTAATAAATTTTTTATCTTTTGGTATAGAGATCTATGTGGAAAGCTTTCCCACCATTATTGGAGGGGCTCGATCTAGACCTTCTTTGTCATTCAAAACCCGAGAGACCCTTGGAACAAGGTTATTTAACTAATCCACTTGGGCCTCAAGATTCTCACTTTATTCTTCAGAAGCATTGCGGACTTCAAAGTTGTTTTTGAAAAGGGCCTAATTCTTAGGATCAACCTTAGAAGTCTGATGTTTTTTACTTCTTTTTTTCTTATGTTTCCTTTTAACAAGAGTGAATCATTTCTTGTTTTCTCCTTGCTCTGAAGAAGACTATGCAGATGGCTAGCTTGGAGAAGCTAAATATTTTGGAAAAAGCTTTGAGAAGCTAAAGTGTTTAGAAAAAATTTCGCAAAGTGTCCATACTGGTGGCACATATTACATTTGAAAGGAACTTGCTGGTAATCCATAGCTTGATGGAGCTAAATGGCTTCACATATTACATTTGAAAGGAACTTGCTCGTAATCCATAGCTTGATGGAGCTAAATGGCTTCAGTCCTTTCGATAAATCCATTTCAACACAAATTTAGAGCCATGAACAATTATTCTTCTGTTTCATATCACATGTAATAAATTTTAAACTGCCTTCACCCACCAAAGGAGAGAGAAAAAAGGTAATCTGATCCACACATGTGCAGATGATATTTCCATCAATGGATTAAATTCAAGAGACCAATGAGCTAGAAACAAACCTTTAGTGCCCATGAAATAGGAACTCAATTGACTCAATTTGTAGATATGGCCTCTATCTTCTTGTTTTGCAAAGAGAAATAGATAATATCTATTTGTGCAATAGAAGATGTTCTTAGGATCATAATTTTCCCTATTGTCAAAAGCCGGTCTTTAAAAACTTCAAGACTTGGCAACAAACTAGTAAATTAAATCCTAGTACCCTGTTATCTTTCGAAGATACCACATTCTCTTTTGTTGAAAATAAAAACCCCAGATCCAATTGAATTCTGTTTTCTTCACAAATTTATTTAAAATGCTCATTGTACTTACATGAAACACACTACCAACAAAACAACCCAAAACCCTCACAATTATCCTAACAAACAAGCAACTTCTAACAGCAAAAAGCTAGAATCTGTGCATAGACTACATTCGATCTACACTTCAGCATGATGGATCTAAACTCTCCTACAACCACGGGCAACGAACTACGGGTTAAACGAACTCAGATTTGACTTCAAGGTGGCAACCACATTTTCTCACGTTCCGGAAATAGGTGCTAAACAACAGTCGTCAACAAAGCGGAAATCGATGCTTGCACAAACTGGTCAAATTGGGGCTTGTCTATGCAAAAAGACTCAGATGGCTCGGGAAACCCTAAGAGCAGTGGAGGTTAGTGGAGCTCCATGACTTTGAATCTTAATTTGTTTTTTATAACTAATATTAATAATAATTTAAAATAAATTATAATTTTGTTGGTTTTTATGATTTATATGTATTTTTTTTATTGAGAGATTATTGATTGAAATAGTTAACCACATTAAAAAAAACAAAAATATAGTAAGAGATACAATATAATTAAGCATTTGAACACGTGATCTTTTAGCAGTTTTAACATTCAAAGACTTGACCAATTGAACTGATCCTCAAAACTTATATCCTATGTTATTATTATTAATAAATATTGATATAATTAATTTATATAAATAATATAAATATTTTGACAAAAAAAAACCATACTTGCTTATATATTTATTTATAAACATGATTATGTTTTCCATTTTAGAAACACTAACATAATTTTACTAGTAATAATAATAATAAAAAATCCAACTTCAACAATATTTTTAATAACAATTATTACAAAGTAAAAATTTTATTATTATTATTACGATATTCCACTAAATTTTAGTGGATACGTAACTATCGATGCCTCTCGCTAAAGTCTTCCAATCCATATCCATACAGAAGAGCTTCAGATTTGTCCCCCAGAATAAATAACGATTTTTATTTCTTTTCTGAATTATTATATTTCTTGCGAAGCAAAATTCCAATATCGTGTTTGCAAGGCGGTAAAATATTCTGACACAACAAAAATATAAAATTGTCCCCCATGCCTCTTCTTATCCTGATCGGAACGTATTCCCGAAAAATACCATGTGAAACTTTGGACCAGCAGTTGAATCGCAATATCTACATTCCCATTATTATGTGATTGTCTATGGCGGTATCAAAAACAGGTGGTGAATTGAATTTAGACTGGAATTATGGGTTATCATATATATATATATATAGTGGTATCACTTTTTGCCTATTCAACTATTGAGTTTAATATCTGGAGTTTTTAGAGAATTGAACTTATAATTTTAAATTATTGAATTTATATATATATATATATTTTTGTGGTTCACAGATACTCTAGATTTATGGGTTGGGCAATCATATTCTATATTCAGATAGATTTATTAGAAGAAATGACATCTTACTAACTTATTAACAAAGTCTAGCTTTAAAAAATTTAAGAGAATTGATTCATAATTTCCTATTAACAAGGTAAAATTTAAGAGAATTGACTCATAACCTCCTAATTTCCTATTAGCAAGGTCTATCTTTTCATTGAATGTATTCCATTTTTTATTGAATGCACTTTTGTAAAGACTATTTAGGTTCATGTTAAAAATTTGTTAAACTGGAGTTAGTTTTTTGTTTTTTGTTTTTTTTTTTTTTTTCAGCGTGTAAAAATACTCTGGTTTATATTAAGTACCAAAACATATACTTTTTGTTCAAAAAAACATTACATTCTTCTAGTTCAACATACAATACATTCAGATTTTGGATATCATTAGGATTTTTCTTCACTTTTCTTTCCTCAAAAAAAACATTAATTCAGTCCATCTCATAATGGCATTTTCTATCCTTTTATATACATACTATGTTTTAAATATCCCCTTGTTAAACCTCGAGTTTGTGGGTGGCGTTCAACTTATCAATGTATTGGCCTTCCTATCATAGGCCATATAGTGGTCTTCCCTTATATGTCTTTTGGGATATGGGGATCCCAGAATGCCATCATCTTTGAGGACCTGGTTCGAGATTGTCATTCTGCCAGCATCAATGTCATTTCCTTGAGATACACTCTTAGTTCCCTAAGCCTTCTCACCGGCGTTCAATCCAGATGCAGAATTTGGGATCCTTTTTCCTGTTGGGCTTTTTTGATGGGGCCTCTGCTGATATCCATGGATTCACATAAAATAAATAATTTCTTGTGCCCCACCACATTTTCAACGCTATTTGAATATTTTTACTTGTATAAAAACTTTGAAAGTAAATTTTAGATTTCTAATCAATGGTGTTGATTAATTTATTAGTAATTTATGAGTTGCCTAATTCAGTTACAGTTTGTGGGTTATAATACTGTGAGTTATAATAGGTGGATTTTTTTTATTAAAACTTTGAGTAAGTATTAAGTTGTAATATTAACCTTTTTTATTATCAAATATAAGTTGGTTGATTATATTAATAAATAATTAGTAATTAAAAATAAAAGATTTTATTGTTAATTGTTACATAAATGGATAATAGTAATTAAGGATACAAGTGTACATTTTGAGAGAATGTTTATATATACTTAATATATAACTACATTTTAAATATTTGTGTTTGGTAATTTGGAATCTATGTTGTTCATTGTAATATGGAGTTTGTACAAATATCAGTTTATGTTGGGCATCATATCATATATGGTAAAGTTGGATATACAGATGAATACCTAATTTTTTGTAATCTGTTGCATTTTGTTCTAAGATGTAATTTTGTTTGCAACACTTATCATTGAAAACAATTTTTATGGATCTTTTCTTCTATTTCATTTTTTTAAATAATATATATATATATATATATATATATATATATATTCTAGTATTGGAAAGATGTATACTCCAGATTTGGTAATTGGCAACTCATTGAGTATCACTGAGTGGTTCAACGGGTAGAATGCCCTCTAAGTTCCTCTGTTATTTCATTGGATAAAGAGCTTTGTTCTTCCTTACATTTCATTTCTCCATGTCTAAAGGGAGCAAAATTTGGATTCTGATGTTCGGTCTAAAAGAGAGGTTTCCTTTCTGTCTAGCAAAAGGTTGTTTGAATTTCTGATTGATGGATCCTTCTCACAAGAGGGCACTTTTGAGCTGTGATTACTAGATGTTTGTCTTTCTGGTTCTTTTCTAGTGGTCTTAACATTCAGTAGGCTGATTAATAAAATATTGCAAGAAATGTAGGCTCTTGAGTTTTGCTCTGTTAACTCACTTTTTCTTTGTTCTTAAAGTTTTCTTTTTGTTTAGTCCCTTGATCCTCTGATCTGAAAATATTTAACTTCTCTTCTTTTTAATGAAAAAGATCAATGCTTTTTTTCTACTGAAAAAAAAACCTCTCATTAACAACGTGTTTTAATTAAGACTAATTATTGAACATATATAAAAGAAATACATAGCATATTTCTCAAATGTTAAATCTATTTTTATATTAAAAATACAATTTAAATAACCAAACCTTCAATTCTTAAATCAATTTTTTATTTTTATTTTTATTTTTTTACCAAATTATTATATTTGTATTTATTTGAGTATAATATTCCAATTTCCAGTCTAGTGGTGTTTGCAAGGTGGTCCAAAAATTCTCACCGTGAACATAAATCTGAAATTGTCCAACCATGCCTCTCATTAAAATATGAAATTGTCCCACCATGCTTCTCATTATTCTGTTGGGAAATTGAGAGGCCAACGCAATCCGGAGAGTCAGCCATTTGAAACTTTTGACAAGCAGTTCAAACGCCACCTGTAGATTCCCGACCTTACCTGCATGTCAATGGCTGCCCATAACAGAGCTAGTGAATTGTATTTTATATTATTAAATTATAATAATGATTAGAACAACCAATGCAGAGAGGAACATTTACCTACCAAGTCCATAGAGCCTTCCTGCTTTACCCTAAAACTATCACATCTTATTTAAAAAAACTTTACCCCGCATACATATACATATATCACAAATTAAACTTAGCAATCAATCAATCAATAAATAAATATATATATATATATATATATATATAATTTATAATATATAATATTAAATTTCATAAAATTTAAAATTTACAATTGATAAATATATATATGTATAAAAATATAATTTTGAATTTTATTAAGATGTTTTAAAATATTATGTTAATAGCTAATTAAAACTGGTTTATATGCATTTTTGTGTCGGCGTATTCTACAGTCCAGTATGACCCCTATGTGTAAGTATGTTGGAAGCCAAAATATCAAAACTAAAGAAAATTTTAAAAATAAAATCTCAATAATGTCGGCTTAAACGATAATTTAGAAAACCATATAAATAAACAATTAAATTTCTTTAAAAAAAAATTATCAAAATATGAAGAAGTTTTCTAACACTAAAAAAAGAAATGGTAAATAAATATAAATATTATTGAATTAAAACCTATGGGACAAAATACCATGGGCCAAATATAGCATTATAAAAAAGGGAATGGTAAATAAATAAATATAAAAGCGGTCTAAATAGGTAACTTAGTTAAATAAAAATATATCAAGTAAGTTAAGTAACATCTAATTTTATATGGAAGTCTATGGCCCAAATACCATAGAATAAAATTATTATTAATAGAATGCAAAAAAAAATTATTGCGGCAAGGGAGTGCATTCTATGACCCGATGTGACCCACATGATGTAAGAGTAAGTATGTGTAAGTATGTCGGAAGCCAAAACAAAAAAAGTAAAAAAAAAATTAAAAATAAAATCTCAATAATGTTGGCTTAAACAATAATTTAGAAAACCATATAAATAAACAATTAAATTTCTTTAAAAATAAATATATCAAAATATGAAGAGGTTTACGAACACTAAAAAAAGAAATGGTAAATAAATATAAATATAAATAAACTAGAAGCATGGTAAATGAACTAAAGGTATGGTAAATAAATCATTTTTTTTTTTTTTAACTCCATAAACCTCTATATATACAAAACTCAAAATAGGGTTTTTATTTAGGTGAAGCCTATGAGCCAAATACCATGGGCCAAATACAATATTGTAAAAGAGGTATGGTAAATAAATAAATATAAAAGAGGCATAAATAGGTAAGGTAGATAAATAAAAATATGTCAAATATGATTAGAAATCAACATCTAATTATATAGGAATTCTATGGCCCAAATACCATGGAATATTTTATTATTAATAGCATGCAAAAAAAAATTATTATTAAATCTAATATTCATATTGATATTATTAAATTTAATAACTTTATATTAATACAATATTAAATTTGTTTATATATATATATATAAACTCTAGATATATATGGGAGGGAAGAACAAAGACATATGATAGAGCTGGAGAAGTAGTGGGAGTGACAAAGGAGAGATGGAGATAAACTCAAGGAGAGGGGGGAGGAGGGATGAAGAGAGAGAGAGACGGAGAGGAGTGAGAGAGACAGAGAAGGGTAAGAGAGGGAGAGGGAGAAATAAAGATGGATGTGGGAGAGAGGGAGGGAGAAGGAGGGGAGATTGGAGGGGAGAGAGAGAGAGAGGCAGAGAGGGAGACAAGCATAAATACATAGAGAGTAAGACGTGGAGAGAGATGCAGTGGAAATGGAGATATGGAGCGAGAGTATGTATGTTTAGGGGTGGGATAAAGAGACGTAGAAGGAGTGATGGAAACAAGAGGGGAGAGAAGGAGAGAGAAGAAAAAAGGGAGGGATATAGTAACATAGTTGGAGAGAGAGATAGAGTGATGGGGGAAGAGAAAGGATCTGAGAGAGAGAGAAAGAGAGAGAGATGGAAAAGAGAGGGAGGGATACACACACACACACGGAGAGAGAGAGAGAGAGAGAGAGAGAGAGAGAGAGAGAGAGAGGGATGAGGGATGAGAGAGAGGAAGAGAGTGAGGGGGAAGTGAGAGGATTGTAGGGGAACGAGAGAGAGAGAGAGAGAGAGAGAGAGAGAGAGATGGGGGAAGAAAGAGGGAGGTATGAGAGAAACTGAGATAGAGGAAGGAAAATAGAGGGGACTTGAGGGAGAGGAGGAGAGAGGGAGGAAGATAGGAGGAGAGAGGGAGGGAAGAATAAATACATAGAGTGACAAGTGGAGATATAGATGGAGTGACAAGGGAGAGATGGAGAGAGTGTGTGTATGTTTTGCGGTGAGATAAAGAGATAACGAAGGAGAGATAGAGAGAAGGGAGGAGAGAAGGAGAGAGAGAAAGAGAGGCATATATAAACAAAGTTGAAAGGTGAAGATAGAGAGAAAGAGATAGGTGGGAGAGAAAGGAAGAGAGAGAGTGGAGCGAGTTAGGGAAAGAGAGATGGAGATGGAGGGGGAGAGAGATGGAGGTAAGAAGAAATACATAGAGTGAAAGCTGGAGAGATAGAGAGAGTGATAAGGAAGATGGAGATAGAGGGAGAGAGGATAGCAGGAGGGAAGAGAGATATAAGTGAGGAAGAGGGAGGGAAGGGGAAGAGAGAGAGAGAGAGAGAGGGAGGGAGAGAGAGGGAGGGAGAGGAGGAGGGAGTGATAAATAGATTGATTGGAGAAAGAGAGTGTATGTTTTGGGGTTGATATAGAGAGACAAAAGGAGATAGAGATATATATGGAAGGTGAAGAGAAAGATTAGATAGATGGAGATAGGGATGGAGGGACAAAGAGATTGATAAATATGGAGTGAGAGAGTGTGTGTTTTTGTGGGGGTGAGATAAAGAAACAAAGAAGGATATATGGAGGGACATATGGATATATATGGAGTGGGGGGAAGAGGGAATAATATTTATTGCAATAGATGCATTGATTGCAATGTAGATGGTGATTTCTAATCCTCTTTGATTGCTTGAACTAGATGCATTCATTTTATTGTAGATTTTAATTTCTAATGATATTTGATTACTTGCACCAGAAGAATTGATTTCAATGTCGATAATTTCTAATCCTATTTTATTACTTGCACTAAATGCATCGACATCGGTGTAGATGGTGATTTCTAATCTTATTTGATTTCTTGCACTAGATGCATTAATTTCAATGTAGATGTTAATTTCTAATTATATTTTATTTCTTACACTAGATGCATTGATTTCAATATATATGATTTATAATCCTATTTGATTGCTTGCACTAAATGCATTGATTTCAGTGTAGATGGTGGTTTATAATCCTATTTTATTGTTTGCAATAGATGCATTGATTTTAGTGTATATGTTGCTTTCTAATCCTATTTTCTTACCTGCACTAGATGCATTGATTTGAGGGGAGATGTTGGTTTCTATTCCTATTTGATTACTTGCATTAGATGCATTGATTTTAGTGTATATGCTGATTTATGATTTGATGTAATTAGATGTATGATGGTACATTAATTTTAAAGTCATTGGATTAATAGTGTGCATTGATTTCAGTGTGAGCACAAAAAATTATTGACAATGTAGATTTATTTTTGTGTCATAACTTAATTAAACCTAATAATATTGGAGAGCAAGAGAGACAAGGTATGATGTTTAATACAACAAATCTAGCTAAATATTTATGATTTCAACTGTCTTTTTCATATAATCTATATGAAAAGATGACAAAACTAACAAGGGTGAAAATAAGAATAATAGAAGAAAATAGTTTGAGATTGATCATAATGAAGGATATTTGTAATTTATTACATTCTTATTATTCACATTTTCTATCACTCAATATTATTACATTGTCACTTTACATTCAAAATTTTTATTTCATCTTTTTTCATCATTAATTAAATAAGCGAATTTAAAATTAAAATGAATTCATAAATCTTAGACATACTTAGCATATTTAAAATGGTTATATTAATATTAGATGTATTTACATATTATTTATAAAATTAATCATATGTTCCTCATATTATTGATAGATTTCCTTGGCCGCACATGACTGAAACTAGCCTAGATCCATCTTAACTCGGGATCTATCAAGCACCGAGAGGGATCAAATCTCTCTAGGTGCAAACCTTTCCTCAAGTTTTGCACTCAAAAAAGAGGTTTTCAACTAGATATATTTGATCCCTCTCGGTGCTTGATAGATCCAGAGTTGAGATGGACCTACGCTGGTAGAAAGAAAATGAAATGGACTCCCAAATTATCAACAAATATTTCTCCCCAAAATCTCGTAACAATTTAAAACATGACAATTTGAAACATGCTATCTAATACTCATGGATGGACTCCATTTCTTTAAACTCAAGGCAAATCATTTGACCTTTAGACAAAGAAAGGGCTCCCTTCAATGATGCATCAACCCAATGGTTAACTATATATAAATATGTTTTATGGAAAGCTCCTCTTAAAACTCATGTAGTTCTCAGGTTCGTTGTTACCATGTTTGAAGAACTAAACTTTCTAGCATTGTTGACCCATTTAACCAATTGACTATAACTTGAGAATCACTAGCCATTAGCAATGAATAACACAACCCATACTGTTGTTAATTCTGCACAACTATTAGTGGCTTGGCCTACACCTAATTTTATGAGAAAGAAAAGAAATGAGGTAAATAATAATATCCACACTACAAATAACATTGGATCCATGACATGCTCCATCAAAAGGACACCAAGGAAAGATATGCGTGAATCTCGGCCCATGACACAACTTGTCTAAGGAAGTAAAATTGGTTTCTTTCTTTCTTACATAAAGAAAAAGCTTAATTAAATGAGCTACAAATTTCCTTTAAATAAAAATAATTTCCTATAAATCCACTGGCTCGAAAAAACATATGAAGGTGACTCCAAAAATACCTAATCAACGTATATTTGATTCACCTTTTTGTTCACTACTTAAGAGCTCTAAGATTCCAGCTATATGAAAAATTCAACCTCTAGAGTACCTTTAACCAAACCTTACCACGAAAGAACAAGATACAAATAGATAATTTGCCATTTCTTCATGAGATTCATACATTGTACATTTTGTTAGTCCCTACCATCCTCATTTTCATCCATTATCCCACATAAATACCTTATTAGGCATGGCCATCCTAACAAAAATTGGATCCTTTAATGCTATGAATCCACTAGAACAACTTGGAGAGGCAATGGAGCTCATCTACAAGTTTTTTTGGCACGTTGAAGAATTTTGATGCCCAGGGCCACCACGAGGGACGGCCATGCCGAGATCAGCTGAAGTTCGTTTTTAGTGAGTGAATAGTCAATTTTTGATGTATTTCATGCTTTGAATGCAATGGTACAGTTTATAGAGGTTTTGGAGCACATCTGAAGGTGATTTTTTCCCTTCGAGATTAAACAAGCCCATGGCCATCAGGATTGGAGGTCAAGTCTAGAAGAGATGGTAACCAAATTCAGAGATTGAATA
The DNA here is from genome assembly GCA_034641835.2 of Pinus albicaulis. Taxonomy (NCBI): domain Eukaryota; kingdom Viridiplantae; phylum Streptophyta; class Pinopsida; order Pinales; family Pinaceae; genus Pinus; species Pinus albicaulis. The sequence goes on from CM076584.1 coordinate 1,115,493,213, forward strand.
GTCACTTTAGGGGTATTTCAGTGTTATGATTTCAATAGAACAATTATCATAACCATTGGAGCAACAAAAATTATTGTAATAAAAATTTTTACTCATAATCCCAAGAGGGTCTAACTAGTTAAAGCAGGTCCATGGAGACGTAGCCCAGGAGGGGTGAACTCCATCATCATCCATTGTGTTATGTGATTGGTGTGAGTTTTTTTACTGCATTTAATTTTTTTTTATGAGTTATAAAAATCTAATTAACTCATAAATACCTCATAAAAAACACATGAAACTTGACAAATTTATCCCTTCACAAATGGTTAAATGAGACAATCCATAAATACATTTTAATACTGATGAGGGAGCTTGCATGGAAATAAAAAGTTTTCCCATATTAATATCAAGTTGGTATCAGAGCAAAGGTTTAGCTCATTTTAGCCAAGAATTAGCTATTAGTTCTATAACTATTAGTTGTTGAATTTGTGCAAGGAGAATTTATCTGTTTGCCAAGTTTATGTGGCAAGGAAAAGAAGCCAAGATCGAGACTTTAGATTCTCAAATCACAAAAAAGAAGTTTGGTATGCATTGCATGTGCGATGACAGCTTCATTAAGTATTGTTTGAAGTCAACCTTCCTTACAAAAACTCTTTGAAAAAGAGATGTTGCAAACTCTACATCATGATTGATAGGATGCAAGAGAAGTATGAAGATAAGAGGGAGAGTGTTAAACATCAAGAGAAGTTGATTTCCATGAAGGAAGAGAAGCAAGAGCTTCTTGAAAATATGGATGAGATGGAGAATGTTGCATGAGATGGAGACTACGACTCCACATGTTTCCTTCAAAGCTTGTGACATGCTTGAAGAAGAGGTATTAAATTCAAGTTCATCTTCAATTTCATCTAAAAATGAATGTGTAGGTGCTTTTGAAAGACACACTAGAGGAATAGGGTCCAAATTATTGATAAAAATGGGCTATGAAGGTAAATGATTGAGCAAACATGCACAAGGCATAGTTGAGCCAATTGTTGTTGAGGAAAGGCCTAAGTATTTGGGTGTTGGTTATGGACAACATGATGGAGAAATATCTAAATCCAAAAAGGCATATGAAGGTGTTCCAGGAAGTACTTTCATTTCATGTTCATTACCTCAAGCTTGTGAACATTGTGTTCATGAGGAATGCAAAAATTTTACACCCACTTTGCAAGAAGGTGCTCATAAGCATGAAACTAATGAGAATGGGGAACAAGAGGATGTTGAAAGCTCTAATTTCATTGAATTCGTTGTTGGTATTCCGAAGAAAGCCACTACCTCATCAAGAAGGCGACAAAGGTGAAAGTTCAAGGTATAATTCTAATTTTAATAAATTTTCTTTTGATTATGATAAACATGGAAAATTCTCACATAAGATTTGGAGAAAAGTTGCATGTTCCTTTTGTGGGTTGGATAACCATAATTTTTCAAGGTGTTTGAAGAAAATAGCCATGCACGGGAAAATTTTGAGGCAAAGGAGGAAAAAATCCAAAGACAAAGCAAGCCATGTTGAAAAGAAGATGCAATTTTTTTTCACTCATTACTGTAAACAAGGTCATCCTGTAGACAAGTGTTCGACTTTGTATCCAGTAAGTCATCCAAGACATTTGAAGAAGGAGGAGAAAGAGAATGGAAAGAATGGATAAGAGGATTCCATAATCGATGTGGGTCAATATGATTCACATGAGGATGAAGAGAAGCTGAAAGAAAGGCCAATGAAATGGTTTGTTCTTTTACATTGCATGTCGCATATTTACGCCAAGAAGGTGATTGAAAGTGGAAGTATGGACTCACTTTATTGCAGAAAAAATTGTTCATTTAAGCTTTAAGTACATGTACATATGAATGGAGTTCTTGTACTTATGACTGTACTTGTGAGAGAGTTTAAGAATGCTATACATGCATGAGAGTTTGTGTGTATGAACAACGTAATTTTGATGATTTCATTGTGCTTGAACATGAATGAGTAATTGACATGTGTTGATCGATTACTTTGTTTAAAATGTATGTTTTCAACTTGAGAGTGTTGATAATTTGCACATGCATGAGTGTCGACATGTGTTGGTCGATTGTGTGTTGCATGCATGTCATATCGACATGGAAGATTTGATTTTGTCTCCAATGATGAAAGGGAGATGTTAACGACGTGTTTCATGAGATGTGAAATTATTTTTCTTATGGGAAAATAATCGTCAAGTTTTTACACATTCTTATGCTTGACTTGAGAGTCTTTTCAAGAGGCATGTTTTTGTCGACTTGTGTTGGTTGATTAATTTTGGCACCAAGATGTGAGAGTACATGGCGATGTTCACATGATGTGAAATTAGTTTCTTTGGAGTAAGAGGATATGTCGTCAAGTTGTTTCTTGCATGTTTGTTGTGACAAGATGTCAATAAAGTTTGTAGCCATTCTAGACCATGTTATGTGTTGATGCCAAGAATAGAATGAGATGGCAAATGCATTCTTCGAGGTGTGGAATTTGGAATCGTGGAGGTAAAAGAATGGTCATTTTTTTTCTTTTTTTTATTGATGTTCGAAACTATTTGTTTTAGTTCACTCATTGTGCAAAAGAGAAACATGATTCTCAGTGGGAAGGCACCGAGAAATCGATTTGGTACATCAAAGTGTTATATCACCAAGAAACCAGCAAGTGTTAGTTTGGGTCAACAGAAAAAGGAGAACAGTGGTTGAAGAGCCAAGCCATTTGCAAGGGAAGGCAAGGCATGTTAGTGACGAAGTGGTTGTCATAGAAATTTGTCCACATAGAATCAATATGATAGAACTTGGGAAAAATAAGATAGTTCAACTCTCATGAGATAACCAAATTTTGGGGTCCAAAAGCATGTCAGTGGCAAGGAGTGATTAGAATGTGGATCAGGGGAAAAAATTAGCTAAAAAATGAAAGTGCTCAAAATTGCACCAAACCAAATTCAAAGCAACCATCTTGTCACAAGGAATCCAACACAACTCATTTCGTTTAAAACCAAGTTCGAACGAAGGAGTTATGGTATGTTGATCATCATTCAGAATAGGTAAAATTAAAAAAATAATATTACAGAACAAGTAGAGCTGATGATATGGCAATCCAGTCAGCATGCAAAGAATATTCTTTAGTTTTTTTTGTCCAATGGGACTATGACAAGTGTCACTGCAAGATTCACAAGTTTGTTTTGTGAAGGTAAAAATTTCCTAATGACCTCCAAAGTTGAATGTGGGTTCATCAATTTTGTATGCTCAAAAATATTTATTTAATGTATTAAAGTTGGATTAATGTGTGTGTGTGTGTGTGTGTGTGTGTGTGTGTGTGTAATATTTTATATGATTTTTATGTTCATATATTATGTTATTATATTTATATATATAATAATATTAAAATTTCAAAACCCAAAGTTCTGAAGTTATTTAAATTACGTTTCGAGGCATTAATCATTTTATAGTGGAGATTTTAATATATTTCAACGATGGGCAATTAAATATTTGGAACATATGTATTAATACGGTGGCATATTAATTTATGGGAGTGTAATGCATATGGTGGAGCTTATATTAAAATTCGTGGCATATGGCATATCATTCTAGTGCAAAAAATCGCATATGGGGTGAGGTCAGTGTTAGACCCCTTGACTTCCCCCACTCCATTCAACTAATTTACCAATGCACCATGAGCTCATTCCTTATAAATGATGGCGTGAAATTTATATTTAAAGGCTATTGCAGTTTCCAACGGAGGAGCGGGAGGGGCCAACCCTCCTTCGCATGAGACCTCACCATGTGACCTTGGTTGAGCTCCTAGCAGGGAAAATTTTAAGAACCCCCCTAAATTTATATATATAATACATGGGTGAATCCCCATGATACATAGGAAAAATGGAAGGCAATTTTATTAATAATATAATATGTATATATAATTTTTTGGTGAATCTCTCACGAGATTATATTATCTTGTAAAATCATGGCGAATCACTACTACAAAATGGTGAATCATTGTCTAGTGGAGTTTGGGGTGTTGGTTCCAATGAAGATATGGTAGTTGAACCAAGAGTAGAAGGAAGAGAACCACCGAGACCAAGCATGGCACATGGTGACTCGTGAGGGAAGTAGTTCTCATGTAGTTTGGAAAATGTGTTCTTCTAGTTCTGCTAAGCATAGTGTTGTTGCTCATGCTACTACTAGCACTGATATTGAGGTTGGAGAGGAGTTTGAGGAAGCATGGAAGGTAGCAGTGGTGGAGAATTACAAAGAGTACCCCATGATGGGTTCCATTTTTCCCTTTGGTATTTGTGCTTGCAAGATCTTCTGTCCATTGAACCAACAATTAACCGTTCAACCAACAATCAAATTGACTGAGTTGATTAGGTACGAGTCAACTTAGACTAATCTTCAAAACTATGCTTTGCACTATCCCATATTTATCACACTAATGCTACACATCATTGTGCATTTACACCCAACTCTCATGCATGCACACAAAATTTTCATTAACATCTATAACCATAACCAAGTGAGAATTGATCAAAAATTTACACCAAATTTTGTTAGTGTTGAAAGTTCATAAGAAATTTAGATCCATGGTAACTTAAATAAATTCTGAGATAACCTCCACAAATTCGACCACAATAGAGAAAACTTGTGATAAATTTTAAACCTACAAAAATTACGATTCATGTTCCTAGGAATGATCATAAGAAGTAGTTGGCATATAGGTCGAGTTTTGAGCCTTGACACATTGATAATGCAATGGCTTAGGTCAAAACTCACACATTGAAAAGTCATCAATGAAGAGAAGACAAGATCATTATGAATTACACATGCTCCAAACTTCCTACCAAATTCTACTTAGTTGTCCACAACTCAGCTATACATAATCTTATAGTAAATAAAAATTCCACAAAACCTTCTTCACATAGCTAATAAATGGCCATTGGAAGAGCACCCCTTATATGATATTAATAGTAGCAATCAATAGATTATTTCAGATTGAACTTCATAGCCATAGCGCTCCTATGTATTGTATGATGTATTCAACTTGCATTATCAAATATAGATAAAATCATACTTTTGATTGATCCATTTAAAACATACTTGTGCACAATGTTGAATGCAATGCCAGTCAAGGAGTAAAGTGGGTTTAACGTGTAATGATATATAAAATAATGGAACATAGATGGAACATAGACTGATTTCATTTAGATATAGGTAATCCTCTGAATGTAGACCATTACTTGAATAACATTTTTATTGATGAGGAATTTAATACAATATTCAATTTTCAAACTAAAAATATTATTTCTACAGATTTGTGTATGGGGTAAAAAATAAATAAAAAATTTAACTATCCTTGGGGTGGTCAATATTTATAAATTTTATTTATACTTGATTTACCATGTATATCATATACCTATCAATCACAAACATGAAAATTTGTGGAATTCACAGTGATGATCTGCTCTGGAAACACAACCAACCTTTATTATTACCAATATTAACTTTTATATAATAGCACATATGTAGATAAAATTTCTTCCAAAGAGATGAACTTGCTTCTCCAACATGATGGCACATTCTTAACTACTAACATTTCTGCTTGTTGAATGTAAGAAAGCTTTTTAAGTACATCTAATCTACTGCGAGACTCGAACTCCTAGACTATGTTCTTTTTTACCAATCTATAGGTTGTAGCCTTCTTCTTGTTTGAAGAGGAGTCGTCTATTATCGGAACTACCTTCCCTGCCTCTGATGCCTTGAAGGAATTGCAAATTGACTCATCAGATGAAGACAACTTTCTGTTCTTGTCAATTAGAGTTGAATAGCTTCCCTGTGCACTCAACAATAACTCTGACCAATAGGAAACATCCCACCCACCAACAATGAGATCCCACAGAATTTTTGCTCCCGCCTGAACAACAAACAACTTGAATGTGAGAATTAAAAAATAAAGAAAAATCCCAATCACATATATCTTGAGGATGAACTCGATCTCAAATCCAACACCCATAAAATTTATATCCAAAACTAAAACTCATCAAATTTGGAAGTATATTGGAAACAAAACTGAGGCAAAAGAGCTAAATTTGAATGCAAGAATTGACACAATCTGCAAAATTGAGAAATTTTTGATGTACATAGGAAGAAAGGCCTCAGGGAAGATCACACTAGACTAGGGGTAAGTAAAAACCACCAAGGTGAAGCATGGGAACAAGAATACAACAAAAAATGATCTATAATTTTGTTCAATCAGTGATCCATCCATAGGACAAAAATTTTCTCCTAGGGGTTACCCACTTGGGTGTGTAACAAATCCCATCAAACAGTTTATGAAGCTGTTTACCCTTCTCCTCTAAGAGTGAAAATAAAATGACATAGGAGCGATAGAGGAAAGAGAGATATTTGGTGTAGAGGATTTTGGATGCCCTTAATCTTCTCATTAACCTAAATAATACCAGAAGTTAGAGATCTATTTTCAAAGCAGCAGTAAATTTAAAGTGGCCAGTCGAGGATATGATAGCTGCTCAGGTGAAAGATAATTTGGAAATGATAAAGAAGATAGTAAAGATATGCATTTTTAGCACAAATTATTCCACAGAAGCTCAACAAGAATAATGGACACTGGCACTTGGTTCTAAAAATGATGACTAGCATCAGATCCTTCATGCAACATAGCTCAGTTCCATCACGCCAAGCGAGAGAGGGATCCCAGCATGGACGATAGGTATAAAACATATCCCTTATGCATTCGATAGTAGCAATTTCTGCATACTTCCAGATCATGATCCATTATATTTGGAAAAATTTGGAGTCAATACGTTGATTGTCAATAGGAATTCTGTGATCCATCCTATAGCAATGGAGAACCAAACACAAGGAGAGCCTGTAGCTCAAGAGTAACTCTGTCCCATGGAAAGATATTCTTTTTTTGAGATTTCATTTTTAGCTAGTAGCAAAAGTAATAACATGGGATAATACAGTAGTAATATGGTTTACCGGTTTATAGTTTAACAAAAAACAAGCAGTTGTCCTTATCAAACCTGTAATGCATTTTAGGTTGTTTAGATGAAAAAGATAGAATCAGAAGCATAGATCTTGCTAGAACTGATCCACTTGGGTTTATTTTCAGAAACTTTCAAAATCTCAGTACTTTTTGTTAAAATGGAAAGGTTTATTTATCCTCAAAACCATGTTTTGATGTCCATATTCCAGGCAGAATTGCATCTTAGGATGAAGTTAAAAATCCTAGTGGATATCTATCTGAAATCCTTGTAATCTTGCTTGTATATTAACAGAATATCTTTCTATTTACCCAAAAAAAATGACAATAGATGTTTGTTGCATTAGAATTTGTATTGATAAGATACTTCAAGCAAAGTAAGTGATCAATATTACTTTTCCCTTTCTTGTGGTTTCTTGACATTACTTCAGTTTTAGGAAACTCGGATGAGATATCAAGATAAGCCGCAGGTCATATCTAGTTGTTCTGAATTAAACTTCACAACATGAAATTAAGTTGTGGACAAAGCCCTTGATTGATGGCAGGCTACTTGAGTACTCAGATATCTTGTAATGACAAAAGGTCCATGTCTTATCAACATTGGCTTTTAAAAAAATCTTTGATTTCACTGAAACTATAAAATTTTCCAGTCCATTAGGCATCTCAAACAAGTATTTCAAGTTTCAATAAGTGGAACAATCCCTGAAATACCTGCTGCTAAGCTTCTAAATGAGTGTGGATGTAAAAAAGTCCCCCAAACAATATTTTAGCTTTTCTTGGTTTATGATCCATTTGGTAACATTGTATCAACAAGGAAGTTAATAAACAAAAATTACCAATTAAATTCACTACTAACAAAATATTAATAAAGAAAATACCCAAACTGAACTAAACAAAAGTAACAGATCTCTGTAAAGACTTTAAGTCACATATCATATCATCGAATTCCAAGATGCTTATAGTGAGCAATATACAAAACTAGGGAAGGTTACTGAGAAGAGTTTTGATGCGATCTGGACTTCTGATAATGGAATAGACTGGGATAACAGGTTCATGTTACTCAAAAATTTATTTCCTTTTTTTGCAATCCCAAAAGGTTTTTCTGCTTAGCAAGATGGAAAATTAAAAAGCACCTAAAATTCAAGTCACATCACCTCATATTACCATGATTTTGTATTCAAAAGTTGTTACATCACCTCCACTCTTACCATGCTTCTTCTTGAAAATATCATAATATACAGTGACAATATTACCTGTCGAATCCTAACAAATGGAAAAAAAAAACTGCAATAAAATGTCACTGCATCTGCACACCAATTCAACCTTTTCAACACAAGAATAAGTTTATAAATTTTTATTGACACTTGTAGATATTTGTTGGAAACCCCATAGAGGGAAGCATCTTCCGGGTTTCCTGGAAAACATAACTTTTGCACAACTAATTTGCAATGATTCCCATGATTTTATGAAACAAATGCCATGGAAATTAAATGCATTTTAATAATTATTCTTAAATATTAAATATGGAAATAAGTGAGCATGCTCAAACACCATTTTGGTTCAGAGATATATGATGTCAAAATAAATCCCACATTGGTGCATCTTTTGGACTGCAAGAGCATTGGAGAGGCCAGTGAGGATAATGTTGTTAGTGAAAAACTTAACACAAAAGACTCTAGTTTTTAAATTTCCAAGCATAGAACCTAGTGTTACTCCCACTGATACTTAGAAAAATTCATATTTTAGGGAAATTAGTGTGCATGGTTCAAGAAATCCAATACAATATGATAAAAATTATTTTTTAGTCATGGTGTGTAGGTAAATGTTTGTGCAGAAGCAACAATACATTTACGGGAGATGAAATATGGACTTATCTCAATAGCAAATGAGTTACTTGATAATGTTGCTGAAATAATCCCTCAAAAATATGAAAAGATTTGTCTAGAACAGTTACAAATGAATAAGAAAGTTCAATACCTAGAACAATAACTTCAATACCCAATTTCAGATGAAGATAGGCACCAACCACATTATATAGCATATGTGACCCATGCAAGTTGCTTTTCTACAACCACATTTATGAGGCAGACAAATGGTGATGGAGGGATGAGCAATGTGAATATCTTTAGTTCTCCTTATGCATGTCAAAATTCCAATGTTCCAAACTTTGGTGGAAAAAGGTTTGAAGCCAATTTGAATAACTGCAAGAAATTTTTTGGAGAAAGTACAGGGTGCTTTAGGACTCCTCCTCTATATACTTCACATGATTTTGTTGACAATAAAAGAAATAATTTACATCAAACAGTCAAGGGAGGAGACCATAAGGTCCAATATAGCGTTCAATGCATTAAATAATATTATAAGAAAATGGGATATCTAAAATGGAAAAACACATTTTAGTTTATGAAGGTCTCTTAAAACAACTATTTTGGACTATAATATGTGTATTGTCCTCTCTAAAACAATTCATTTTGATTCAAATTTACCACATTACAAGACAAAGCATGGAGTATAAAGAGATCCATCGGGAAATGGGTGTGTTGTTTCATCACCTTTGATATGGGTAGAAGCTCTTTACCTCATACTGAACAAATTAAAGAAGGAGAATTTAAAGTTTGATAAAATCTGGGCTAAATCTGGAAGTGGCCAGTATCCCGGGAGTGTTTATTGGAGAAATGGTTCCCTGGAATCCATTATAAAAGGAGTGAATCCAAAAGATCCTTTAGTTTCTAGATTCAGGATGATTTCTCCACAAATGAATAATCTATTTGTATGGACAATAGTACAACATCACAGTGCAGAGAAATTGAGAAGGTTTTTGGCGCAATACTTGAATTGGATTTTCTTACTGGGTCTTGTGCACATGAAAGATACACAGGACCTCAGATACAAAAATTATATCAGAAAAACAAGGATATCTATGATAACACTGAAATAATTTCTCTTGTAATTTCTTTCATGACATCCCTTTTTATTGGTGGCTATGCCAATGTTGATGAAACCGATGGAGCAGGGATGAATTTGATGGATCTAAGAGAAAGAAATTGGTCTAAGGAAGCCTTAGAGGCCACTGCTCCAAACTTGGAAAAGAAAATTGGACCATTGGCTCCATCATATGCTACTGATGATAATTTAAGGTCATATTTTGTAGAAAAATTCATGTTTGACAAAAATTGTTTGGTTATCCAGTGGTTTGGAGACAATCCAAATAGATTGGCAAGTTTAGCTTTGAATCATCCTAGAGACCTTGCAATCAATTTGGGTACAAGTGATGTGGTTTTTTTAATTAGACCTAACCCAAACCTTGGCCTAAAAGGACATGTTTTACCCAATCCTGTTGATCCAAATTTCTATATGGTGATGCTGGTTGAAAAAAGGGTCCTCTCCCGGAGTTTCTAGGGCACAACCACATCTTGGATCTCTTATAACGTTAATGTTAGGACTCCAATATGTCAAGCCTGCCAAGCCAATGTTGTGCATGGCTCATGCTTCAGTGGACACCACTTGCATTCAATGCTATTCTATTCAATTCAATGTCTTACTTGTCATCCCATAGATCCTTTCAAAAATATTCTAGAATTGAAATTTTTGATTGGGAACTAGGTGCTGAAATGTATACTAATTAATAAACAATTAGTACTTACCTCTCCAATGGTTCTCCATAGAGTTTCATTAAAAGAAGTAGCTGTTAAAATGACAAGAGTAAATATCGTTGCAACAGACACAGGGCCTTCGAATTTGACACCAAGACCAACGTTAGACACTCCATGCAATGCCTTAGACCACCATTCATATTTGGGAACTCCGAGTCTCTTTATTCTAGTAGTAGTGTTTCCCATCTAGTTAGATTTCTCAGCCAAATTCAACCTACTCGCCAAGTCTTTTGCACACTCTGCAAATGGAAATGATTTATCACAATATGCTATATCCTTCATATTCAATCCCAAAGCTTGAAATCTCAAAGGATCACACAAATATTCGGCAGACACTGTTGTGGCATATTTAGCCCATCTGAGTACCACAATAATTGCTAAGAACGTAGCCATATAACTCTGAGCCATTGTCAAACTGAATGACTAACTTTTTCAAAGATCAAGCAATAGACTCAAACACACACCCAATAAACAATAAATTCCTAGCCACTAGCTCAAAATTGGTTAGGCCTCAAAGATCAAGCAAGGCCCAGGGTCTTGAAACCCATGGTCCAGGCCCCCAATTCTATCTCTGAAATTAGCGGCTTTTTAGTTTCTTGCTGCATGTCAATGTGTTTAATTCTCGTTTTTACATGTTCGTTCTAACAGCTGGCACTATTCAACCAAAATGTCTGAATGTGATTTTTCTTGTTAGCAGTGATCATCGACCTAAGTGCAATAAATTTTATCTTTACAATCTATTATAAACTAATTTTGGGGCTCTCAAATTAAAATTATACCTCTGAACAACATAGAAGAAACTTGCTGATTATTTGTTACTGCCTTGTACACTACAATGCCATAGTGGCTCTAAAGTTTATTTCTCATTGTGATGTATTATTATTTGACATATTCCTGCAATGATGTCTGCATAGAAGATTGTTACATCAACACTGGTGATGATTCAATTGCTATAAAGAGTGGCTGGGATGAGTATGGTATTGCTTTTGGCCATCCCAGTTTCAACATTATTATCCGCCACATATTCATTCAAAGCCATACAAGTGCAGGACTTGCATTGGGTAGTGAAATGTCTGGAGGGATCACAGATGTTAATGTAGAAGATATTCTTGTAATCAACACAAAAACAACTATTAGTGTAAATACGTCTGCAGGCAGAAGAGTTTATCTGAAGGGCATCTTTATATCCAATGTGACCATGAAAAATGTGAAGCGTGCCATTGGTTTTACTGGGTTCTATTATGACCATCCTGATGATCGCTATAATCTTGATGCTCTCCCTGTCGTAGATAGGATCATCTTTAAGGACATTGTGGGTGAGAATATCACTATTGCGGGTTACTTTAATGGGATCCAGAAAGCTCCCTTCAGTAACATTTGTATGTCAAACATTTCCTTCAATGTCACCTCAGAAGTTGCATGGAGTTGTTCAAATGTGAAAGGCTTTTTAGAGTTAGTTTATCCTCAGCCTTTTGCAGATCTTCAGCATCGTATATCCAACGAGTCCTCAATTTGTTCATTTTCATCTATGAGTTATTCATTCAAAGACCTCTAGGATGAAACCCATGGTCCAGGCCCCCATCTGGCAGGAGGAGGAGGAGGAAAGTAGGATCCAGGAACCATGGGCCAAGACAAACAAAAGGGTCTTGTGCACATGAAATATGCACAGGACCTCAGATACAGAAATTATATCAGAAAAACAAGGATATCTATGATAACACTGAAATAAATTCTCTTGTAATTTCTTTCATGACATCCCTTTTTATTGGTGGCTATGCCAATATTGATGAAGCCGATGGAGCAGGGATGAATTTGATGGATCTAAGAGAAATAAATTGGTCTAAGGAAGCCAATTTTACTGTTCAAAATGTAAATAATTACGAAAACAAGATATAATCAAGAAATTTAAAAATCATTACCAATAACAAGGCATATATAAGTAGCAGTAAATGTGTTTAATGCAAGTTTACATACCAATTCATCTCTAGGCAATAAATACATCCCAAAATATTAAAAATATAAGGTGATAATCACTAATGTAAGTAGGGTAGCAGAAAATTACATATACAAATTGAAAGCTCCCTCAAAACAACTAAGGAATCACACTAAAGAAGGAAATGTGTGATAATGTAAAATTACCAGAACTTTCCAAAAAATGGAACACAAATTTATTAACCAATGACTTTTTCATCAATGACTCCGATATGATGCTGAGTAACGACATTAATATCTCATAACATTAGGCAGTTGCAGATCCACTCCATCCACTAGCTTCCACAATATCATTTAGAAAATAGAATGTATTGCTGAATAAAGGTATAAAAATGCTAAATGTCTGGAGTCATGGAAAAATAAACTTAATTTTCTTCAAAATTTGGAAAATTAGACTAACAATAGTGGAATGAATAAATGGTGAAATTGCAATGCATTGTACGAGGTCATTGAATTAATGTTGCTGCATGATCAACTTCATCTAGAATTTATTCAATTTATGCATGAAGAAGCTCACTCAACATGTTATCGACTGTCAAGTGATTCAAAACCACAAATAACTAGGAAAAAACTAAAAAGGTTCACCCTAAAAGTAATTTCTTCAATGTCAAGATTCAGTATGCAAGCGCACATAAGCAATGGATGGATGTGTGTCACAGCAAAGAAAACAAGAATGTAATTATTGTGGATTAAGAGGATAGCTTACTAGTCATGTTGAAAGAATTATCAAACCCCAGCTAAAAAGTAGTTTTAAGCCATAACCAGTAGCAGAGATGCTCAAGAAAAATCGTTAATAGCTTAATTTCATGGTTCCATGGTCTGTTCATCACATTCTAAATACCATCTATAGATTTTAGCGGGTATCAAACTCTCAATACTTCAAGCAAAACTATCATAGGGGCATTTTTCGAAGGAACCTCATATGAATACTCAAAATGGGTTAACTAAAATGTAGGTTAGTAACTACAAGAAGTCCATACTAGGAAACATGGTAATGAAGATACAGAAGTGTTTTAAGCATACTTACAGAGATTAAACTTTTAGCTCCTGTATTAACTCGTAACATTATTAAAGTTGAGAAACTTGACCACATATAGCAAAAGATGATGTTATTTAACATAGGACGACTAGAAATTCTAATACAAGTGTTTTCTTGATTACTAAATCTAAAGCATTGCCGATACTACATAAAGGTTACTTAATAATAGAGAAAGTATACTTACCTCAAAGAAAAGATACTGCAAGTGGATTGAATTTCTCAGTCCAAACAAAACCATGCAAAAAAACAGAAAACAAGATATGTACAACGAAAATCACTTTATGAAAGAGACATATTTCCATAATTTGGCCACATATACAAGGAATGCATGCAAGAAATATAACATGAGAAAGAAAGGCATCAACAAGAGGGAAAAAAAATAATTAGATTGTCTCAATGTGTACTTCTAGGAAGATTATATGGACTGAAAATCCGTATGCCTATTTTAGAATCAACTGACTCAACTGCATTTTCTAGAGCTGTCTCTGTGTTTCTAGGTGATTCATCCTACTGAATTTCAGCCTCACCACACAAATCCTCATATTGTTGATTTAGATCGAAGCACCCAACATTTACAGTATCCAAATCTACATTATCATGCCTCTCATGAAATTCAGAGAGTTGACTAACAGTTTCTGAATTGGGCATCATAGAAATAGAATGTGATTCTCCTTCACATTCCCTCACTAACTTCAAGGATAGGGAACTGGAGATTTCCAGAAATGCTGCAGCTTTATTTGTGACAGCAATATCTGTACAGCTGTCTATTGGTACACGAAAGTCCCTAGAAGAGTTTTCAGTCACTCTGAAATCAATGTTTCCTGTGTGTCTATTTGACATTGTCTTGTGCTCTTCCGTATTCAATATTGAAATATTTCATTTTATAAGAAAAGGGACATTGTTAACTTGCAATGGACCTACAATGTTAGCCTGCTCTTCTGACAAGACTACTGCATCAACAGGATCCACAGGTGCTTTTAAGACATGCATTGAATTAATTCCATAAGTAAGCTCTTCTGGAGAAACTATGGTATTAAGATTCGATTCTTCTGAGAAGCCTCTCGGATCATGATCATCCACCAGTTCTGGGTCAGTGACACCATCTTTAGGTTTTGCTGAAAACACCCTAGTATTAACATCATCCAAAGGATGTTCTAAAAAACCTTTCGAATTGGTATTGCATCCTAGTACCAAATAATCTACATCCTTTACATTCACCATTGGTTCTTTAACATCAAAAATTGGGTTGTTTTGACTTGAACTGATAGAGTTATTCATTTTTGCATCATCTTGAAGAACCATATAAGGATTTTCTTGGTCAGTCTATGTATTATTCTTCATTGCATGTTCTAAAGGATTGGTAAACTCAATGGCTGAAGTCACATCTTTTGATGTGTTATCACATACTACTGTTACATCAACATCAGCATTTGTTTCATCATACAATTTAGTATGACAGAAACTCTCTTTACCGCTTTTAGAAGCCACAATTACCTTGTGCGGATCATTTGCACCAGGACTTGAATAAGACTTAATTAGTGCCAGTGCTCTCTGTAAAGTAAACCAACAAAATAAAATTAAATAAGCATCCAAGATACTTTACAATAGAAATAATCCATTATGCCCATACTTTGTTTTACTGAGCAAGTGGAAATAATAGCAAACTTAATGAGCCCAAAGAACAATTTTTTTACCTCAAATGTGTTCCTCGGTAAGCTAGGGAAGAATTTTGACTGCATATTTAAACCGTTTAAAAGAGCCTCTGTATCTGCATCTACCTGCCATTAAGGATAGTACAAGCAACTCTCATTATCTTGAAAACATGGAGCAAAACATTCCCAAAGGAAAAATTTTCAAAATCCTGCTGTTAAAAGAGCTAGTGTCAATGTGAAAAGCCATTCTACAGTATTCATATGGCCTATTTTAGCCAGTCAAACTGCTAGCACAATTCTACTAAATTTGATTATTCCATCATATAATTTATTCCAAGAGTTCCCAAAATGTTTACCTTGCACAAGCTTTCTCCTATTTAATAAAAAAATAGTAGTGACTTTCCAGTTTTTAAAAAGAAATATCATCCATTTCTATGATCAGACCTGAAGGTAAAAAATTCTAGGTCATTCAGTTAGTTCTTCTCTATCCACATATTTAGTGATGTTAAAAGTGTTGGTATTTCCTTTGAAAGAGTGATTGCTTTGGAATTGAGCTCTCTTAGGATATGTTTACAGAATAACCAATCAAATGAGAGTATTTATTCTTGGATGTCCTAAAGAAGATATTGCAAACAAACATTTCCACCTCAATTTTCCTATTATCCCAATCAATTACTAACTTTGAATCTCTCATAACTTGTAGCTTTTTGATATTTTTTTAGAGTGGATACAAAAGAGTGTTAGCGAGGCAATAAATTCAGAATGATTATTTGTCCTGCACCCTGGGGAATATTTAACATGCATATAATATGATTTGTTCAAAAATAATACTACTACAATTATGCAAATTGATGGATGACCCGGTGTAGCACCATCAAATAAACTCCACAGATTATCATGATCTAATGGAGGCATAATTGGGACCCTTTATTTTTCCATTTGGATTTGTCCTATATTCTTTGCATAGATTTGCAATGATTCCTACAACAATGTCCATCGAGATGTCAAATGATATGAACACACTTGAATTCCTTTCCCACGAAATAATGTAAACAAAGATGCATGGGAAAGCCTTGAAACAAGCTACAAAACAATCTTCCTCGCAAGCCTTTAAACAATTGCCTAGATTGGACTTTGACCATTATAGCTAAGCCTCAAATACCCACTTTGTATATGAACAATAAATAAACAAGTGAGAAATACATTCATCTGAGGATTTGCACAGAGAACATTGTCAGGAATTCATCTTTGCATGTTCATGATCCATCCTTTTTGCTAACTCCAATACTTCCAATCCAAATTTTCTTTGGTGTTAGGACTTCAATTTTTCATGCTCATAATCCGTCTTTTTTTTTGTCTCCAGTACTTCAAATCCAAAATTATAAACTGAGATCATTTTGGCTTGGAAATGTTTTGACTTCTTGGTAAAAATCAGAAGGAACCATGTTGTAATTACTTTAAATATTTTTGATATATTTCAATAAAAATGTGAATGGGGTAGATGATGAGATAGGTCCCTTGGTTGAAGGAAATTGTTAGTTAAACACTGTAAAACTCACATAGATTCTTTCATTTCTTGAATTCTATGTTTGCAAGCTTTTAATTCTCTAGATTATTCGACACAGTCGTATGGACTTAGATTATTCATTGCGCATGTTGGGCTTGTAAAGTCCTCAAAGCATAGCCTCAAAACTTGACATTTAAACGGCTTAGTGTATATTAAAATCCACAATATCCATTTGTAATTGCTTAATACAGTTTATTTTTCACATATAAACAAATTATGAACTAGATTGTGTTTATTATGAAAGTGCAACTCTTTGTGAAGTCATTCATCAATATTAGACTAAGACTAAGGCTTAGAAGACAATATCGAAGAACTTATTCTGGAAGATCTTTTGAGAATAGAAGCATATTTAGTTGCCTCAGAACTCTAATTTCCTCTGAATTAATTCAGCGTTTACAACTCAAAACTTTGAAAATGAGAATACAAAAGTAGAACTCTTAAAATTCTGAAAGTTTTCAAAGGAATTGTCTACATTTTTGCTATAAACATTACAGATAATACGTCATGACGTTGTACTCAAGCAGTTAGACTGATGACCTGACCATATTATTCTTCATTTTCTTTTATCTCCTACATCCCTAACATTGTCGTCCTCTTTGTTTCTTGCACCTCAGAAAATTTGCTATGTGGGATTTAGGGTGCAAGACTTACTTGAATTTAAGGCTATTTGCTTCAAATATTTGGACTGGTTCTGGCCATGAAAACCAGAGAAATAAGTGGGTTGTGATCAGGAACTTGCCATCTATGTAATGTCTATAATACTTGCAAGTCATAATGCTACTGCGGCAAATCCCATGATAGGAATTGGGGATTTGGTTCCACGTTAATACTCTCCTAACATTTGGTTCTTGGTAACAACAACCTCACTTAATCTACGTGTCCAAAAGTAGACATTAGGCACAACCAAGAACGTCCTCAGTCTAACTGCTTCTTGCACCTGACGTCCTCTTTGTTTCTTGCACCTCAAAAAATTTGCTGTGCAGGATTTAGGGGGCAAGACTTACTTGAATTTAAGGCTATTTACTTCAAAGATTTGGACTGGGACATGAATGCCTAGAGACTGCAATTTTATCCCTTCATATTAGACCTGGGACATGAATGCCTAGAGACTGAAATTCGATCCCTTCATATTTATGGCTAGTGGCAATGGACAGAATTATAATGGCTTGTTCTAGAGATGTTTTTGTGACCAAATAAGCCATTACAGGTTCGTGTAATTTGGTTCTAGAGAGAAAGCTTCAGATTTGAACCAAATAACCAGTGAGACATCAACACACCATAAGCATAGGATCAATACACCCTTTCAAACCGACACAACAGTATACCGAAGTTTCAACACTCCATTTATTTTACCAGTGACTTGTGGAATTTGGTCGAGGACAATAAACCTATCACTGTCTTTAAAGTCAAGGCAACACAAAAAAATGAATACTCAATAAAAATAAGATTTGTATACAACACATTTACGACCAACTTGTTGCAACCTCGTTCCCAAACATCAATAAAATACTTGACGTCATAGCAATGAGGAGTGTGAAGGAGGGTGTAAGCTTCAGAAAGAGCTTGTTGGCATTCCACTCACACATAGGTCTATTAACACACCATTAAGACATAACAACATTAATGCATAACACCATTAACACAAAGGGCAAAGATTCAGACTCTGTTTTTTCATTTCCTGAAATTGTACTCTGTTTCAGTAAATATTGTTGCTGTCAATTGAAAGGAAAACAGAGAGAAAATAAAAACTCAAGAGAAACACGACAGATAATCATTCAACACAATAAAAACACACAAACACACTGAGATTACTTGATTGCATAAGAAAATTTGATTATCTTTAGAGATCTACATGTAGCGCATTGCATGCAAAGATCTGCTACATGTTATTTAATCCCGCGACTAATCTTATCCTCATGCATGATAATTTTACCCACCAACTTCACTAAGATGAATCTATGTAGATGAAAATCTAATTTAAAGGGTCATGTATTTTTTTGGTTAATATTATTTTTGGTTAAAATGGGTATAGTCAAATTTTGAAGCAGATTTCATTTCACTGACATGTGTGGCAGATCTATTTGATTATTTAGTGTGAATTTCAACAACAAAAACTAGTCGAACCTTGAGGGCATCCAAATCCAAACTTGATTGTCAGTGAAGGCCCCTCGGTGCTGAGGAGGATCATTGTGATCGAGCAAGCTTACAGCAGTGCCCCTTGGGACAACTTTATATCCCACTGGATTTCCAATCTTTGCTTCTTTGGTGGATTGATCACATGAAAATAAAATGGTTGATAGAGGCTCAACTTAATTTGGGCATCCTTCTCTGTTTTTTCTATGTGTCTCTCTGCTTTCCAAAAAAAAATTCTTGGAGTTTGTCCATTCTTCACCGTTTTCTTGGCCATCTTTACCTAAAAAAAGGAATTGTTTGTACCATCAACATCCATGTCCAGGTAGAAAGTAATATAATGGTCATGGATGACACTAATTGTATTCTGAGCAAGCAAATTCCCATGAATCTCGTCCTTAGATCTGATCTGGTTGACATTCTCATATTTTGTACCTTTGATCATCAAGATCCCGCTTAGTCCAACCTGTGTGCCAAATAAAAGGGTCAAAAGCTTAGCCCTTCTAATCTGCGCTTGAGTAAAAATAACTTGAAAAGTTGCTTTCTCAAGGAAATATTTCAGAGTTTCTTACCTTAATACGGATAAGGCCATCAGTCTGAAATTCCCAATCCATAATATAATCATAGTTTGCAACAGATGCTTCCATGCGAGCTAATAACGTAACCTTTGGTCTAAATTCTTGAATCTGTCACACAATAGATTTCGCAAATTAGAAATACAAACAATATGCCAGTTCAAACAGAAGCAAGAAAATTTTTCAAGGTTTATACATGTGCCAAGGAAACAATATTCCAGTGCAAACAAAAGCATCATATTTTTTTCTATGTTTATACAAGTGCCAAGAAAACATATAAATGCCAAGGAGATTGTAAATGAGTACCAAGAAACGATCTAATCTTACCCACCAAGGAAACAATATACCAATTCAAGAAAAAGCATCAATTTTTTTCAACGTTTATACAAGTGCCAAGCACACATCTAAATGCGAAGGAGCTTGTCACTGAGTACCAAGCAGCGACCTAATTTTACCCATCCTAACTTCATTTATGGATATCTTTCCCTTTGTCTGTGATTTTCAAGACCTCCTTATAATCCATATCAACTAAAACTGTGAGACCCTCAATGGGTCTCATGTAGAAATTTTTTGTCCCTGCGCTTGAATAACATTGAATTTTTATCAATCTCCAGCCTTCTTCATCATGTCCGAACCAGCCCAGAGAAATAGGTAGGCATGAAAGGTCACTTACGTTAACCTCTCTCTTCCCTATAATTTCTACGAATTTTTTTCTTTTCAGAGCTACTTGAACAGCCGAAGTCATATCCTCCATTGTCATAGCAGGATACCCATTTTCATGACTGATTTGATTGTCAACAATCTAGCCTGATGAAAGGTCTACAATGAGTTTATAAGCATGCCCATTAGCCCAAGCTATTATTGTGGCCTTCCTACTTGGAAAGCTACTTCCTGCCTTCCATAAAAGGATTTGTTCTTTTGGGGACCCTTCTAGGACCATAGAGTGAAGTGAAAACTTACCATGATTGAAAATTGAGGACTGCTGCAGAATCTTCGGGACTTTCTTGATCTCTTGAAAGGTAAAAGGATCCAGTGGATGGTTTGCAACTTCTTTTTCATGATCAACTTTCTGCTGCGGCTTAGGCTTTCCTTTCTGAATAAGCACACCATTACTGCTTCCTGGAACACTGTTCTTAAAGGTGCACTAGGACCCATACTCAGAGCAATCCAGTTCAACCTTTTCCTGAGAAGGCAAACGAACCCAAGTCCTAAAAAAAAGCACCAGTAGCAAAGATCCCGTAAGAATAAACAGGAATTTAAGGTATGTTGTTAAATCCATGGCTTCTAGGCTAACAATTGACACTGCATAACTTTTTTGAATCTCTGTACCTATGCAAGTATATTGGGTTTCTGGGCTTCTAGGGCTAATTAACCAAACTGACTGATCTAATAAGCTCTAGGGCTTGCTATTTGGGATGGTATCTGCCATACCCTTGCTTATCCAGCAAGAAGATCGGCGAGCCTATGCACATCCAAGGACCAACATTCAATTTCCTCGCCTCAACCACCTGGCGAAACAGTGAAAAAATGGGGTGAATCACTCCAACCCTTCCCTCCGACCCTATAAATCCAAGCGAATGCCATTGAAATCTGCTCCAACCAAAGAAAATCGAGGGCTAATTCCATTGTTTCAGTTTTATGCGGCTTTTTTTGGTGGGCTAATATATAATATTTAATTATTTTTAAAATAATTATTGGGCTAATTTTATAAAACTATAGAAAATGGGTTTTATATAAAAAAATTGCCCTATTAAAATTTAAAATCCCTTAAAATTCGCCTTTTGGCTACAATTCACCCCTAAAATTTTCCATGGATGTGAAGACTATTTTCCTTAATGGGATCATTGAGGAAGATGTGTACATTGAGCAGCCTGAAGGATTTGAGATCTTTAGCAGCGAGTCACATGTGTGCAGGCTCAAAAGAGCGATGTATGGGCTGAAGCAAGCACCTTGTGCTTGGTACACACGGATCGACAGCTATTTCACTAGACTTGGCTTCACCAAGAGTGAGGTGGATGCAAACTTGTACCAAATTGTGGTGGAGGGTAAGATTTTAATCATTGTTCTTTATGTTGATGATTTAATACTAACAAGTGATGAGCATGTGATACACTCATGCAAGGTAGATCTTGCAAAGGAGTTTGAGATGAAGGATTTGGGCCTCCTTCATTATTTCCTTGGATTGGAAATATGGCAGCGGGAAGGTGAGTTGTTTGTGTCTCAAGGCAAGTATGCTTGGGAGATACTTGACAAGTTTCACATGCAAGGCTGCAAGCCTATCAACACTCCTCTTCTAGGAAATTAGAGGAAAGAGGATGCTACATCTGTAGAGGTAGTGGATGCCAATGTTTATCGATAGTTGGTGGGTTCTCTCATGTATTTAGTTAATACAAGACTGGACATATGCTATGTGGTGAACCAGCTTTCACAAGCGATGGTTAAGCCTACCAAGCTCTTTTGGAAGGTAGGAAAGCATGTCCTGAGGTATCTCAGGGGCATATCTTAGTATCGATTATGGTACAGACAGACAGATGAGGTGAATTTGCATGGCTTCACAAATGTAGATTGGGTAGGAAGCCCAACGGACAGAAAGATCACATTAGGAGGGGTTTTTAGTATTGGATCTACAGTAGTTTCTTGGTACAATAGGAAACAACGATCCATGGCACTCAGTTCAGTGGAAGCATAATACATGGCAGCAAGTCAAGCTGCCTGTAAGGCTATCTAGATGACGAAGATCCTGGTCAGTTTGTTCGGTTCACATTTAGATCATATAATGATACATTATGATAATTAGAGTTTCATTAAACTCTCGATTAATCCTATGTTTCATGATAGATCTAAACATATTGATATTTGGTATCATCATATCAGATATTGTGTGCAGTGGAAGATCATGTTGCTTTATTACATTCCTATGAAAGATCAGGATGCATACATTCTGATGAAGGCGCTCTCCAGGAGAAAATTAGAATGCCATAGAGGTGGGATTGGGGTGAAGGATAATCCCTATATTGTTGAGAGGGAGTGTTGAGATTCAACAAGATGATGAGCTTATTGAAAGTCAGTCACCTTCACTAAGTGGGCTCGTAGGTTATTTTTAGGTGTAATTTTATTTTTAGACTATGTCTATTTTTAGACATGGTGATCATATTTCAGAAGTTGCAGGATGTTATTTTTGGATGGTTGGTAAAGTTGGAAAAATAGATGAAATTCTATTTTTAGAATATTGGGCAAAGTTTATTTATAGATTTTCGATCTAAAAATAGAAGTGTCAATTATTATTAGCTCTTAATAATAATCCTACAATAAACATCAACTTATTCTCTTGGAGCACTTAGTTTCAGTGTACATATTTGGAAAATCAGTGGGCTGAAGGAATTACACAATTCCTAGGGTTTATGGATGGTTCATGCATGGAAGACTCGATTAGAACTGAAGTGGAAAAGTTATGACAGAGTTGGAAGAGTAGCTCATGGAGTTGTTATTCAGTTTAACTCAGTTAATGGAGTTAAACTCAGTTGAGCTAGTTATATCTAGTCTAACTGAATGATACACTAGTGAGAGTGGAGTGAATTAATTAGTTAATTAATTCACAAATAATAACTCATTAATCAACTGAAAAAGTATAGCAGTTAACTACAGTGCATGTCAGTTCCAATGGAGACATAGTGAAGAGATAGGTGAAAGGGCAAGATGGAATATCTGTTGTGACTATAGTGATGCATTGATTGCACCACACACACATTGGAGTTTCCAATGAGGATTTCACTATCAAGGCAAGGTAGATTCGAATTCATTCAAAGATATTCATCAGCAGGGATTGCACAGTGGAGGCAGGCTATCAGGTGGCAAGAAATTAGTGCATGGATTTTCAGATTTCTTATGATTAGTGTGTGATGATTGATTGTACTAAGCTTTGTATGAGATTGTTACATGATCTCCATGATATATAATATATGATAGTTGGGGTTTTCAACTTCAGGCTTTCTCGTTAAAAAACTGTGTTATGTGTGATTGTTTTTTATTGCTTCATGTGTTTGCAATTGATTTTAATTTTCGCAAAAGATTAACAGTGAAAGGATTCTATATTTATCAGGAAGATAAAATATTGTTAGATCAGGAGAATATGGATATATACATGCATATTGTATATAATTTCTACACTTGTTCTTTAGCAATGGTTATAGAATTCCAAGAAGTGAGAGAAGATGTTTTTATTCCTTCTTATTGTTACTAGTTTGTTTTTTTACATCTATTTCTTTTAAGGTGATTCAATGCACTATTACATACACATGTTACAAATAGGAAGTGTTAATGGCTTTCCCATCCCACGTGAAACGCTTATCAATAAAAAATTTGTGATTCTTGTCACCAAGACTATTTGAGTTTTCCTCTTTGACACCTATCATCCTTTTCATATCTACAGAAATAGTTGAATACATTTCCATAGTTCCAAATGTATCTCTCTCACTTAAATATTTTTGTACACACCCCAGTAGCCTAGAAGTTACCTTATGAACTCTATTATAAATTTATTACGATCCTATGACATCCTCTCAGTGTTCACTTTTGGCATTAGTAGCTTAGGAGTACTCAACAATTTGGGAAGTAAATGTGGCAGATGATGCTGGAAAACTATTATTAACTCATTAAAAACAAATGAGACATCAACACAAAAATCACACTTCATTTTTAGAATATAGAATATAAAAAAATAACCCTCACACTTCAGATGTCATTATGTGTGTTAATCATCCCTACCTTTGTTACATAATTACAGATAAACACAAAGGAAGGTAAGAAAATCCACATTTTGAATGGAATTTATGAGATTTCATTATCGAGAATAGGTTAACTAATATACCTGCATTATACCATCGTCAAGGTAGGGTCCAATGCAAGGAAAATCCAGCTTGGCTTACACAAGCGAATGTAAAGAGGACAATATGGAAATCCCCACCATCTTTTCTCCAAAATATCATATATGAAAATGACTTGAGAGTAGTTTCTATAAAATAAAATCTTTCCCCAAATAACAATAGTGAATAATTAATTAAGATTACCCTGACTAAATGTACTGAAGAGATGATTGGACATACTACACACTTTCAGCCATTGCTTAACAAACTCATTGAGCTCCCATATACTAATCTTCTTCAAAACACCGAGCTGCTTGAGACGCCCAAAAAGAATCAAGAACCCCTCATGCTCTAGTATATGCAAGAAAAAAATAGGGGAAATGGTAACCTCAACCAAATCCGAAGTTTCGACATCAACATCAAAGGCAAGCAAGTGGTCAGGACCATGGATGAGGCAGAACAAAAATCCATCTAAATGAGAAGTATTCCCCAACATGTCAAACCTCTTGTTAAATTATCACAAATATTCCATGAATCACTCCTGGAATCCTATACCTGTGAAGAAATACTATCAATAGTACCTACAACCAAAAGTTGATACTCATTGTCTCTCTCTAACTACACCACTATTGCTACCACATAGGGATACTTCATAGGTAACATGGGAGGAATAATCCTATGGGTTTTGGTGAATAAATTATAGACAATAAGGGACCCATTTCTATTCTCTGCTACCAACAGACCTTGACTGATATTGTAGGCTTACGCAGCCTTGAAAATTTTACAGAATAAGGGAATGAATATGACATGTAGGACATGGGAATAACAATCCACTTGTCATCTATAGGATTATAAGAAGAAAAAAATACGGGTGAAAGTAATCAAGTCAAGATTAAGATATATTTTTCTGGCTTTAATGAATCAATCACCCAATAGGAAAGCTCCACTAAGTAATTACCATCAGAGGAGATGTTGAAAATTGGATATTAGCTACTATACTTTATATCAAGAGTGATTGTCTTGGATCGGTGGCCACTTTGAACTCAGTCATCGTGTACAAAGAATCGAACCAATCAATTATTCCATCCATCCCAAGTGCAAAACATCAGTACTTCTATTGATGGGCATTGAAGGTGTTATCACTCTAATAATTCTTAAAGTTGTGAGATTTTTAGTTTGAATAATATCAGAGGTAGCCACAAACATACTTTTAAGCTTTAGGATCTAGCCTTCCTAATTCTCAGACAGGGCCCTCTCTATATAATTTAACTTTGTTGATTATATTTGATTTTATGCTAGTTATATGGGGAAAATTGGTTTTAGGGTTTTGATTTGGTTTGGTGGGGAAATCACTTACTTAGATGGATAGCTATAGATCTATATCCCATTGGGAAAATGGAGTCAATGTGTCAAGTAGTTAGATGAGGATCAAGGTATAAAGGTAAATGTTTACAGGGAAAGATAACAGAGTCACTTTAGATCTTCAAAGTCACTTCAGATCTTCAAGGCTGATGATGAAATGGTTTTTATCGAGATAAAAGAGAAATTAAGGGTTCTTAAATCCAAATTAGGAGTGAAAAGGCAGAGGTCAATCAAAATTAGGGAGCAATTAAGGGTTCCCTAGTCTGGATATCAGTAGAAAACATTTAAATGATAATCAGTCAAAACAGTGTGCTTTTAAAAAATTCCAAAATAGCAATTCCTGATTTATCATTAATATTAAGAACACATTCGTGAATATATAGAAAACATAAGAAAATTGACAAGATAAGAAGTGAAATACTTCACTTCAGTGGCCCAACACATCAATCATGTAATATGATGCTTTATTTCCTGTGATCCAATCTACTGACTTGAAATTGATACAAAAGCCCTTAGGTTCATAATAGTATAACTACAGAAATTTTCAGCAATTAATCCACCCACAATACTTCAAATGATGAAGTATTTATACAAAAACTAGTACAAAATATCCTAGAATAAACTTAGAAATTTTTCTTGGAAAATAAATATCTTCATGCAAGAATATAGTGACAACTTCCTAACTAATTGCTAGTTGTCTTATTTATTGAAATAAAATAGCTTGCTATTTTGATTTTATCACTGCTTTCTCTCTTTATTGTTTGATGAAAGATGTAGCTGGACAACTGAGGTGTCCTTCACACTGGAAGTTTTATCTTTAATATTATTTTGTCTTTATCTTTCATCTGATACACTTTAAATAAAACACTTTCTTCCTTATACTCTTTACTGCCAAAATTATTATTGCTGATGTAAAAAACAACAAACTCTATTTTTTTACCTTTCCTGCTATGTTTTCACTGTAATCTAATCCTACAGTAGATCAATTAACTTCTCCCATAACTCAGCTTCTGGCAATTTTATCTTCATAATCTTTCTGAATTTTTGAGTCATCTTCAATGTATTTTGAAAATGTTGGTTTGTTCACAAATAGGTGTTTTACTTCATGCTGCAAGTAAAATAGATTTTCAAAATTCTTATACAATAATTTCCCTGTTGGGATTCCCTGAAAAGATGATTTATTTACCTTTTCTTTAGCAAATTCTCTCATATTTTTGTCATAATCCTCCTGTTTCATTAATCTTTCATTGATTACCAGAGGATTGGGAAGGCATTTTTTCCTTAAAATATCAAATTTGACCATAAATATTGAGATTTGCATTTCCATGTTTTGGCACTTTTCCTCTAATTGGTTCATCAAGTTATTTTTGGATATTGCCTTCCTTACTTAAAGGATGGTCTCTATTCTATCTTAATTTCAATTTCATCCAATTCTTGTTTATTTTTGGAATTGAGGAATTTAATAATTTCTAACGTCTCTTTAGGTATTTTACCTAGCTCCTCTTTGGTTCTCTGTATTGCTTCTTTTGTTGCTTTTAATAAATCTTTATGTTCATATATTACCTATATAGATGGCCAAGTATCATTGACCACTTCAATGATATTGGACCATAATTGTTGTTTAACATGTGGCATAGGTTCTTTCAAAGTTAATTCTTTTTCCAACTTCTTGATTTGTTCATTCAACCTATTGGCCCTTTTCTCTTCATTCTTGGCATTAATCTATCCAAGATTCTTGGCATCTTCAATATTTTTAATCTATTCCTTTAACCTATTTATATCATTGGTTTGGATGGACATGTCTTGCATTACCTTTTACGTGCCTCATCTGAATGTTATTTTTGTTGTTGTTGAAGACTCAGTGGCAAAAGTTGTTGATGAAGTCACTAGAACTGCTGTGGCCGTTGGAACATTAGGAGCCAGTGTTTCTGCCAAAGTAGATGGAACTGTTGTTGTAACCATAGGAATCACAATGGTAGGAACTTCATGTGCTTTGTTGGCTTTTTTTTCTTGGACCAATTTGCCATTTCCGGTTCCATTTCTTTGATCTGAGCTATAAGCGACAAAATCAGACTCATCATCTCATTTTTTTTATTAGAATCCTACAAAACATGCTTAGGTTGAGGATGCTCAATAGGAGGTAGTTTCAAATGTTTCTTAAGTGCAACAATATCATCATTCTTCTTTGTAATCAATTCCTCTGAAGATTTTATATTTTGAGGATCATAACCTACCTCAATCACTACCTCCACCAAGGATTTGATTCTGATATCCTTTTCATATGATGATTCTCTCTCTAGTTTCATCTGGTATCTTACATTTATCAAATTATTTTTAAGCTTTTGTGCACTCATTTCCTTAGTATTCATTATGGAATAAAGAATCTCTCATGCTTGTTTATGAAATTCAATTTGGTCCAAAGGATGAATATTCTGAACTGGAACTTCAAAATCAACCTTTTTATAATCAGATGATGATTTAGGAGTTGGTAGTGTGGACTGAAGCAATGTCATCCGCATCTTTTTGTTCTTGTAATCAAAGGCTGAAAGTGACTTGTTTTGTATGCTGGGAGTTTGCTTTAAGTATTTAGAATATATTTCATTGTTTATTTCTTCATTTTTAGCTTTAATCCCCTTGTACCTTTCCTTGATGTCCATGTATTTTTCTTCTGGTTGCATGGATGAAGACACTTCTATACTATGTTTTATTTTAATCAACTTTTTATTAGAAGTATTTGGTTTTTCTTCCTCTTCAACTATTGTAGGAGGCACAATATCTTTCTCTGTAATCTTTGTGTCAATGATATATACTGTCTCTTTTTCTTTGCTTACAGGATTAACCTTTGGATTTTTGCTATATCTGAGTTTGAATTTTGTCTCTGTAGTAGTCTCAGCTATGTAAGACCCATCTTCCATGTTTCTTTTTACACTTTTGTCTTCCTGAGTTGGAGTCTGCAAAGTGTGACTAGTATCAATTTTCTTATCAGCCTCTACTAGTGTATCCTTTAACCATTCAGACTAGTTTGAGAATTTCTCTATATCAAGTTTTTTCTCATGTATGTATGCAGTCAATTTAAACTTAACTCTCATTTTTCTGATTATACCAAGGGGATCATAATACCAAAGAAAACTAGGACAGAACTTATACTCTTGCAATTGTTTTTCTGCCTCTGGACCTACTTCTCTATTATTAAAAATGAATGGGGCAACTTGGTTCTTTAATTTGAATTGGGTTTTCTTCTTTGCAATCAATAAATTTATAGCATATGAATTCAAAATTTGCCTTATACTCTAGAGAAAATAACCTCATGGGGAGGTATATTGGCAATTTGTAAGGAATAAGGCTTGACCCATAGGCTCTGATTTTAGTGTGATTTTGGTATAAACACCAATCACATGTCCTGATTTGCTCAGATAGTTGCATAACTTTCTTGATTTCATTGCTAATCCTAGGTTGCACACTGTTGTTTAGAAAATTGACCAATGGATGGATAAAAGAATCTAGGAACTCTGAATAGGTAAACTCATTTGACTCCTTCCTTATCAAGGAAGTCCAGAATATAACAGATTATGGATTTCCTTCCACATAAAGCTTCTGAATAGTTATAGGAAAATTTTCAGACTGGAAATAAAGGAACATGTGGAAAAGGAATGAAGAATATCTAAATACACCTTCAGTGGGCAATTTGATTAGTTGTTCATGGATGTTATTAGCAATATATTGGGAAAAGTTAAATATAACTGTAGGAGGCTGGCCAGGTACAAAAATGGACAAGAAACCAAGTACTGATTCATCAACATGTTCTTCTGTGAAATATCCAAGGATAAAATATAACATGGAAATAATGTGTTTGGTTCTTTCTGAGAATTTAGAAGAGGAGTATGGAGGGTTAAGCTTGGGAATTTCCACATAGGATGGCATGAAGGTTTGAAAATGTTGGAATCTCTTGGGAAAATCAAACTCCAAATAGAACTTAGTGAGTGCTTCAATAGAAAAAGGAAATTCATTAGGCTCGGGCTGTAATTGAAGAATATGGTTGATAGATTCAACTATGACGATAAACAACACTTCTTTTTCAGAATTCACAATGGCTCTTTGATCTGGAGAATAACATGATTGGCATAATTTGATTGCTTCTGGGAATTGATGAGTGTTAGGAAAAAGATATATAGGCAAGTTTTATTCCCAAATTAACACCTCATCAACTTGTTCCAGTGATTTTTCTTATCTCCAGCAGTGGAGTTCAAGATGGTTAAACTCTTTCACAGGATCTATAATTTTGAAATCTACATCTACCAGGGGAATATGCTCTACATCTATAGAAGGAGGTTGTAGAGGGTTGATCACAATAGTGCCTTTGGAAGCCATTGATAGGTTTGGTTGATAAAATTTCAATATTTTTAACCTTTAAAACAATGATTTAGGCCTTGTTAAAACACTTTTGTAAGTTTAAACAACTTACAGAAGGTTTTTAGATATGACAAGGTTTCTATATTTGGCCTGCAAAGGGGTATTTCTGATAAATTTGACTCAAAATGTCTATTATGTATCAAAATATTAATTTTCCTGACCTTATAGTCTCAACAAAAGATATCAAGGGTTTAAAATGGACTTATTTTTTGTGATAAAACAATCTTAAAACCTTAATTTTTATAAAGAAAGTCTCTTGAGTACTGTAGAAAAGGTTTTGGAGGCCTCAGAGGGATTTTTCGGGTTTGTAGATGGCTAAAATCACTCCAAATTTGTTCCAAAATAGGTCAAGGCTTTTAGAAACTGTGGAAAATGCTCATGGTTTGTATATCTGAAGAATTTATGAAGAAAAGGGGTATTCTTTAGGCATGAAGGCTTCTAAAGGATTCAATGAACTGTAAAAATCCTTTAGAATGATGGATGAGTTTTCTTTCTCTGAAGAATAACTATAAAATTCAGAATTTTATAGTGAAGAAGGGTTTCTGGGGTTTGGAAAGCTTTCAGAAGTTTTTTTTGATCTTTATATGAATTCTGATTACTTTCGCAATGTTTGTAGCAGTGAAATTTAGTGATTTCTATTTATTTTTAGACTAAAAACAGAGGTGACAATGTTATTTTCTCGGTTTGGAATGGTCTTATGCACAGAAAATGGTAACAGAAGGTTCAAGTGAATGCACTCAGGTGTTTTATAACGAATTCCAATGAACAGTGAACGCATTTAATGTCGATCAATTAAAAATGGGTAAGTGGTTTGGGTGCGAGGGAAGGAAAACAGTTAGGTGGTTTTCTCACAGCTGAATGGTGGTGAGCCAGTTTGGATCAATCAGTGCGATCCAATAGAATCAAGACACGTGGAGGTGAGAGAAACCTTGAAAAAACATTTTTTCGCAAGGTTAGGGTTTCTTTATCAATCACGCAATGAAATGTGCGATGGGGTATGTTCATCGTTGGATCTAGGGGATGGGCAGTGAATGATCAAGATCGTGTGATGAAGTTGCAGTGTCAAATGGCGTGGAACCCAAAATTTCTATGTAGCAGGATGTCTAAAATGTATTTAAAACATAATGTTTTTAATACATAGTTTGGAATAACATTTGATAGGAGGGTTAGTGTTTTATTAACCAATGTAGTGCTTATAAGTGTGTTTTTATCACTTGTGGGATTATTATATCATAGGAATAGGAGCGGGTATAATATATCACGTGGGGAAATAAGACATAGGCTAAAATTTAATTATGGGTGGGAATAATATTAAAAATATTTTAATATAATATGGGCTAAAAGGTTAATAAAGGATTTAATTATAAGGTTAATTTTCAGTAATGAAGTGCGATAAGGTAGAAAAAATAAACTAAGCCTAATGTAAAAAATAATAAAGGGATAAGTTTCATTATTGAGAGTCCCGATATAATATTTTTACATTTAAACTTAGGATAAATTTTTTTTTGGGTTTTTGGATATTTCTGGGGTAAAAGGGGAATTAGTCAAAGGGTTTTTTCTTTCCTCAAGTATAATGAGTTTTACACTTAGGAAAAGGGGATTTTTGTAAGTGAAACTGAATGATGATAGGAAAAGGAAAAATGAAGGGGAAAGAATGAAAATAGTGGAGATGAAGTATTTTTACAAGGGAATGAAATTTTGAAGGAAGTTAGTGACTGAATTGATCAATTTCTGCTTATTCATGATTGTAAAAATTGCTTCTGCCTACCCATACGCTACCCTAACATTTTTTCTTCATTTACTTGGGTGCATTTGAGCTTGCAAACCCTTGTTCGTTTTTCTTTTAAAATAGAAAACTAACTAATTCTATCCTTATTTCTTCCAAGGGCTCAGATTAAGCTATTGAGCTCCTTATTTATTCTCTACCTAACTACTGACCTTCCAAGATTAAACTGTTTACCTAGATCTTTATTATCTATCTAATAACATCAAATTTAAAGCATGAAAAAGTCAAGATTAAGCTATTTGACTTATCATGGATTATGGCATGTTTTTTTTTCTAAGTAAATCTATTTCTATTTATATACTATAAAAATACAACGAGGGACAGGCCTTAACAGTGCAATCCCAAGAACTAGGCATTAATCCTCAAAAATGCATAATATTGGACTGCCCATATGTGGGAAACTAGTCCTAGAGAGAATTTTTTTGCCACCCATGTAGGGGAAACTAGCACGTTGAGCAAAGGAAATATATCATTTTTCATAATCAAAATAACACTACTGTTCAGGAAGGAAAAAATGGACCCAAAAAAAAAATGATCCAAAGCCAAAAACTAGCTAAGACTATAGTTTTTACTTGTCATTGGACAGAGAGAGAGGCTCCTCCACAATTAAACACCTTTAAGCATCACTGTGATCAGCTGCTGCTATGGGATTCGCACAGGTGGAAACGTCCTTAGCAACAGTTGAGACGTGAGCCATGGGATCTTTTCCTTGCTGATTTTCATTGATGCCCTCCTTGTGAGTTCCTTTGCTACTAGAGGCCCCATTATGTGAGACAGTAGGAACTCCATAGAATTGATCAGAGTTTTTCACACTGGGATCGTTAGGGGTCTTGGGGCAAGCTGCTTCCTCCCTGAGAGTAACTGTGATGAAGGCAGTAATGTTGGGCTGATTCATTGTACAGGCATAATGAAACTCAGTGGTATGAGTGGTTTGGCGTAGGGTGACCTGCAAGGGGGGATGGAAGTGACAATGGTTGTGGCTGTGGTATCTTGTCTCGAGGGGGAAGTGGTAGGAGAAAAAAGAGAGCTAGACTACAGGTGTGTTTGACCAGTAGCCCAGACTCTACCTCGTCTGCTACGAGTAGCAGGATATCTACCATGGTCAAATTCCTGAGAGGAGGAAGAGGTATTAGAAATGGAAGAGGGTGGCGTACGAGTGGCTTTGCCACAACTACTTCCACGACTGCAACCTCGATGGCAGCACATTCACTGCCTTAAGCGAGGCATGAGGGATCTGGAACATGGATAATGATGCACAGGCACAGGTGAAGAAAGAGCTTCAGAGAATGAAGGAGCCGAGGTGAAATGCAGGCGACAATGCAGGCTTTGAGAGAAGTGAGCACCTGGAGTAAGCTCAATGCAGCAAAGGAGGGAGCAGTTCCTCCCGGTATTCGTGTGAGAGATTGACTCCACGATACCAGAGGGGCATTTGCAATCCCTCTCAACAGGGGAGGGGTAATTGAGGAGCGGAGAACCAAACGGAGAAGAAATCCTGCCCATCGTTTGCAACTTGTAGTTGTGAGTTGATCCTCAACGAGAGTGCGAATTAAATGAGCATTTACAATCTGCTCTGGCAGCAATTAAATCCATATGAGTGAGCTCGTATGTGACCATGTGACCAGGCCATGTGCCAACATTCGGTCGCCTCCAAGAGTCTTCCTCCCAGATCACCTTAATATGCACCCGCATCTGAGAAAGGATTATGGCATGTTGAACAAGCTGCACATAATCTTTATTTTATAGTCAAATTAAATAGTAGTGGCATTTTTATTTGCATCACTTTCATGTTTTATTTATATCTCTTTTTTGTTTGGGGTCCATTTTTCTATTATTTTTTGATATTTTTTCTTTTAAGTCCTTTTATTTTTCTTTTAGGACTTTTACCCTCTTTACATTTTTTTTATTTTATTTTACTAATATGGGAAAACAATTTGCAGAAAGCAAAGTATGTACATATTACAAGACTGATCAAAGTCAATTCAAAAATTATGAATCCTATTATTATAGGACCCTAACAGAATGTCAGTGAGGGAGCTCTTAGTTTGGGAGTTAGTATTAGTTACTAAGCCTATCTAAAGAGATCACCATATAACTCATGTATATCTATTTGCATTTATAAACTATCTACGAAGGAAAGACAAAGTCCCAATCATAAAGAACCGTATAATTTAAAGAAAAAAATCGCAATATATATCGTTAGCAGAGAACTAGAGTGAAGTGGTCATAAAATCAGAGACATGCATGCTTTGATATCCACCCAACAACTCTCTCAGCATCTTATTTCTTTCTCTTTTTTCAAGCACTCAGGAGTAAATAAATGAAAAATAACCACACACCCACATATAATTTTTTTTAGTGAATGGATAACAGCTTGCCTTATGAGTAGAAGCAAGTAATTTATCTGGCCTTCATTAATGAAACAAAATGGAGAAGAAAGGCACGAGCCTTAGACATGACACACTCACCCTTCACAGTTATAGTAATAGGCAGGGACAGACTTGGAAATACAATGGTCGGTAGTAGTAACGAAATTTCCTCAAACAAGAATGTTTCCCCAAACAAGAGCATATTCAACAGAGGACCGAAGAATTTACACACCTGCACTATATCATTTGGACACCCGCATTATAGAATTTGCACACGCATAACTTACAGACTCGTAACTCAACAATGGGTACTATATAATTTATACAGGAAAATCTCCCCATGAATTCAACCCTACCCTTGTTTTCTTGGAATGGTAGAGGGTGACTAGAACCAAATAAGACTTCAAAACTAGGAAATTAGGGTGGTTACAACCAAATATGACCTGTAAACCAGGAAATTAGGGTGATTGCAAGAAAATCCAACCTTTAAACCAAGTGAATTGGGCCTTTGGACTGTTTATCGGGGTTATTGTTTATGGCTAGAATATAATAATTATTTATTTTTTAAATAATTTTTGGGCCAACTATATAAGAGGGGTGTAATATACAAATTTCACCTCTCCAAAATATAAAACCCCTCAAATTTCATCCTTGGGCTTAGATTCACCCCTAAAATTCTCTATGGAAATACCTGAAAAGAAACTCCAAAGAATGACATGACACTTGAAAAAGAGAATAATATCATAAAACCACTTGTTACAAGAATAACAAGGAAAAATGACACTTGCAAAAGAAAAAGCAGAAAAAAGTGACACTTAAGAAACTTACCCAGAAAAACAATGTAAATGGAACCCAAAGTTCCTTGTGCTCGTGAAAATGGCTAAAAATCCAATTGAAAGTGTGAGAATGAGATATATTGTCCTTTATTATATTAGCACTCATGAGATTAAGGTTAGTTTTTCAAGTTTGCATGCCTAAAACCAAGGAGAAACCTCTTGTTGACTGACATGTATCAACAGGTGAAATTAGAACCTTGTGCCACACTACGTCAGAGAAATGTGCACTTCCTATCTTCTAGGTGTGCATAGTTGACTGATTTGGGGTATTGCACAGTTCACTAGGTGAAGGGACTATGCAGTTCACTGTGAAAAAGGACTCTACAGTTTTGTTTCTCAATGGATTTTTTAGTTTTCTCTCACATGGTGATTGCGTAGTTTTCTTTCACAATTGATTTCTTAACTTCTTGGCTCAGAGGGTTGTGAAATTCACTCTGAAAAGTGGTTGCAGAGTTCATTCTGACAGAGGATTGTCAAGTTACTAAAGGAAAGGTGTTAGTATGAATTCTTCGTCGAAGTGTACGAAAAAGAACCACTTTAGCTACGCATAACTAATAGCCCTAACAACAATAGAGGCTGCAAAACATCTTCAGATCTGCAATTAGTAGTTAAAATGATGCAACAAACAGATCTATAAATGGAAAGACATTAAGCAGAAAAGTAAAGAGTTTGCTCCATGCATCCAACAGACAAGACAAGAACACGATTTTTGAATGAATTTTTATATTACGGGGCACCTGGGAGGAAACAAGAAGGTGTATCCAGATCTCCTCAATGGGATGGGTTCTTTGTAGTCCTCAGCACTTCAGATCTAAGCTTTCTCTCTCTTGTAGATGTAGAAGACCCAATGTAGAAGATAGAGCTCAATGGGAGCAAAATGGTAGAAATGAGACCAAGTGTATAGATCCAGAGTGATCTAATAGGCAACAAAAGGTGAAGAATGATGAGGAAAACCCTCCTATTTATAACAAAATATTGGGTCATTCTAGATCTTGGTGCATGATTAAAATAATGTTAACCAAATCTAGATCCACCTTTACGGAATATTTTATTATTATTTGTTGGAGGGAAAGGGTGTTTGACTTGGGTCAAATCCCTTGATTAGTGAAAAATAAATAAATAAATGATTTATTTATCTTTTTAAGGAAGTGGTTGGGAGATGATCAAATAAATAATGATTTATTTGATTAATGGTGAGTGATTTGGTCATATTTAACAAGGAATATTATTAAATAAGATTTAAATAATTATTCCTAGAAAATAATAAGATAACTATGGGTTTATCTCATTAATTTCTTTGTTTTTGGGTTAAACATGACTGGGAATAATAATTAAATTATGGTTTAATTAATTATTCCATGAGGAAAATCAAACAAATATAGGCTTGTTTAATATTTCCTTTTGGGGTTTCCTATTTTAACATAGTGAAAGCAGTTTTACTTAGGGTAAAACTGGTCTTACATGGTGTACTTGGGTCCATCTAATGATAAAAGGTTAGATGACCAAAAAATCGTGTAACAGATTGCCCCCCAGCGTGCGAGTGTCAGGAGCAAATCGTATGACCGAAGTACGTTGTAAGAATACAATCACTAGACAACAAAAAGGGATGTCGGAGAGAGAAATGTGAGGTAGATAGTGTGCTGAAGGACTAGACCCCGAGGAGACGAGACTCGCAGGTGCAACAAGTCTCTTTTTATGAGAGGGTACCTGTGCTGAAGGCGGTGGGGGAGGCATACCTATGCCCGCCGAGACAAAGTACAAAATAATAGTGTGTCCAGTAAACAAGGGACCGAACCATAAAGTACAGCTGGCATAATCAGGAGCCAGATAAGAATACAATGAAGAGTCTCACATACATGCTGTGCCTGGGATAACAGCCAGGACTAGTACAATAATATCTGAGTACATGAGATAAATACAACCCAAATGCCCCCAGTAAATGGGGAAGGGCTCACAAAATCTGACTGATACATGCAAATCATAGAGGCGCTGCAAGTGGCGACGGCCAACATCATCAAATATCTGGAGCTGCATCGAAGGCTGCAAGGAGGAGGTCGTCCGGGCATGTGGGGGGCTACCTGCAGGGCCACCCCCTCATGAGGGCTGAGACATCTCACACACACCCGGGAATCATCAAGAGCTGCTGCTGGATCACTGAACCATCGAGTATACGGATCTCGATCATGCTGAAAGGAGCTGGAGAAACAATCAAGTCAAAGGGGAAGAAGAGATCCCTTTGCCTGATCCGAGGCACCGAACAAGAGTGGAAGCTGGAACCAAGGTACACCGCCCTCTAGACCTGGCTTCTAGAATGAATGAGCTGATGTCGACAGAAGGAGGTCCGCCATAGGTGAGGCAATGAGAGATCCTCAACTAAGGCACGAGAGAAAAAAGTAGAGCGACGGACAGACTGACACTAATGATGATGGCGAAATGGAAAGGATGGAGTGGCGAATGGACGACTTCCCTTGTTAGAGCATAAAGGGCATGAATGACATGGCAGCGACTGACACAATATCAAAAGGGATAGGGGACAGTGGGGCTGAAGGTCATAGTGTGCGACGCAAGAGAGGGACCAAGCAATGAATGATGGAGAGCTATAATGGTGTACAAAGGGATATGGTATAGACTCCATGGAGGCAAGGATGACTCAACTTGGATGCTCTAAACAAGGGCGACACGATAGTGCTGCCACACAGTAAAGGCCCCAATGGGGGACCATGGAAACATGAGTACAAGGTGGGCACTCATGACGAAAATCGACACGAACATGGACAAGTAAGGGAGCAATATGGTGCCCCAAGTACAAGTGTCGTAAGTGAGGAAATTCGATTTTAAGGAGCGGTAAAGTGACCCTTCTTGGACAAAATGTGTCCGGGTGAAGTATCAAATCACCAAAAACTAATAGAAACCCATTTGAGAGCTCGGTGAGATCTTTCCAGCGGTGCTGACGGTTCGTCGAACGGGGCTATGGTGTGGTCGCAACAGTCGAAAGAAGAAACAGGGGTTCTCTTTTAATAAGGCAGTGTTCCCTCCAAAATCATTCATTTGCTATTGTTGCTGTGGTGAATGTGGAGAGGAGGGAAGGCCCTAAATCTTGCGGCGAACGTAGCGATCAAACCGACCATTGGAATCGAGATCTGTCAGTTGGAGGTAAGAGGCCTAACCTTGCTCTTGCATTTTGATGGATTACATTTTCAGTTTAGGGCCCAGAATCCCAGAAACAGCCCCTCCTTCACCTCTACGGTCAGGTCGCACTTTTTGGGGAAAAAAGTGCGACCCAGGACGCAGGTATCAGGGCAAAAAGTGCGACCTGGTCCAGAAAATGGCAGAAAACTGCGACCTGGGAGATGAGGGAGTTTTGGTGTTGTTTTATGGCTGGGAGATTGGGTTTGGGTGAGGAGAAAAAATAAAGAACAAATGCTGGCTATCTAAAAGGAAATAAAACATGCATTTCAAAAGGGAAATGCTAAGGGTAATATTTCTTAAGATAGAGTGCGTTGCGAGGACTAGGAAGGGGATGGCCTTCGAAATCCTCTAAGAGGTATGCCCCTTTACCGAGCTCCTTACTGATGATGTAAGGGCCTAGCCATAATGAGTCGAACTTCCCATGACCAAGGACATCGTGGGCCTGGTCATATACTAGAACAAGTTCGCCTTCGTGAAAGGTACGAGGCTGGACTTTTCGGTCATGCTGAGCTTTGGTGTGTTTGTTGGCCGCTTCCATGGTTTGCAAGGCAACACGACGGGCTTCAGAAGCACGCTCAAGCATGATAATTCATTGTTATAGAGGTTGGGTGTCAGGGAGAAGTTCAACAGCCAGATGAAGGGAAGGGATTTTACACTCGATTGGTAAGACAGCCTCCTCTCCAAAAACGAGGTGAGGAGGGTTATGGTTGAGGGGCATGGGTGCCCCCGAGCATGGTGTGGTCATGCCAAAATTTATTTAGAACAAGGGGAATCTAAACACATTTTAATGATGTGGTGTGCCATTTGTTCTCATTATGGTTATGCAGTATGAGAAAGGAAATGGAGGATTACCAATCTCTTTTGGTACTGCATATAGGGACCAAATGGACTTTAAGTTTCCGAGTCGGCATACCTGGTGTCACTATCCCAAAAAGAGGATTTGGAGATAATGAACTGATGCTCTCGTAGAAAAGTTATAGGTTGGTCAACAATAATGTCTAAGAGACTGGGTTGTTGATGGAAGATGAGGGAATGATAAGAGGTATCATCCCTAGAGTGATCTGAGGTGATAGGGGACTTTAGAGGTTCTTCTAAATGTGGAAGAATAATGGTACTAAAGTCAACACGACCAGATACACTAGGAGAGTTATGGAGAATTGCTTCGTTGGGTCTCTCAAATGTGGGTGCCCCCTTACCCAAACATTGGGTTTCGATGTAATGGCCACAAGGTGGATGTGGTGTGAACGCATGGGTTCGATGTAAGGGGGAATAGATAAAGTCAGGGGTGGGAATTTCTTCCATAATGTCGTCATCGTGATAGAAGATGGGATGACTGGTGGAAGAAGAACCACCTGACGTGGTGAAGTGGCCTGAATCATCATCATGAGAAGAGAGGTTCACATGCGCATCGTCACAAGGGGTGACCGAAGAGTAAGTAGATAAATGATCTACCGATGTTGAGCCCAAGATGACCGCTGAAGGAAGGTCAAGCGAAACAACAGGGGAGGATTCAGATGGAATGTTCCCCAAGGGTCTCATGGATGATGATAGGTAGAAAATGCTGGACGAAGGCTCCGTCATCTCGACATCCGGAGGGGGAATGTCAATGGGAGCAGTCATATTTGGTAGTTCTGCTGAAGCAGAATGCGCAAATAGGAGAGAGGTGGACTCATTGCGCTTGGCCTCGAATTGGTGGACCGCAGCGATAGAGGTGCGGAAGTCCGTGAGGCGGGGACAAAGATGGGTGGAATGTCCATGGAGATCACACAAAGCACAGGGGTGGTTGGTGTGAATAGTCTTGGGGTTCTTGGCCGCGGTCGCGGAAGGAACAGAGGCTTCTGGGACCGCGGACTTAGGGAACGTGACATTAACCATGGGCTTGAGATGAAGTAATTCAGGACAGGTATGGGAGGCGTGACCGACAACATCACACAAAGCACCCTGGATGGTATGCTTTGGAGGCTGAGGAGGAGCAGGGTTTGTCGAGGCAGCCTTGTCCTTTGATGCCCCCTTGCGAGCTTTGCCCTTCTTACCCGAAGCGGTCGCAACAGGAGGTGGTTCCTGTTGAGGTGACTGAGGCACTGATGCAGCGGGAGAAGTCATGGGGACCGGTTGAACCGGGGTCAAAGCGATATAAGGTTTGGGCTGACCAGGCAAGGTGGGGGCTGGAGGATCAAGGTACCAAACGGGAATCCCAAGGGTCAAGTTAGGAAGAGAGAGGGTGGCCATGACTGGTACCGTGTACACTCCTGGTGGGGGAGCTAGGAACGGTATCTGACCAGAGGGGTAATGGCCAGGTGGGACGGCTCCTAAATGGCTAAGGCCTGGAGGAACCGTGCCAGGGGGATAAAGGGGTGCATGACTACCAACTGCAGGTGAAGGGCTAGGAGCAGGTTGCGAAGGGCAAGGTTGGTGACTAGCCGAAGCAGGTTGCTTGAGAGCAGCCCGAGACGATTGCATCATGCAAAAATTCGATGAGCTGGAGTCAGAGATAGGAGGAGGGGGAAGATTAGGAAAAGTTCCAAGCAGGGAGGAATCTTTGTAAACGCCGGGGGAGACACTGGTCAAGGAATCGACGGTTTGCTTGTTGGCTACAGAAGAGATGGTCGTCTCAGGTGAGGTCTGAGCTTTTGGCTCATGATATGTCAACTGGTCAATGGTGACTATCTTTCCATTATGAGGGAAAGACATCTTGCGGAAAACCGCGGATGGGACAACAGACATAGCATAGGTGTAGCTTCGCCCCAATAGAATGTTGTAGTCTAGCGGGGCGTCGATGACTTCGACGTCGACGCAAACAGTCTTACCGGCGAGGGTGATAGGGAAATTACGAAACAAGCCAATGGGCTGGGAGGCATGACCGTCCCACGCTCTAAGGGTGATCGTGGAAGGGGCCAGCTCAGGGGATCCGAGTTGCTTCCAAACCGAAGCGGACATCACGTAGGTGGATGCCCCCTCGTCAATTATACACCGGGAAACGATGGCGTTCCGTATTTTGGCTGAGATTTGGAAGGCGACGGAAGGAGGAAGGGGAGGGTGGTCCGAGTGAGTGGCGTCGAAAACAATCATTTGGTCATCAGCAGGATCTACAGCGCCCACGGCAGATAGTAGAGCCTTCTTTTGGGAAGGGCACGACTGGAGGAGTTCCAGTGTGGAAATGGCAGCAGGAGATTGTGCCAAATCATCTACTATGCTATACGAATGTGCAGCTCGACTGGAAGCAGCATTTCGGCGTAATGGTCCCTTAGGAATCTTGGTATGAACCTCAACTTTAGGTTGAGGGATATGTAAGGGGCCACTGGATGTCGAAAGAGGCTCTATAGAACCTGAAGAAGGAGGCTCGGGGGCAGACTGAGCAGGAGGCTTGGGGTACTGGCGAGACCGAGTTTGAAGGTTAAGGTCGACGGTTAGAGGTGGATCAGAGTTCATCATGAGGATCTGGTAATTGGAGGAACCAGAAAGGGAAGGTGGGGTGGCCACCTGTCCGTTGGGTGGTTAGGGAGCCATGAATCCCTGCTGTGCAACCACCAGCTCTGGAGGGGGTGGTGACGGCTGTTGCAGGGGTTGAGAAGGCAAGGGAGGCGAAAGCGCATATGCTGGAGGAGCTGGCGCACCAGGTTGCGGATAAAAGTACTGGTTAGGTTGGGCAGCATTGGGGTAAGCAGGAGGTTGGGCAAAAGGATGAGGCATGCCGTATCCTGGATGCGTGCTACCGGGAGGGGGAGAAGTGCAGGGAGTGGTGACCCCTCCCCCAGGAAAACCATAGCTCATGAGAGGTTGAGCGGATGGATGAGAGATAGATCCAACGATATTGTCGGTAGCATGAGGTGCCCCCAGTGTATGGGCATCACCGGGTTTGGGGAGATCAGGTAGGACAGTAGGATCATAACCTGTCTGAGCGTAGATCAGGTCATACTTTAATGCCATTTGGAGGGCATCTTCTTCGGTT
Source organism: Pinus albicaulis (assembly GCA_034641835.2). Taxonomy (NCBI): domain Eukaryota; kingdom Viridiplantae; phylum Streptophyta; class Pinopsida; order Pinales; family Pinaceae; genus Pinus; species Pinus albicaulis. Next base: position 1,115,535,581 of record CM076584.1, read on the forward strand.
TGAGGAAAATGCGATGCGACATCTTTCCCGATAGGGGACAAGAGAGATCTAAGGAACCAGTCCATGTAGACATGGTCTTCGAAGGTAGGAGATTGACATAGGCTCCGTCTTCTTCGCCATTCCTGGACATGGGTAGAAAGGCGGGTCGAAGAGGTTTGTTTGAAGGAAGTCAAGAGTTCGATACCAGTGTCATAACGAAGGGGAAGCTGGAAGTAAGATAAAAAAGCCCGGGCAAGGGTTGCAAAGGTGGTATGGGAGGAAGTGGGTTGATCAACATACCACTTAGAAGCTTCGCCTGTAAGCGTGCGTTGGAACAATCGAAGGCGAACAGAGTCATCGGTAATGGAGGTAGATGAACACCACATGTGGAAAGATCGAACATGATTTGAAGGATCTTCTATGTCGGAAGGGAGCTTTGTCGGCATAGCAGGCCAACTAGCATCATGGTGTATAGGGTCGTTTGTCAACCGGTCCAAATCGGGGAGGCTGAGGCCTGCCAAGAAGGGGAGCACGGGTGCAGCCGAGGTAGTTCCTGTGGCGGTTCCGCTAGTAGTAGTTCCGGCATTAGGGTTGGGAGCACTGCTAGCGTGAGGCCCTAGACCAGACATAGTGAAGGTGACAGGGGGAGAACCAGAAGGAAAAGGAGAACCCGATGAATCAGGAGAGGAGTCGGAGTGCGGACTCGAAGGAGGACTGGCTCGATGACGGCGGGGCGGAGCAGGTCGACCAACCGGAAACTGAGGGTGAAGGCCAAGAAGTCTCCGGGAAAGGCACCTTGGGGGCGCAATGATGATAGGAAGAAGGAAACCGACAAGGGCAGAAAGGGACAGAATCAAGAAAGGTCAAGGGCAGACAAGGTGCAGTGACAATTGATTTTAGAGTCTTTGCCAGGCGGTGTTAACCAGGCGCTTCTTCACTTAGGGTCAGTGTGTGGTGTGCGTTAATTTTAATTTTTAAACCCTTTCCGTTGTTGAGAGCAATAAAAAAGTGTGCTGCGTAGCTGAAAATAAACCTACAGAGAACAGAGTATAAAGCTGAAATAACAGAAAAATAACAGCTACGTATGCATCTATCGAACCCAAAAAGGTGGGTCTCTCACAACTATGCTAAAAAGAAAGGGAAAAACTATGTAAAACACACATAAAGGGAGCTCAACAGATCTAGGGTCAAGAGGGACAGAGATCTGGAGGATAAAGCTGCAGGCAAGAGGTGCAGATCACAGCCAAGAGACAGAGGCAAGGTGGCTGGAAAAAGGGAAGGAAATCAGCAAAAAACCGGAGGGGCGAGGCGGAGGCCTTCAGAGGAGGTCCAAACAAAACGACAAGAGGTGATTTGAAAGGAAAAAGAGGCTGATTTCAATGGATCTGAAAGGGAGGTAACAGATCTGGAAAAGAGGGGGCTGAAGCTCTGAAACCGACGGCTGAAACAGCTAAAACTCTTCCACAAAAAGTGGAGGGTACTAAAGCCCTAAGGGGCTGGGTTCCCACTTAGATGAGTAAAAACATATCAGATCTTGGTCAAGGTGGGCTGAGACAGAGGCCGGAAGACTCTACGTAAGCCGCAAAGAGAACCTTAAAAATTGCGTAAAAAATGTCGGGAAAAAGGCAAACATAGCTTTCGACCCGATCCGGAAAAGGTGTCGCAGTAAAAGGTTGAGGCAAGGACTGAGGTCCAGGTCGCAGGTTTAGGGTTAAAAAGAGCGACCCCGTTCCGGTTGTCTCATGCGCATTTTCGTAAAAGCTGCCGTCCCCGCTGCGCCGGTGTCGCTTTACCCGTGCACAGGCTGTAAACACACGGAAGTTAGAAATTTTAAGTTTTAGGGTTTTATGTGAGAAAAATGACATAAAAAGAGGAAAACTAAGCAGCTGAAAAGAAGCCCTAGGGCCTGAAGTAGCTGGATATGCAGGAATATGAAAAACGACAGCGGTCGTAATTTAAAACCCGTGTGGAGTCGCTATTTGTTAGTATGAATTCTTCGTCGAAGTGTACGAAAAAGAACCACTTTAGCTACGCATAACTAATAGCCCTAACAACAATAATGGCTGCAAAACATCTTCAGATCTGCAATTAGTAGTTAAAGTGCTGCAACAAACAGATCTATAAATGGAAAGACATTAAGCAGTAAAGCAAAGAGTTTGCTCCATGCATCCAACAGACAAGACAAGAACACGATTTTTGAATGAATTTTTATATTACAGGGCACCTGGGAGGAAACAAGAAGGTGTATCCGGATCTCCTCAATGGGATGGGTTCTTTGTAGTCCTCAGCACTTCAGATCTAAGCTTTCTCTCTCTTGTAGATGTAGAAAACCCAATGCAGAAAGTAGAGCTCAATGGGAGCAAATGGTAGAAAAATGAGACCAAGTGTATAGATCCAGAGTGATCTAATAGGCAACAAAAGGTGAAGAATGATGGGGAAAACCTTCCTATTTATAACAAAATATTGGGTCATTCTAGATCTTGGTGCATGATTAAAATAATGTTAACCAAATCTAGATCCACCTTTATGGAATATTTTATTATATTTGTTGGAGGGAAAGGGTGTTTGACTTGGGTCAAATCCCTTGATTAGTGAAAAATAAATAAACGAATGATTTATTTATCTTTTAAGGAAGTGGTTGGGAGATAATCAAATAAATAATGATTTATTTGATTAATGGTGGGTGATTTGGTCATATTTAACAAGGAATATTATCTAAATAAGATTTAAATAATTATTCCTAGAAAATAATAAGATAACTAAGGGTTTATCTCATTAATTTCTTTGTTTTTGGGTTAACATGACTGGGAATAATAATTAAATTATGGTTTAATTAATTATTCCATGAGGAAAATCAAACAAATATAGGTTTGTTTAATATTTCCTTTTGGGGTTTCCTATTTTAACATAGTGAAAGTAGTTTTACTTAGGGTAAAACCGGTCTTACATGGTGTACTTGGGTCCATCTAATGATAGAAGGTTAGATGACCAAAAAATGGTGTAACAAAAGGCATGTACTCAGGCTTGATCAAGGAAATAATTAACTTGTGTTAAGAAGTTCTTCACTTATCTTTATAATTTGAGAAATTATTGTCGGCAGGACATAATTGTCATCATGAAAACATATTTGAGAAATAATAAGCCTAAAATGAAATAATAAGTCATTGCAACACTTAATAAACAAGAAAAACACTTGAAACCAGTTAAAACAAAAATTCTTATGGTCAAAGGCAGGTTTCAAAATCAAATATTAGGAAAATGTTTGGAGGGTGGTTGTAGCAGATACAACAAGCCTTCATATTCTACCCCTATAGAAGCCTTTTTCTAGAATAACCTCTTGACAAAAAGGTCAACATAGAGTGTAGTTTTCCGAAATATCCCAAGGAAGCCTTGGAATGGGAAGATAGGTATTTAGAAGATATGGAACATGGTGTTAAGTAGAAGCGGTCCTCTTCCTTCAGATTCCCCATTAGAGAATCAAAGGAGTATAAATGAAGAACATTTCGCATTCAACCTTGCCAAATTTTCATGGTCTCTTAAAAGAAGACCCTGACACTTTTCTCTTTGATTTTGGCATACTTTGTAGAAGTTATGACTATGTATTTCACACAAATAAGTTGAAATTATTTAATGCTACCCTTAAAGGTGGCACACTATGTTGGTTCATGGGCTTGGTGTAGGATAACATTAGGACATCGGAAAAAATGAGGAAGAAGTTCTTGGAAAAATATTAGGATTACCGCAATGAGAAGGAGCAAAGATAATAAGCCTTTTGAAGAACCAACAAGAAGATGAATCTAATGAACACTATGTTGAGATATTTCTTGAGGAAGATTTCAAGGATGGAAGTTTATCTTAAAGTTTAGAAACCTTGGTGAATATTACTAGTCCCTAATATGCAAGTTTAAAATGTTTGGAAATATTTTTGTAAAAAAAATTATATCTCTAACTATTTTATATTAGTCTTTCTAAAATTTTGGAGATTTTTAAGGTAAAATAATTTTATACTATAAAAAAATTTCGGACCATTTTTAGACAAAAATGGAAATTGTCGAATAATTTTTAGGAAAAAGCATGGAATGTTATCCCACATGTGAATATTAGCACCTAAAATTTTCCCATATTTCACTGCAATCTCCAAAGAGAACGGTAAGGAGAATTTGATCTAAAGACTCTTCATGTCTTATTTTTGCAAGGGATTATAGATGAGTATATAAAATTGCACAACCTGATGAGTGGAGGAGATATCTCGTAGAAAAATTATGATGCCATTGTGAATCTCTACCAACAATATTCAAGACGAACTTCTAATACCAGTAGACGAATCGAGATATGCTACCTAGGATTGATAGGAATATTGGTAGAGGCGTTACTATATAATAAATTAGAAACATGATGGAAAAGTTAAAAACTAATATGTTAAGCACATTGATCTCCCAATTGGATATGTTGTAGGTAATGAAGAAGGAGAAGGACGAAGAAGTAGCATTAGTAATTTTCTGCCCAAAAATTAAAAGAAAACATTTATTGTAGGAATTCCCATTCGATTAGATTGGAATTTGTGCCATATGTAGTGAAGAGAATCCTATGATTAGTTTCTCATATTAACCTGCACTACACAATGTGTATCAAGAATCAAAAGATCTAAAACAACTTTGTTGCACAAAAACAACCATGGCCACAAAAACCAGGAGGTATGATTCAAGATCCATCTAAAAGTTATAACTCTTATTGGACTAAACCTCCCATGTAGTATTATTCTCAATAATTGTGCTTACCTTCTTATCCATGGATGGTTTTTACTCCTCCACCTTAGCATCTTTTGCAGTGAGTGTGGACAAATATTATGTATTAAGGCACTCAACAGGCTCCTATGAAATCACCTTTGAAGCGACCTATGCAACTTCTTCCTTCTCCTCAAATTAAATCCTCTACATCCACGCATCCCAATAATCTCTACAACCCATATTTTACCTCAATAATGGTATTCTAGCTCAACCAACACAAGCTATTCGGCTTGCAACCTACCTAGCTTACTCCATATCTTCCATGGACTACCATGACATCCACCTTAGATATCGGAAGACATTGATCAAAGAGAATCACTCTATGCATGTTTAATATCTTAATGGAGAGTGTCATAATGAAGAACCCGAGTAGGAATCATCTCTTGAACATTTATGAATGGGGAATATGAGCCTTGAACTTCGTGAACCACCTTATCCTAAGAGACTAAATCAAGAAAATACTATAACCCAACTAGAATTTGATTTCTTGGGAAAGCTCAAGAATGTGTATGTCAAGGTCCTAGTTTTTTAAACTGTTAAAGATTTTAAAATCTACTCAAATGTAGTGAGGGAAATTTCTTTTAAAGAGGCCCAATTGAATAAGGAAAGATACTAAATAATCCATCTTGTGTGAAAACTATTAGATTTTTTTATTGTGAAGATAAATAATAAACTTATTCCAAACAAATTAATTAACTTGTGTGTCACCATTAATGTTATGATGAAAGAAACCATGGAGACCTTAGGACTCTCTAGCTTCATATAAGCCCCAAATCTTCTTCAATTAGCTAATAAGTCAATAGTTAAACTATAAGGAAAGGATGTAGTGAAATATGTAGACTAATGGAAGTATTCCACTGACTTCAGAGTTTCCAACTTAAATACTCTCTCGTAGGTACCTTTTTAATCCTTAGATATCCATGTTCGGCCACTTTATATGCACATATTGACTGCATATTTGGGAGTATGAAAAACTACCATGACACCTCCACTAAACAAGTACCCTTATATCCTATCGTTAAGCATAATGCATATCTTAAAACACCTTTCTGAGATCATGGTGACGATAATGATGAGGGAGAGGTAGCTCATCAAGTCCTCACTATTCACCAATCTCTCAATATTAGGGATAAAACTAAGGATGATGAAATCACTGATTTAATTTCCTCCTCCTCCTCATCCTCTAACACACATACTTTCAACAAAATAATGAAACCTGATGTTTATGCCTCTCTAGCATCGACAAGTGATTCACCTCTAAAACATGAGTCCTTAGTTGAACATTGCCAAGGGTAAAATTTATAAATCATTGAAATCAACCTTGATAAAACCTTGAATATCAATCAAGGGTTGACAAAAGAGGAAAAGGAGCATTTAGTTAAACTATTACAAAAACACAGTGATTATTTTTCTTGGAATTATTCAAACATGAAGGGTATCTATCCTCAATTGCATACACATCAAATTTACTTTAAGGGATGATATTGATTGATTCAATAGCCTCAACATGAGATGAACTCTACAATGAAATTTTTTGTAAAAGAGGATCTATAGAAGTTGTTCACTACTAGATTTATTTACCAATTTTTTGACATCCAATGGGTCTCCCTCTTGTCATAGTTGTGAAAGAGAATGGTAAGTAGATGATCTATGTGGACTATAGATAACTCAATAAGAACACACAAGGATAATTTCCCAAGTTTCCCATTTATGAACCAATTCTTGTATATACATGCAGGAAAGATGTACCTTTCATTCCTCGATGGATTTAGTGATTACAATAAAATATAGGTTTCTCCATAGGACCAATAAAAAATAGTGTTCATCTATCCATGGGGGGGATTTACTTACCATTTCTTCCCATTTGGATTATGCAATTCTACAACCACCTTTTAGAGAGTCGTAATAGGTATATTTTATAACCTTGTCCATGATTGTGTGGAACTATACATGGATTATTTTACCACTTATGACAATGATTTTGATGAAACCCTTCATAATATGGAGAATAATTTAATAAGGAGTAAGGAAAATAATGTTTCCCTCATTAATGAGAAGTGAAAAATGATTTTGGTTGATGTCATTATATTCAGGCATCATGTATTAACTAAAGGCACCCAATTGGATCTGTCAAATATTAACTCGATATCAACCTTCCCATCCCACAATCACATAGAGAAGTATGAAGTTTCCTAGGTGATGTTGGTTACTATCGTGTTGTGGTAGAACAAAAACCCCCCATTTTTACTTTATTATCTTCATAATAATAATGTGGACCCTCTATGTAAATTTTGGTCATTTCACTTCCTTCATGATTTCATTTGGTTTATTTTGCGGGAGTTTATTTTTTCTTGGTTTTTCATTGTGGTTGTTTCATCAAGTATAGTTTCTCGCAAGCTTCCCAATGGTTCTAATTTTGTTGAGCTTGCACTTACGGTTTGCAAATGGTGCTTATTCAAATTTTGAGTGATTTTCACGGCATAGGCCTAAAAATATACGAATATATTTTACTTTTATTTGTAAATTAATTAATATGTAAATATTAATTCTAATTGATTTAATTAATTAATTAATTAATAATTATTTAATTAACAATCCTAGAAAAAATAACCACCAGATTCAAGAACATTGTATATGTGTTAACCAAATATAATACATTACATTATACAAAATCAAAAATATTTAATATATATATATATATATATATATAAACGAAACGACATAAAAATAATAATTTTATATATATATATATAATAAAATAAAAAATATATGTAAGCGAAATGAAATAGCAATTTTTAAAAAATCGTCGGGTATTCGGGCTCACGGGCTCCATTTAATATGCATCTGGCTCCTTTCTAAACCCCTCCATGGAAGTATTAATGAAAATTATTGTAAGGGAGGAGGGCCCCACTCCATGAGGAGCCCAAGCTCCTCTTTTCCTCCTAGTAACATTTTCAAGGGCTCGTTTACTATCTATTTATTATTTTAATTATTAAATTAAATTTTTATATATATATATATATATATATATAATTCCATTTTATTTTATTTATATTTTAAATAGATTTTTGATTTTTTTAATTTAATAATTTGTATATATTTATATTTAAGTTTAAAATATTAAAATATTCATTTTAATTTTTAAGATTAAAATTTTAATAAAATGTTCAATTTTTGTTTAGGCATGCAATTTTCAGAACTTGACATCTCAGCTTTGAAGAGCTCTAACTTGTTTTTTACTTCGTCAAATGAGATTTAGGATGGCTGGTTGAAAATATAGAATCATGGAGAACAATGTGGGAATATAAAATTAAGAAAATATGAATATTTAATAGCCCAAAAATATAGCAGAAAACTGAGTAATGAATTTATAACAATAATTGGTTTTGTTGAATTTGACTTGAATATTTTTCATTGGCTTAGAGGAACTATTGTCGTTAATTCACTCTTTAGCTTGTTCAAGTGCTAATTATATCTCTACAAGAAGAAATCACATCATGGAATTTTTTGTTTATATTTTCCCAATTCAATTTTTATTTGGTAATCTGTTGAGAGAATGATTTTTTACTTCTATTATGAAAAATTAATTGATTTTCTTTTCTGTGTTTTTGGATTGGTTTTTGTAGAGAGCATTTGGAAATATCAGCCCCAATATTTCTTGAATCAATGAGATTGCACCAGGAAAGAAGACAATGGAGGTTTTGTAGCTCCAATCAAGGATCTAAAAAACTACCCTCAACAACTCTCTATTTGAGAATTATAAATAGAAATTTCAAGAATGAGGAAGGGGTTATTCTCCTCTGCAACTTAAGAGCTTTAAGAACCTTTGCAATGATATTTTGAATTGTATACAAGGAGGAAAGCCCATATATAGGTTACTGGGGGTTTTATTTTCAAAAAATAAACTTTGTATTGGAGGCTAAGGCTACAATTTTGTAGCTCTTTCCCTTTAGTGGTAGAGCAAGGAACAAAGCAAAGAGACCAAGTTTTATCAACTTTTATTTATATACTTTTATTTAAAATGAAAATTTCATATTTTGATGGCATATCTGTGTAAAAAATTTCATATTTTTCACTCTTGTTTGATATAAAGACGCTTGTCTTTTGGATTAACTATCCAATTCATTAGTATAATGGATATGTTGTTAATTTTCACTTTTATCATGTGCTTAAATCATATTCTGAGTAATTATTTACTCATAAATCTGTCATTTAAATCGATTTAATCATCATCTAAATGGAGTGAACTATTTCCTAGTTTTGATGGTCAATCATTCAGTGTTTTAAATCTCCAAATAAAGCATGTCATGCACTCAGAGTATTAGTAGTCATAATTTTTATGTATTCTAATATTCATCACAAAAGGGGCATTTTAAATCCCTATTCATTTAATTACCTTGCTCTTAGTTGGGATTCGATCTCCATCTTCCTAATTGAGATAGATTTATTTTCTTGTCACTTGAATCTTAGAGTAGATTTGAATTTAGATTTAATCATGGAATTTTAGAAGCCCAATTACACAATGGTCAAACTATAGTGTGGCTTGGCTAACCCCTCAATTCAGCTTGAGGATTTATTTCCTCCAAGCATGCAACAAGAAGGTACGTTATATTTTTATCTTTTTGATGATTATTAATTAGAAACACCACAAGTCAACATGGAGAGATAGGGGGTAACTAGAACCAATAGAACTAGTCTAAACCATCATTTAAACGGCTAAGGGTTTGATTTGGGACTCTAACCAAATGACCTTCCCAGATGTTGATGAGGTAATTTTTTCTATCAACATTTTTGGGGCTAGAACGAGGGAAAACATCAAGTTGTCTTTTAATCAATTTGGTTTAAAGGTTTATTAATTTTTTATAGTTTTGGGAAAAATACTGAGAGTGGGGGTGAATCAGTATTTAAAACTCACAATATTTTTCTCTATTTTACTAATTTCTATACGCGACTTTAATTAAGCCAACTAGCGTATGCACGTGGCTTTCTGTAGGGAATCTTTTGTATACCCATAGAACTTAATATTTAGATAAATCTTCAGAAACTTTACTTAGCCTAGTTCATCATTTATTCACCAGACATTTAGTAAGCAGTAAACATGTGCGGTAACAACAAAATAAATCATCACACATAAGAAACACACATGAACACCATAATTTAAGGTGGAAACCCAAGTTGGGAGAAAACTACCACGATTGTTGTCTTTGTCTTCAACATTTACTATATAGAAAATTTCTTATATTCTTATACTTGCGTAGACTCATACTTTAGTATGCAAGCACCCACCTGTAGAAGTTTGCAACCTTCTCTCATTCTCCAGCTACTACTGGAAGAGAGCTCCAACCCCCTGATCTCATTTACCAGTCACCACTAGAAGAGAGTTTCAACCCCCTGATATGATCACTAGCTCCTACTGGCAGGAAGCTTCGACTTCCACACTAAAGGCTCTGACCATCAGAACCAATGCAGACCAAGTTTCATAAATTTTCACGCTGGATCCAACAACCTTTAATTCAACATATCAAGTAGATAAAAAAAACAACCATAAACCAAATTTGAATAGAACAGTGAGATCAGTGTAACCAAACCAAAACATTAAACCTAGACTTCTGCATCAAGACACAGAATCAACTGCAACCCTAATATTTATAAACAAAATGTATATGCAACTTTACTTATGGAAACCCACATGTATATGTGCTTTTCTGTGGAGGAAACTGCCTATAGATCTTTATATATTGAGATTAGAGTTCTGACCAAAATGAGAACAAACAAGGGATATTCAGACACATTTTTTCATATTTACAGAACCCTTATATAGTTCGTAGCATTCATCATTTTCAATCAACCAATCATTGATCTTTATACACAATCAAATAGTGGCATAATCAATATTCAACCAACCTAGATATATATATGAAGAAATCATTGATAGACAACATAAATACATCAAAAATGATCAAACATTTCATTCAGAATTCTTCAGAAAAACCTTAGCTTTCATACACACCTTTGCAAATTCGAACCCACGTGTATATGTGCCTTCAACGTGACTAACCCGTGTATATATCTGTAAACAATTCAAGACTGCGCAACACTTCAAAACTGAAAACTTACTTAGATCACACCCTTCACTTCAAAAATCATGCGTCAGACCATAGATCTAAACAAATCATAAAAATATCATGCAAATACATAGTAATTTCAGGTCTAAAGAGCATGATCCATTATTGTATTCACGAGTGCATCATAATATTAGATCTATCTATTGATTATATCCCATTCCATGCAGATATATTGATTGAAGTATTCATTCAATTCACATACTCATGCACACTTAGCGCTATAATATTTACCTCTTTATATAGTGTGAGCCTTAGGAAATACAATGAGCGAAAACCACACAAGTGTCGATGGTATTCTTGGATGTGATCAACTAATCTTTATTGCACTCAATACTATGGGCTAATACCATGGTAAGGACCTCTGGTCTCATAAAATTAATGCACAATCACATAAGCAACTTTTCTTCTTCTTACCCACGTGTATACATGACTTTTCCTTGACCAAATCTCGTAGAGTTCCTTAAATATGTGCTTTATACATCTTCTGATTCTGATCTGTAAAAAAATTTGTCCCATCATTCTGACATTTTGTTTCGTCATTGTGCCACCTCTGTGGTTATCTAGAACCGATATATTTGGTATTTTACAAGTGGGTTTCCATCATGGAAAATTGATCTGAAATGACTGTATTAGTTTTGTTGTGCTAAGTGTCTTTTTAGTTATAAAACATGTGCATACTTGTCTCTTTAGTTTGCTTGAGGATTGAGTATTTTAACCATGAATTGTAGAGGATTTTAGTGAATTATAAGCATGAAATAAGCACAAAATATACTAAAAAATAGTGAAAAACATAGAAATAAGTCACCGTATAACATTTACAAAGCAAGCTTGATGAAGCATTTCACCCCTCCTGGGCTACATCTTCTGGCCTAGCTCCCAATGGCATGTCCATATTTCATTATGCTAAAAATTTTGCAAATACATGTATTTATAGGCCTCTAATGGTTGTTTTCTCTACACCAATGGCTCCAGAATGCTCCAATTAGTCTAGGTTGACTCTTCCTTCACTCAGAATGGGCGAAAATTGAGTCTCCAACTCATTTTCCCAGTAACACCTAGAAAAACTCCAATAATTGTGGAGCTCCACTCAACAGGAGTTATTTTGGCAATTTCCGCCACATAAAACGTGCCTCTAAAATACCTGCCATTATTAACTGTAATATTTAATGTTATATGGTTGGGTGGCCACATGCCAACCTAAACCATACAATGATATTTAGCGGCAGAGCGGAAAACAAGGCTTCAACCGTGGTAGAAGCTGTTTAAACCGGAGTTTGAAGTTGCGTTAACGAAACTGTAGGAATAACATGCGGAGGAATCGATGCCATGTGACAAGGTTGAAGTAGTTATGATAAATTTTGTAATGGCTGAAGTGTCCTTAGACACATAATTTTATTAATCAGAAAAACAATTACATTTGGAATTATGCAATTGTTTACACCTGAACAACAAAAACACTCTTGCAATGAGTTATTTATATGCTCAATGTCCTAACTTCCATTAATTATGGATCACTTATTAAATAACAAGTGTCCACTTACATTAAATACTATTCCAAATAACTAGCTAACAAAAAGGCCTAAGATACGACACATTTGGAGAGTCATATCTTATTACAACAATATGCTAATTCTAAATGTCTCCACAAAATAATTAAATATTCTAGAATAATAATTATTAATTTAATATCTTAAATTAATAATTATTTTATTAAAACTTTATAACCTATGATAATATTTATTTTTGGATCATCTAACATTCCCCCCTATGATCCAAAGATACATTACAACAGATACCAGGTTCATCCCTGAACTTAGTAAATTTTATTATGCCAAGAGGTTTCGTGAAAATGTCGGAGGTCTGATCTTCTGAAGGACAATAAATCGGCTTGATGACATACTTTGCAATGAGTGATCTGATATGATGATACTTGGTGTCCACATGCTTTTCCTTTGAATGAAAAACTGGATTCTTGGCAAGCTTTATTGTTGACTGATTGTCGATAAATAACGAAGTATCTTCTGCTGGAGGAATTCCCAAGTCCTGTAAAATGCGACGTAACAAAACAATCTCACATGTTTCTTCCCATGCTGAAATGTACTCTGCTTCGGCTGAAGAAGTGACCACTGTAGCTTGCTTCTTGAAACTCCAGGAAACTGCAGTAGACCCCATGTTCATTAAGTAACCTGAGGTTGATGCCCTGTCATCAATACTGCCAGCAAAGTTGGCATATGAAAATCCACCAAGTACAAATTTTTTAGTCTTTTTGTAAAGAAGACCAAAATCTTTTTTTCCTTGGATATATCGAAGAACTCTTTTGGCTGCATTCCAGTGGTTGTCTAGTAGTTCCTGCATAAAACATGAAATAATACTGACTGCATAAGATAGATCAGGATGAGTGGTTGTTAAATAAATCAAGCTGCTAATCAATTGTCTGTAAGTAGCGTTGTCCACCTTTTCCCCCCCTTCAAATTTTGAAAGTTTCAAGTTTTGTTCCATAGGGGTAAGGACAGGCTTGCAATCCTCCATTCCAAATCGCTGGAGAATTTATGCTGCATATTTACTCTGAGAAATGAAGATCTGATGTGGACGTTGGAATACTTCAATACCAAGATAGTAGTGAAACAGTCCCAAATCTGTCATCTTAAAACCTGCATGTAACTCCTTTTTCACCTATTCAATGTGATCATCATTGTTGCTTTTGATGATCAAATCATTGACATACATAATCAAAATCACTAGATTTTTACCTTGTTGGCGTACATACAAGGTATCATCAGATTCACTGCGATGAAAACCAACTTTGCGAAAGTATTCATCCATTTTGGCATACCAAGCTCGGGGAGCTTGTTTTAACCCATATAAAGCCTTTATCAATTTGCAGACTTTATGTTCTTGTCCTTCAATTTCAAAACCTGGTGGTTGTGTCATGTACACTTCTTCCTGTAAATCGCCGTTAAGAAAAGCACTTTTTACATCCATTTGATGAACTTTCCATCCTTGTTGAGCTGCTAAGGCAAGTGTGAGGTGGATGGTTTTCCATTTAACTGTAGGAGCAAACGTTTCCTCATAATCTATCCCTTCCTGCTACGCAAAACCTTTAGCAACAAGTCTTGCTTTATACTTGTCAATATCACCATTTTACTTGTACTTAATTCGATAAACCCATTTGCATCCAATAGGTTTAACTTGTTGAGGAAAATCAACAAGTTGCCAAGTGTTGTTGTCTTGAACTGCCTGATATTCATCAATCATTGCTTGTTTCCATGCTTTATGTTTTACTTCCTCTTGATAAGAAGAAGGTTTAGTAAAATCATTTGCTATCAAAGAAAAATTTCCTTCATTTTTTTTTGATCCCCTTGTACCTGTTTTATTCTGTTCATTAGGCCTTACATCTTTCAAAAGTTGAACTGCCCATTTCGGAAATTGATGTTCAATGGTTTGGGCTTGTGAAAAATCACCATCATTAAAAAGAGGGTTGATGTAAACTGAATTCTGTTTATCCACAACAGGTTCTGGGGGCGGATTGCCAGTGGTCCTCACCCTAAAATGCGAACACAATACTCTTCAAGTAAAACCCGAACACCAATACGGTTAAGTCACAACGTAGCATAGACGGTGGAGACCTATGCGTGTGCTATCGAAAGTCACGGGGTTGAGCCCTGCAGACCTCTATAAAAATTTTACACTAACACTTTTGGGACACGTGGTGGCTTCAGGGCTAGACATGTGTCACCCTATAATTGGTCCTCCAAAAAACAACGCAAAACCATTAAACAAATGAAATCACACCACATGTCCACCTAGGATTGGTTCTGAGGAAAAGAATATTATGTAGAATATTCCTTTTGCTCACTGTGTACCATCCATGCTGACTGGGCATCCTAGTCAACTCTGTAGTAAAATTTAGTTGTTTGGGAATTTGATCAGAACATGATATCTCCCTCATATGACATCGGTTTTTCGAACCGTTCATGGAGCCGAAATGAGGAAGACGAGATATACGCAACCATCCTAGTTTCAACCCAATCCTATTACTTTCAATTTTGAGAAAAATTTATGAACTCCTGATCACTCCTCCCCATTGGGAAGCTCTTAGACCCCAAAAGACTTGATTACCTGTTCAATAGATGAGGGTAAAACTCCCTCACCTTTCCAAACTCGATCCATTTTTCCTTGCCTGGTTTAGTGCCCTTGAGCCCAACTCGAAGGTAGTCAACACTTCCCCTATTGGATTCTCTTTTCCTCCTGTTAAGAATTATATCTTCCTTGAGCTCATCCAAAAATTATGGCGAGAAATATTCAATAGAAGGCAATTGAAAATTACTTCCTTGATCAACGATCAAAGGTGGATCATACAAACGTAAATTTTCAACATTAACAACTGAATACATTTGCATATATGAAGGAAAGTCAATTTGAAATGCATTGTTACTAGCTTGCTTTATGATCTTGAATGGACCATAGCGAATGGGTTTGAGCTTTTTACCGTCCCCTTGCATCCTTTCTTTACTAATGTGCAACCATACCTCATCTCCTTCTTCAAACTTGTGATCAACTCTATGTTTGTCATGCCTCTCTTTGTATTTTCTTTGACTTTTCTCAAGTTGTTCTTGAACTTGTTGATGTATAATATGAATTTTCTTAATGAAATTTCAAGCCTTGTAAATATCACTATGGCCATCAATTGCAACATCATTTTCAAAGATGAAGTCTAATGGATATTTTTGAAAATAACCAAAGCTTACTTCAAAAGGTGATGTTTGAGTTGAAGAGTACTTTGCCTAGTTGTAAGCGTGTTGAATGTAATGCAGTTTCTCATCCCACAACTTAGGATTTTTGCCGCAATATCCTCTCAATAGATGCACAATAGTTATGTTCACCACCTCGATTTGTCCATTAGTTTTCGGATGAAAATAAATAATATTTTTCAACTTTGTGTCCATCATACTCCAAAGATTGGACCAGAAATTCCCAATGAGCCTAAAATACCTGTCACTAACAATATAAGTTGGAAATCCATAATGAACCCATACATGTTGAAAATAAAGTTCAATGATTTTTTCAGCAGTACAAACCAAGCTTCCTATTACTAGGCTTAGTACTTTTTGCACACATATAACAACCTCTTATAAAAAACGACACACTATCTATCATGTGAGGCCAATAGAAATACCTATGTAGATACGCCACTATTTTTCTTACCCAAAAGTGTCCAGAAATAAGAGATGAATGAGCTTCTCTCATGACACTTAGCCTCTCTCCTTGTGGTATACACATATTTCCCAAATGAAACAACAAATCATTATGCATATGCTAATATTTTTATTCAACCTGATTCCCTTCACTCAAACTAGCATACACATCTTGAAAATCAACATCATGTGCATATTGTTCCATGTAACTCTCATGTACAATAGAATCATTTTTTAGCAAAGTAGATGCGCTAATGATTGGTCTTGAAAGAATATCAGAAAATTTATTGAAAATACATTTCTTGTACCTTATAACTAAGTGAAACTGTTGAAGAAATCCCATCCACCTTAAATGTCTTGACTGTTGCAATGTTGTTTACAACTGCAAATACTGTAATGGTTTGTGATCGATATGCACAATCGTCTCTTTACCCATCAAGTAGTTTTTCCACTTCTTGATGCTTTGTACCAACACATATATTTATTTTTCATATGTAGGATAATTAGTTAAAACACCATTGAATGTTTCAGAATGAAAAGCGACAGGCTTACCATGTTGCAAAAGAACTACATCCATGGCATAATCACTAGCATCAGTTTGTATCTCGAATGGTTGTCTCGAATTCGGTAATGCAAGGACTAGAGCTGAACTGATCTTGTCTTTTAAAGATTAGAAATATTTTTGTTTTATTCCTCCCCATTGGAAGCCTTTTTTCACACTTTTCATTTCATTCATAGTAGCTGCGATGGGAGAAAGGTTAGAAATAAGCTTTCTCCAATACTGAGTTGCACCTAAGAAAATTCTTACCTTGGTTATTATTCTGGGTGTGGGCCAATTCACAATGGCTTCCACTTTAGAAGGATCAGTTCTCAACTCTCCTCCTCCTACAATGTGTCCCAAATAAACCAAATAAGTCTTTCCAAACTCACACTTTGACATCTTAAGAAACAATTTCTACTTCTTCAAAACATCAAGCACTCTATTCACATGCAATACATGTTCTTCTCTTGCTTTGTTGAAAATCAATATGTCACCTAAGTACACAATCACAAATTCATCAAGAAATGGACTCAAAACACTATCCATAACACACATGAAAGTTTCTGGTGCATTACACAAACCAAATGGCATAACTAACCACTCAAAGTGTCCTTGTTTGGTTCTGAATGCAGTTTTTCATATGTCACTTTCTGCAATTCTTACTTGATCATATCTACTTCGTAAATTTAACTTAGTGAAAAACTGTGCTTCTTTCAACTGATCAATAAAATCATCTATCCTTGGGAGTGGGTATCGATTATTTACCGTTATCTTGTTCAAATCTCTGAAGTCTACACACATGTGCCAAGTCCCATATTTCTTTGGTATCAAGACTATGAGTGAACCACATGGCAAAGTGCTTGGCCTTATGATTAATTTGTCCAGAATCTCCTTTATTTGCCTCTTTATTTCAGCATTCTCCATTATCGACCTACGATACATGCTGATGTTTGGAAGAGGACAATCTTGCTGCAACTGAAACTCATGTTGAATCTCTCTTTTTGGAGGCAATCTTGTTGCCTCCTGAAACATCTCATGAGGTGCATCAACTATAGCATATAAATTTGATTTAAAATTAGGATCACATCCCAAAAATGATACATGATTAACATCAGCTTTAGGCTTAATCATTAGAAGAACAAAATTCTTACTTGAATTCACCAGCCTCTTTACATGTCCAACATTTACCATAGCAATGTTCGTCTTCTTGCGATGTTCTCTAACAATGTACTCCTTGCCATATTTGAATAAATGGTATTTTTTCTCATGGATATGGAAGATCGCTTTCCCATCATACAAGTATGGACTCCCCAACACAATATCTGTTATGTCAAGTGGAACCACATCTAATTCAAATGTGTCAACAAAATGTGCAGTTCTTGCAAATCGCAATATACACTTCCTTGAAACCTGTAAATTTGCATCCTTACAAATCCAACCAAGTGGATATGGTTTTGGATGTGGTACGGTCTCAAGGTTAAGTTTATTGACCAAGTCTTCAGAGATGAAGGTTGCTTTTTACCCACTATCAAACAGTGCGTCAATCCTAGTAAGTTTGGATATGACCCTCACATGAAACAATTCAATTCTTTCTTCTTCATTTGGAGCATGTATGTGACAATTTGATGTACTAGTACTAGGTTTAGTTTCAATTTATTTCCCCTTCATGTTCTTCAATCCCATGGCTTTGATCTTAAATTCATCACCTGAATCCTCTCCTAAATCATGTTGAGTTGTAGCTGTAGTTTTTTGTTTCCCTTTATTGTTGTATTTCCTGGGTCTCATTTCAGGATGTAATTTCCAAAAATGATTTTCATCATGGCCTTCTTTTGAAAAAATTTTACAAACCAATTTTTCTCCCTCTTTCTTAACAGATTCATTCTTTTTAATTTTACCTTTTGAGGTCTTCTCTTTGTTTTTACCCTTAAAATGTTTCTTCCTACCCTCTTCAGAAATGTTCATCCCTATAGCTTCTAGATGTGTGGCCTGAACACATACTTCATCTAGACTTTTGGGGTTAAACATGAGAATAGTATGTTTTAGGTAGCTATGTAAGCCTCCTATGTACTTGAGCAAAGTATCTTGGCTCTGCAAATATACCCCTAATAAGATAGCTCTTCTCCTAAATTCTTGGGTGTATTCTTGCACATTCTGTCCCTTCAATTGCCTAAATTTTTTCCAGTTCATTATGGCTTTCTTCATATGAGCTAATGGATAAAACTATTGTTTTATTGCAATAATGAAATCATTCTATGATATAATAATCTTACCATGCTTCTTGATCTCCTCCTTTGTCTTGGCTTCCCACCAAACAAGTGTTGCACCTTCCATTCTCAATGAAGCTAATTGGATTTTGGTATCATCATCTTGAAGGTTATGGATTCTCAAATAGACCTCCAATTGCCTAATCCAATTATCAATATTTTCTGCATTGACTTCACCATTAAACATTGTCAATTCAAACTTAGCATCGAGTTTTAAAAAGTACTTTTACCAGTGTTCTTTGACTTGTGTGGTCGATGTACTGAAGATGAAGTAGAAGATGATGATGATGAGGGTGAGGATGATGGCCCTCCATTGCCTCCATTTCCTCCATTTCCCTTCTTTGTTTTATCTTCATCATTGTGACCTCCTGAAGATCCCTATCCTTCCTTATGAATTTTGGATCCTTCTCCTTCCATTCTTGATAAATGATTCTAACCATCTCAGTCATGTCAAGGAATGATCCTAAACGCTTTTTCTTCCTCTTTGGGATCAACTTCTTCATGGATTTCTCCTTCTCTATGAGACATGCTTAATGCAGCTTTGAACCAGGTGGTGTATTTTATGGCAATCTTGCTCTCCTTTGCCTAGGAATTTCTTGAGACCCTTCTGCTCCCACCAATTTTCCTTCTCCTCTTTCGAGCTTGAGCCTAGTAAGCATCTAAGAACTTGCAAACAGTTAAACAAAACTTTGCGCAAAACAACACTAGAGAATAAACTCTAGCTCTGATACTAATATGATCTGAAAGGACTTTATTCATTTTTTTGTGCTAAGTGTCTTTTCAGTTATAAAACATGTGAATACTTGTCTCTTTAGTTTGCTTGAGGATTGAGTATTTTAACCATGAATTGTAGATTATTTTAGTGAATTAGAAGCATGAAATAAGCACAAAATACACTGAACAATAGCGAAAAATAGAGAAATAAGTCACCAAATAATATTTACATAGCAGGCATGATGAAGTATTTCACCCCTCCTAGGCTACATCTGCAGGTCTAGCTCCCAATGGCATGCCCATCTTTAATTATGCTCAAAATTTTGCAAATACATGTAGTTACATGCATCTAATGGTTGTTTTCTCAACACCAATTGCTCCATAATGCTCCAGTTAGTCTATATTGACTCTTCATTCACTCATAATGGGAAAAAATTGAGTCTCCAACTCATTTTCCCAGTAACACCTAGAAAAGCTCCGCTAATTGTGGACAACTCCACTCAACTGGAGATATTTTGGCAATTTCTGCCACATAAAATGCACCTCCAAAATATCCGCCAGTCTTAACCGTAATATTTAATTTTATGGTTGGGTGGCCAGGCACCAACCCAAATCATACGGTGATACTTAATGGTGAAGTGGAACTCACGGCTTTAACATTGGTAGAAGCTGTTTAAACGAGAGTTTGAAGTCGCATTAACAAAACCATCGGAGTAACTCGCAGAGGAATCAATGCTATGTGACAAGGTTGAAACGGTTATGATACATGTTTCGGGTTAAAAATTGTCAGAAGCTCTGGTTTTTATAACGTTTTACATGTGAATGCTCCACGGGGACACCGGTGGGTTGGGACCATCGGTGGTCCCCACCCCCAAATGTCAACACACAACTCTTCAACAAAACCTGACCACCAATATGGTTAAGTCACAACATATTGTAGATGGTGGAGACCTGTGTGTGTGCTGTCGAAGGTCACAGGGTCGATCCCTGTGGACCTCTATAAAAATTTTACTAATACTTTGGGGACACATGGGGGCCTTAGGGCTGGCCATGTGTCACCCTATAATTGGTCCTCCAAAAAACAACGTACAACCTTGAAACAAATCAAATCACGCCACATGTCAACCTAGGATTGGTTCTGAGGAAAGGAATATTCCTCATAATATTCCTTTTGTTGACTATGCATCCTCCATGCTATCTGGGCATCCCAGTCAACCTTGTCGCAAAATTTAGTTGTTTGGGAATTCGATAAGAACGTGATATATCCCTCATACGACATCGATTTTTCGAACCGTTAGCGACATCAGAATCAGGAAAATGATGTTTACACAACCATCCTAGTTTCAACCCAATCCTGTAACTTTCAATTTTGAGAAAAATCTATGAACTCCTGATCAACAACACATGCAATCAGAATGCCAACAATATCCCCCTTTCGACTTGATGGCAAACATGTTGGTGTTTGATCATCATAACCTATAGAAATATCAACATAAGCATTATTAAAACACAAAATTAGACCAAATTAATCTTCCCATTTGAAATCAAGGGCAAAGGGTGGACAATGTTGAAACAACGTTTCACTTTCCTTGTAGATATAAGAGTTCGCTGCACTATACAAACCATGCTGCCCGTGAACACATGCCGAATTTTCAAACAGATTTTCAATGAAATACATGACTCTATGACCTTTCTTATCACCAAGGATTCATACTTACATAAATCACCCAACCAAGTGGGGTTACATATTTGACTCAACTACCCAACGAAGTGTGCTTACATTTTTTACTCAAGCACCCAACCAAGTGGGTTTACATATTTGAAAAATTCCTTACATGACCGAATATGACAATATTTACATCATAGGTCTCAATATGACCCTTACATAAAGTTATAGATATGAATTTTATAACCAAGACCAAAGGACCTCAATAGAGAGAAATCATTGAACATAATTCAGCCAGCATAATTCCAACAATGCATTATACCCATCAAATCTAATGCTCCCCCTAAACTTGTGCATCCCATAAACACCTGATCAAAGGAGTCAAATCATATCTGACAACAACATGAAAAAGTCTGTTCTAGAGGCTGAACTAATTATTTTATGACAGAAAGTTCCATATGTGACTTTCTGATGTGAGAATCCCATATATACATGACAATGGGTCAAGCAACCTGCGTACCTAAATTATTCTTCTGAATTTTCCATCTAAAAATAGATCAGATAATTTTAACAACATAATGAGGTAGATACAACTCCTAGTTTATGTCTGAGATATTCAAATGCTTCTCTCGGAAGAGCTTCAGTAAATATGTAAGAAACTTGTTCTTTAGAGGGAACATACTCCAATTTAACCTTTTGCTCAAGCACATGTTCTCGTAGAAAGTGATACTTGATAGGAATATGCTTGGTTTTGGAGTGAATAACATGATTTTTTGAAATACTAATAGCACTTGCATTATCACACAGAATGGGGACAGGAGGAGAAAATTTAATTTGAATGTCTTTTAATGTTTGCATCATGTAGATAAGTTGTCTACAACATGATGTAACAACCATATATTCTGCTTCTATTGTAAATAAATCAATGGAACTTTGTTTCTTGCTGAACCAGGATACTAATCCGGGCACCATATAAAATGCACATCCACTAGTGCTTTCCCGGTCATCAACATTTCCAACCCAGTCTGCATCTCTTAAGCATGAAGGTTAAGATAAGCATTTTTGGGAACCATAGACCAAATCCTTGAGTTCCTTGGAGATATTTGAATACTATTTTTATTTCTTGAAGATGTGATTCCTTTGGATTGGCTTGGAAATTTCCAACAATCCCAACTACATGCATGATATCAAGTCTAGTAACTGTTAGATAAAGAAAAATTCCAATCATGGTTCTATACTCTGTTTGGTTTACCATCGGGAATCATCACGAGGACTGAGGTTACATCCGGCCATCATTGGAGTGCACACATGTTTGCAGTCTTCCATTCCATACTTTTTCAGAATCTGCTTGAGATATTTTGCTTCTGAGAGAAAGATGGCATCCTTTTCTTGTTGCACTTGTAAAACAAGAAAATATCTTAGTTCCCCAAGTAAAAATATTTCAAATTCCCACTGCATAACAGACGAAAATTTCCGACTCATGGATTCTTCATTACTCAACAACAATAATTAACATTTTATCATCCTCAATTTTTGTGTACAGGTTACTGTCTACAAGTCATTTTATGAAGCCTTGTTGTTTAATATATTTTTCAAGACGATAGTACCATGCCCGTGGAGCTTGTTTGAGCCCATATAGAGCCTTTTTCAGTTTGCAAACAATTTTTTCATCATTCCCCAGAATGAATCCTTTTGGTTGTTCTATATAAAATTCTTCTTCCGTATCTCCATTAAGGAAGGAATATTTTACATACATTTGATAAACTTTGAAATGTTGAAAATTTGAAAATGCAAGAAACATTCTTATGGCTTCAATTCTCGCTACTGGAGAAAATGTTTCTTCAAAGTATATACCTTATTGTTGAGAATACCCTTTACAAACAAGTCTATCTTTATTTCTAATTACATATCCATTTTCATTTAACTTATTTTTGAATATCCATTTTGTTCCAATAACATTTTTATCATGAGGCCTTGGAACCAATTCCCAGGTATTATTCTTTTCAATTCGATTCAGATCTTCATTCATGGCCTTAATCCAACATTAATCTTTACTATATTGATTTACATTTTGTGGTTCAATGGTGGATAATAGTGCTAGATAACTAGGATATCCCACAAGTGTTCTTCTTGTTTGTACCCCTAATTCCTTTTCTCCCAAAATGTGAGATTATGGATGATTCTTTTGAACATACTTAGATGGATCCTTTTCTTCTAATATCATTTTGAGTTGATGTGGGAAAGCACTCATCATCATCATCCTCATTTTTTGTTATTTCCCTTTTGGGAGCTGGGTGTGCTTCATCAATCACAGCATCAATACATTAAACAATTTTCCAAAGTATCTTATCGTAGCATTTGTATCCTTTACTTCTAGAAGAGTAAGCAAGAAGTATTCCTTCATCTGATCTAGGTTCAAACTACCAATTTTTTCATCATTATTTTTGATAAAACATTTGCTTCTAAAAAATCTAAAGTGATTCACAATTGGAGTATTACTAGACCATAGTTCATAAGGAGTTTTATCACTATTCACATGAACATGAGCCTCGTTAAGAATATTTACACTGGTATGAGCAGCTTCACCCCAAAAGGTGTCAGGAGTCCCAAATTCATCAAGCATAGCATGAACCATTTGTTAAACTATTATATTCATTCTTTCTGCCACGCCATTTTGTTGCAGAATTACAGCTACAAAAAGTTGTGTTTTTATGCCATATTGTTCATAGAAATCAAAGAATTCATTTGACATGTATTCTCCTCCTCAGTCATATCTGATTCATTTGATTTTTAGATCTAATTCATTTTCAGCTAAAGCTTTGAAGACCTTAAATTTTTCAAATGCTTCATCTTTCTATTTCAATAACCCGATCCAACACATTATATTAAATTCATCAATGAATAAGATATAGTATTATTCTCCACGAGGTGAATTTTTCGTTACATGTCCACAAAAATTAGTATGTATAAGTTCAAGAGGCTTACTTGTTGATCCTACTTTGGCTTTAAATTGAAATATGATTTGCTTACCGAATTGGAATGACTTACATATGGTACTTTTTCGTAAATTTATGTTGGGTAAATCAAGAACAGATTTGATTCTGCTTGATTTACGATTTGAAATATGGGAAAACTATTTTTTTTATGCTAGCTCCCTCATTAGTATAATAAAATTGTGCTTAAGGATCGTCTCAAATTAGCAAGTTAAGAGAGGGTTTATGTGTCAAGTTTTGTGTGTCTTTTATGAGAAATTCAGTAAGTAAATTAGTTGTTAAAAACTCCTTTACAGTAATTAAATTGAAAATAAATAATACACAACAAACACATTACACAGTATCTGATAACATATTTCACCCCTCCTGGGCTACATCTCCATGGACCTACTTCATTGGCTTGGCCCTCTTTGGATTAATGATCAATTATCTGATTACATGAACCTAAAGTGATCCAATGAGTTTGAAACTTGATACATTAGTTTCAGAAGACCCAAAAACCTCAAAGTAGACTCTTTTGGCTCTACAAATGGTCTTCAGGTGATCTAGACATGGCCTCCTCTCCTGGTGGCCCTTGCCTTCTTTAATATTCAAAGTGGAAAAATCACTTACAGAAGTGCTCCTATACCTCTGCAACCACCTTGCTCAAAGCATCCAAATCATCTTGGATTGACTCTTTCTGAACCTAATTTGGTCGTAATATGTCAAATTTAAGGCTTCTTCAATATTTCCCAAAAAAAGTCTAAATCTCGAGAAACTCCAGTTAACTCCGACAAAACTAGTGGTCCTCCGAAATTAGCGAGTTCCTCCAACTTCATTGCCGAATTAAACAAGTAAACAGGGATTAATTTAAAGTTAAGTGCAGTTTAAAACTATAGTTAGGTGTGTTAATCACGTTTAACAAAATCCATTTAACAAAGGATTAGCATGCAATTAATCCTGGTTATGTGCATTTAAACCTTGCTTAAGGGTTAATTAAAGCACATTTAAACTTAACTCTTCCATTTAGCTCTGGCCGCCACTGTGGTTATATGCACTAGTCCTGTGGACCGGGGGTTGGCCTTTCAGGGCCAACCCTCTTAACCCCCATCGGATCTTTGTTTAAACCTTAGTATGTGCAAAGACCTTTAGATAATAAAATTCAATGCGTAGCTCTAGTGGTAAGTCTTGTGCGTAGCGTGAGGGAGGTCACGAGGTTGAGCCCAACCTCCGCTTAGCCACTAATAATTTTTTTTCCCAACCATACAAAATTAGATTTCGACCATGCGTAGTCAAATTTGACCTTTGGAGGGGCATGTGGTGGCCTCTGAGCTAGTCATGTGTCAGTATCCCATTAGTTCTCCACAAACCAACCATAAACTCCCACATATCCCAGAAATTCGGGCCACTCAAAAATTGACACTTGTCAGCATGTTATTGGCTGATGGATAACCATGAATTTGACCCCTTTGATCGTGTTTAACCCTCTTTTTTTTAAAATTTTCCTGTTTGGGAAATCAGACAGCAGGCTCTAACATTCACATATGGAGTTAGTTTTTAATAAAATGAAGTGCATTGGATTCTTGGTGACAATACCTATCCGCTCATTCTAGTTTGGAGAAATTTTTAGAACTCTGATTTTTTTGAAAATTTTTTCCCCCAATCCAAATTCTAATAACTTCTTCCCACTAACAAGGCTTCTAGTTCCATAAAAGCTGGTTATCTGATGAGAGATTAATACTATTCTCTTTCCCAAATTCTATCAACTTGATTCTACTTGGAAAAATCTCCATTGTTAGTCATCAGTAATTTTTTTCTTTCTATAGATGACTAAATTTTTATCCCATATTTTTAGAAAAAGAGTTCATGAATGTTGTGAGCTCTAGAAATCTCATTGCCTTCATTATCCTCAGGATAAAGTTTTCACTATTTTACTACTCTACCAAGTCATGACTAGCATACCACTCCCATAAGACCCATCATGGGCTCAAGCTACTCATCTTCACTATGTTTTGACACCTTTGACCTTAGCACCCAGTTTGGCCTTGCCTGACCCCTCCATTCACCATCTATGATCACCAACCAACCTGCTTTTTCCCATGTTTACTAGATATCTTAAAGCATTGATAGTCTCAAAATCCCTCTATAATCTCTTCAGATCATTCAAGTTCATCCATTTCTATATCCTCAAATACACTCATTGATCAAGAAGCTCTGCTTTTTCACTGTCAAGATCCCAAGCCTAATCTCACTCAAGGATCAGGTCTAAGGAATATCCCACTAGGTCACTAGGGTTTCACAAATTGTAGGGTTATTTTGAATGCTCTTAACCAGTGTTTTTCATGTGCCAAGAGGCTGCAATCAAAGAGGAATAAGGTTAGCATATGATTTTCCAAATGATCAAAAAACCTTCAAGAGAGACCTCCTTGATCAAAGCACAGTTTCTGCAAAAGACAATTTCCCATCTTAGAAATTTCTGCATGAATGAATGAGATGGCCATCAGAAAAAGAAGAGGTAAGCTAAGAGGGAAAATCATCCCTAAGGGCAGCCACATCAAAGGAGAGACAACATGCCTATGAACAAATAAAATCAGGGTTTTTATGACTGATGGGCTAAAAAATTCTTGCCCAGCAAGGAATCCATGAAAAGGATCACAAGGACAAAGGTACATCAGCACCACTTAGCATAAATTGAAGATTTATTGAAACAAAAAATGAAGGTGAGGGAGCTCCTTAATGATGAAAAGGCATATTTTGAAAAATGATATCAGATAATGTCTTACATGGTTTGTCAAGGAAACACTGTTTCACTATGCCAAAGGGAGAAATTGTAAAGAATATCAGTGTGAGGTAACCTAAGTTTTCAAGTGTAGTCAAATGTTTTCAAAAATGGTAAAAATAAGGACATCAGGAGGTTAAGTGTCAAAATGGAACACCAAGAAAATCATGAGTTTGTTGTTGAGTGACTAAAGTTATCAAGATTCCAAAAATGACCAAGAAAACAAAATTAATTTGTGTCAGGGCACCTACATGAGCAACACAGAAGTGGCCAAAAGAAGACATGGTGGGCATGATTTACAGTCTTGGATAAAATATATATGTCATTATCAAAATCAGTAAGAGGGGGAAGAAATTTATATTTTCAAAGTCACCCACCGAAGGATCATTTTTGTGATTAAATCACCTCCTGCAAAAAGGTAAAGGAAATATCAGTAAAAGGATAAAAAGATTAAAATTAAACATTAGCAAAGGTATTTTTTGGTTTTAATTTATTTATCCAAGGAGATAAAAGCATCATCATTCACCACTCAACATTTTCTTTTACTTGCAAAAAGGACTAAGAGGCTTTCAAGGAGAGATTTCAAGGTTTCTAGCAAGTTTCGGGCAGGAGAAGCCTTGCGCTACACTCTTGAAAAGACGTGATACGCGCCTGTGCATGCCCTCTTTGGGAATTTCCATAGGGCACTGCGCACTTGTGTAGTGTCGCTACACATTTACTGCATGCAGGACCACCCGACACAACTTTGCCCGAGCTACTACGCGATGGGTCATTCAGGCCTCACCTGACACCATGCAGACTCAGTTGTGTTGTGATTTTTCCTGTTCAGGCACTGCCCAAGAGAGACCCGACAACGTTCAGCTCCGCCCGAGTTCTATGTGCTAGGTTGTTTATGCCGACCCGACAGCACGTGCAGGAGCCTGAGCGTTGCTCTTTTGTGCTGCGCGTTCAACCAGAAAGCCTCTCAAGCTAGTACAAGCCTCCAATTTGCCTCAAAGCACCTCAAAACCTTTGCTTGATGCCTAATGAAGGTTTTTGAAAGAGGTATTTAGATTTCATACCCCCTCTCATGCTATTCTAAAGGGTGAATTTAGAAAGAAAATTAGAAACCCTAGAGGAAGAGATAAGTTGAGTCTCCATGCTAAGAAGTGGCTCTTCTACCAAATAACATCTCCATTTGCACAACTAGCCTTCACACTGCCAAGCCTTGACACTACTGCCTCCTCACCATCCCACTCACCCTCTTCATATCATTTCACAAGAAGCTTCAAGGTTTTGATTTAAAAGCAAGAGTAAGGATAAAATGCCTAGAGAAGGCAGTGTTGACAGTGGCAAGGGAGGCCAAAGGCCTAGGGGACCATAGAGAAAGGGTGGAAGAGTGAACAGGTTTGATGCTTTGAGCACCAAGGATTTGACAACCTCTCCTACCACAGTTACATATTTCCAAGAGGTAGGATCTTTTAATTTATGTGAAAAAGTACAAAGAGTCAAAATTCACCTTGATTTGACCAGAATTTTCATCCTAAACCTCCATAACCACCAAGTACACCTAGTTGGGGTAAATTTTGAGCTATCCACCAATACAATTGCAATGGTCACTGGGATACCTTGCATGGGAGAAAAATGGTTCAAACAGGTGAATTTGGACTTAAGCCATTACCTGCCTTTCTTGAAACCAAGATACCAAGATGATTGCAAGAGTATTTTTACCTTTTCCCATTTGTTGGAAATATATGCCCCTTTAATGAAAGTCATCATGAAATAATTCACCTATGAGGGTATGTTTTCTAGGCTCTATTCCTACCATATAAGACTGCTCATTCATTTCAATAGGGCCAAGCTACTGCATTTGCCTTATTACCTTTATAGAAGTATTGATAATATGTCATAAATTGTGCAAAAGAGGCCTCCTCCACAATAAATTCAGAGTCTTTTCCACCATTCTCTTATCAAGATGATTGTGTTTCATCAATTACAGAAACATGGTATTCCATGGGAAGTATTCATCGCCCATGATGTTTTCACAAATCCACAGCCTCTTCCTCTGCAAATTTTACCCTCATCATCTCATCCACCTTCCTTAATTCCTCCATCAACCCCCACTGACCATGAATCATCCTCTCCACATGAATCCTCTCCCCAAGATAATTTCCCTCCTTCACCTTCTCCTAAAGCATCAAAACAATAAGAAAGTGATGAAGAACAAGAAGAAAGTGATGAAGAGCAAAAGGAAAATGAAAGTCAAGAGGAAAATGACAGTTAAGAAGAAAGGAAAAATGATGGAGAAGAAGAAAGTGAAAATGAAGAAAATGATGATGAGGAAGAAAAAAAGGACAGTGAGGAAGAAGAAACACATGATGAAGAAGAAGGTGACTATCATGAGGAAGAAAATGACAGTCATGAAGACACAGAAAATGATGATGAGGAGGATGATGATGAAAATCAAGTGACAAAGGAAATTATGAAGGGGAATACAACTTAGAACAAGAAAGTAGTGATAAGAAAAATAATGCAGAGCATGATGAAAAAAAAGGCAAAGAGCCAAATGAAGAGGAATAAACAAATGACAGTCAAGAGATAGAGGCAGAATTTGAGGAGGAGACAGAGGTAGAATTAGAAGAAGTCAGTGAACATGACAGTGATAAATATGGAAACAGTGAGCATGACAGTGAGCCAAAAAATGACTCTGATGAAGAGGAAAGTTTAGAACAAAATGAAAATGAAGAAGATATGGAAGAGGATGGAAATGATGAAAATTCTCAAAACAGTAATGAAGACACTGACAAAGACACCTCTAACAGTGACAACACAGAACATGATGATGGCAATGATAATGTTGCAAACACAGAGGAGGATAATGAAGACACCATAATGACTGATATCCCTAAAAATGATGACAACAGTGACACTATGAACCAAAAGGACAGTCAATAGGTGGATGACAGTGGTGAAGATCATTACAGTGATGTTAGCATGAAGGAAAATGAAAGTACCTCTCAAGAGGGCATTCAAGAACAAAATTAAGAAGACATAAATGCAGAGACCATTGATGAAATGAAAGACAATCTTGAGGTTAGTCATAAAAGGAGCATTCTAGTAGAAAAATTTGAGTTTCTTCCTCTCACATATCAAAGAGGATCAAGGAAAGTGTTTGCTACCTCCAAAAGGCAAGGGACCTTGCCATCTACATCATCTCAGCCACTAGACAAAGGGAAACAAAGTGTAAAGGAATAAGAATAAGATCATGAGGTGGAGAGGGATTTTGAGATCATTCAGGTAGATAGTGATGAGGAGAATGAAGCAATAATCACAAACATGCTCCTCCAGGATAGCAATGCATAAATCAAAGACCTCCAAGCACATTTAGATAGGGCCAAGAGTATAAATGATGCCCTTGACTTGGAGAATAGGCAGTTGGGAGCAAGAATAGAAATCTATGAAGCTAGAGCCCTCAAGGCCCTGAAAGAAACCCAAAAGGAACAAATGAAAATAGAAGAGTTAATAGGAACTTATGAGGAGAGTAGTGATGAGGAAGGACAATCTAGGAGAAGACCTAGTACCTTGGGATTGAAGAAAGCATTGGCTAAACAAAGGGAGGAAGAATCAGCCCTAGTAGAAAAACTCCCTTTAGATGAGCTTCTGGCTATGGAGATGGCCCATGATCGGGAGCCTTCGTTGGAGAGAGCAAACATACACTTGGAGGCCAAATTGAAGAAATAAAATCAAGATCTTGACCTCCAAAGCAGAATGACTAAACATTATGCCCGAAGGAACCAAATTGCAAGGGCTAAACTGAAAAAGTCTCAAGACAAGCTCCAGGCACTAAAAGAAGAAAAATGTTGAGCTAGACTTGGAATTTTGGCACAAGATTCTCTACAGGTCTCCCAAAACCCATGAGGCACTCATCCACCAAATTTTGGAAAATTTTGACAAGTTTTTGTTTTTTGCTAATTTTGAGGGCCAAGGGGGTAGCACACATGGTGCTACTCTTTTTCTCAGAGCATATTCAGGAGGAAAGGATCACGTTTTTGGAATCCTCATCTCAAATGTAGCCCGATCACAAATTTTTAGATCAATTGGAGTTGTTTTTGTCCTCCAAAAGGGTCAAAAACACCCTAATTTTCACCTTTCTGCCTGCTTTTCAGGACATCTGTTGCTCCTTTACCAGTCTTGTAATTTTTGGTTTTTTAACAGGTTATAGAGGTCCAATCAGAGAAGAAAGGATAGATCTGGAAATTAGACTTTAAGGGATTTCCAACAATTCATCACGGAGTCTATTCCGACATCGGGAAGGCCTTCAAAACACTGCTACAAGAAGACCCATTTTTCTTGCTCCTGTGCTACACCCTTGGTGTTGAGCCTCAAAATTGTGCTTTCTTTCATCTTACTTTACATCATTTTCCCTTTTCCATTGCTATCCTAGACCCAATTGATCAATGAATTTAGTTAAAATTACTTTTAGAATGATTTACATGATTGACTTGCTAAGTTTTGTGATTTTTTCCATTGTAAAGCATTTTGACCGGAACTAGCTGGAGAATGCAGACATTCCATAGCTAACCGGTGATTCTGCAGCTGTCTTCATGTTTGAGTATGTTCCAGGTGGCCTCTCAAGAAAAACCGCATATGGGCATATTCCACGTTATGTCTACATGGTTCGTTGCTCACCATGAAGGAAGAAACGAATTCTGGGTATGGTTTTGGAACGTGGGAACACATTTAGGAAGGCAGACTTCTATTAGGACTGTCTCATTCCAGATGTCTTTTTCCTTTTCACGCAGCCACTTCAAGAGTCCTAATGTGATTCCGATAAGGAAAGACAATGTTCCTGAAATTGTTGCAAGTCTTGTTATTTACATTTGTTATATAAATACTTGGGAAACCGAGAACTAGGCTAGATTTTATGCTAGATTTTGTTCTAGATTTTGCTTAGATCCTGTGCTACATTTCTGAAGACACAGAGTGCTTTGTTCAAGTTATTTCACTTTTAATGAAGCAGACAGTGTTGTTTTGAAAGCGTTGATTTGATTTGGAGTTAGATTCCGTCAGGTGGTAGAGGGCCCCTGCCTCTTGCACGGATTTATTTGCGTAATTTAGATAAGTATTCTAGCTGCCTTTATGTTTTTGAAGTTGAATTCGTAGTTGTTTTTATTAGTTACTGTAGTTATACTCATTCTAACTCTTCCAAAAGAAGAAGCTCTTCCAAAAGATTATAATGGTGAATGGGAAATAGCTATAGTATTGTAGGATTTTAAATTGAATTAGTAGTTGTTTTCATTAGCTACTGTGGTTATACTCATTCTAAAAACTCTTCCAAAAGAAGAAGCTCTTCCAAAAGATTATAATGATGAATGGGAAATGACTATAGTATGGTAGGATTTAATTGTAGTCTTTTTTATTAACCATCACAGTTATACTTATGATAAGCACTCTTCCACAAGAAGAAATTCTTCCAAGAAATCTTTATACTGTCTTAAGCATGATTGTGATCTTGAACATTTTAGTTGTGTGTTTTCACTAAGTACCATAGTTTTTCTTGCTCTTAAACGCTTGTAAAAAATATCATAATGATGAGTAGGAGATGACTATGATATCTTAATTTTTCATTGCTTTCAGTCTTTATATTTGCATTTGTACTCAATTACACAGTCAGGATTGTTCTAAAAACTCTTCCACAAGAAGGAACTCTTCCAAAATACCAATCATGATGGACAAACAGACTGTATAATTCCATAGAATAATGCATGATAGCTTAGTTAGGATGCTCCGGAGTTTAATTGCACTTAACTCATGTTCAGTTGTTTTTCTTTTAGTTTGATAATGACTTGTAGTTTAACACTGTTTTAGGCTAGTGACATCTTAGGTTTGGTTGTAGCTCAACTCATTGCATTTGCACTCCATATTCAGTTGTCATTCACTGCATACTAGATTACTTCAGTTGTTAAATTTAACAAAACAGCCTTCATTATTCACAAATCTCTTCTTGTTCTAAAATCCATAATTGATTCATCACCATATGAACAGAAGACAACATCATTTTAAGGCCTGAAGTACCTCTGCAATTTCCTTATCATTTCATAAACAGAGCCCTCCCTCAAAAGACTTCTTTGAAAAGAAATCAATAACTCTTGAGTAAGGTTTTGTGACATTCAATTAAATTGCAGAATAGAGTTAGGAATTAGCTTTAGAGTAGAAGATCTTATGATGGTATAAATGTTTTGTTCCAAATATGCTTCAACAAATCTCTAATCAAGGATAAAATGTTGCATCATTATAAGTTAGTTGTTTAAACTATTTAGTTAGGAAGATTTGCATACTTAGTTGACCATGTTTCAAGCTCTCTCTCAAATGCCTTTGATGAAAGAATTTGACAAGTTTAGTTTGTGTTTTGAATTATTTTCTTAAAAGTCATTATCAAGCTTTGTTTCTGATTGGTCATAGTTTAGATTTGATTCTGTTTTAAGTATTGCATTTGTATCAGTCATTTGTCATCAACCAATTAGGTTTCACTTTGTTTCTAATCATTAGCTTCCTTCCATCAGCTTTCTAGTCATCTTTCTTGTGAACATAAAACCACCAAAACACCAAAAACATCATAAATCATCACAAAAGACCAAAAACATCACAAAACACTACACACAACGCATTAGGAAACAAGCACCTAGGTACATACAGTACACTTCACTTCAGCAGTTTACCAACCCCGGTTGACAATTAAATGAGCTCAATTTAGGAGACTAGATTGAGACCAAACATTTTGGCGCCGTTGCCGGGGAAGTGAAAACTAGGTAACCTTTGTTTCTTAGTATCAAAAAACAATTATATGCATAGGGAGAGAGATTCAAGGGGAAGATTTATAAGCAACAGAGGCAGAAGTTTGATTTCTAGAACACCACTTGTTTCATCTAGATCTAGAGCTAGTACACCTTCAACTCAAACCCATCTTCCATCCTCTTCTGATCCTGGACTTCTAGAAGATCTAAGGTCAACTATTCCATTAGAGAAACCTTCCACTTCATCCACTGAACCTGCCATAGAAGAAGATCTAAAAACTCCTGTTAGGGACACAAACCTTTCCACTTCCACAAGAGAGTCAACCATGGCAGAAGAAGGAGGAGGATGAGTTTTTAATGGAGAAAACACACTATTTGGAGGTAGAGGTAGAGGTAGAGGAGAAGGAGGTAGAGGTGCAAATGGAGGAAGAGGTAGAATAGGAAGCTCTTTTGGGTTCCCTATAATTGATGAAGAAACCAATACAACCATGAAAAATATTTCACCCTCTGTCCTTCCAAAATTCTATGGACTTAAAACTGAAGATCCTGAAACTTTCTTATTCAAATTTGAAGTGTTGTGTAGAACTTATGACTACTTACAAGATGCTCAAAAACTGAAATTATTTCCTTCAACTTTGAAGGGAGCAGCATTGAAGTGGTTTATGAGTCTAATCAGTAGTTCTATTAGAACATGGGAAGACGTGAAACAAGCATTTCTAGAGAGATATTTGGATTATTGTATGCCAGTTAATCATAAGGAAGAAGTGTTCAAGATGTTACAAAAAGAAGATGAAAATTTCGAAGATTTGTTGGAAAGATTTAATTACAACATCAAAAGGGAAAAAATGGAAAACCTAGATCAAGACACCTTAAAAGCTCTTTTGTTGAAAAAAATTAGGGATGAATGGTTGGATATCCTTAACATGATGGGAAAAGGGGATATATAACAACTCACATTACCTGAAATATCTGAGTTATGTATCAACCTTTCAAGAGGGAAATCCAAAACTGTCAAAGGTCCAAGAGATCCTGCTCTTGCAAGGGCAAGTAAGTCTGCTTCTGGGACAGTAAGTAGATCAGAAATAGGACACATGCTTGATGATTTTAAAACTGACATCTTAGGGAGTCTTAGTGAACAAATAGACACCCTCAAGATACAAAACAAGCAAAAGGCTGAATCTGATGCCTTGGCAATCTTTTGTCCCAAATGTAGGAAGAAACATGCCTTGAGAGAGTGTCCTTTGGATGTAAAAGTTGTAGAAACTTGTGTTATTTGTTCTGAGAAACATGAGACCAAGAATCGTCCTTCTCTTCCTGGTCTCAAGGCTGTTTTTCAAGAAGAAACTCCAACAGATTCCACAGAATCTCTTAACTTTGTATCTAGAATACCTTGGCAGGGATCTCAGACACAAGGATTCCATGATCAAATGTATAATCAACCTCCACCTTGGAATTCTTGGCAGCAACCTTGGCCCCAATTTCAAAATCAATCTCAATCTTGGGCACAAGGAACACAAAGTCCCTATGGAAGATACTCTCCATACTATCAGTATCCACCATCCTATCCACCATATCCACACTTTTATCCTAAAAATCCTCAACAAAATTTTCCTCAAAATCTTCAACAAAATTTTCAACAAAATCCTCAACAACATCATCAGAACCAACCACATCAAAATCAACCACTTTCATTACCATTCCCTCAAAAATCAAATCAATTGCCAGTTCAACTCATACCAAACCCCAATAATCAGAACCCTCATAATACATACATGATAGAAGGCCAACAGTTTCCAACTTATTTAATTACTCCTCTAGACCTTAGTGATGTTCAACTTAGGTCTGGAAGGATACTTGAAAAGAGAAAACCTTCTGTGATCATACAAGAACAAGATAATTCTGAGGAAGACTCCCTACGGGTGAATAAAAGTCTTGAGGAAGACACATCCTTTCAAGACCCACACATTGAAAAACTAAAACAAAAAGATCCAATAAATCCAAATCCTGTATTAGAGCAACCATCCACATCTACTTCTATACCTCCTTTTCCGGAAAGATTACAAATTGATAGAGGTGTAGAAAACAAATCATGGTGCCTAATTATGATTTCTTAGATGAATTGAGAAATGTTTGCATTAAAATTCCATTATTGCAAGCCATCAAAGAAATCCCAATTTTAGCCAAAACAATAAAGGAGTTTGAGTATGAAAACAACAAGAAAAAGAATAAGAGAAACCAAGAAAACTCAACTGGTAGGACAAATAGCAGACATTATGATGGGCAAGATTGCTATTCCAAAGTATCTTGACCCAGGAAATCCAGTTGTCAAAATTCACATCAATGGAATTGAAATTCAAAACACACTCATTGATTTAGGAGCAACAATAAATATCATGAGTAGACAAATCATGGACAAACTGAAACTTCCTAATATTCTCTTTACACCCACACTATTACAATTAGCAGATAGATCTGTGATCAAACCAGATGGGGTAATAGAAGACATTCCAGTGTCCCTATATTCTTGGGAGTACCCTATGGATTTCATGATCCTAACTCCTAAGAATAATCTAGGAGGCCATCCTGTTATATTAGGAAGACCTTGGTTGGCTACAGCTGATGCTTTTATTAGTTGTAGGTCCGGTGATATGTATATTTCTGATGGTAGTTCAACTAAGAAATTCACTTTATATCCTCCAACTAGGACAATTACAGATCTAGATGACACTCAATGGATAGAGGATGAAGAAGATTTACAACCACTCTTCACAATTTCAGAAATTAGTGAAGATAATCAAATTCCGAATACTCTAGAAAACTTTGAATCCTCTCCAGAACACAAACATGAATCATTTTAGGAGGGATCCAATATTGAATTTTTGTCATCTAGGCAGATGTCTCTTCATTCTA
Source organism: Pinus albicaulis (assembly GCA_034641835.2). Taxonomy (NCBI): domain Eukaryota; kingdom Viridiplantae; phylum Streptophyta; class Pinopsida; order Pinales; family Pinaceae; genus Pinus; species Pinus albicaulis. The sequence goes on from CM076584.1 coordinate 1,115,572,286, forward strand.
TGGACAAATTTGGCAGCTCTACAAGTGAAATTTTTCCAGGCAAAACTTTGAACATAAACAAGAACCTAGAAAATCTCAACAAGAAGAGTTAGTCAAAGTATTACAGAGACATTCTTCTGCATATGCATGGGAATACACTGACATGAAAGGGATAAGCCCCAAGACTTGTACTCATCACATCTATATAAAGGCAAATTGCAAACCAATCAGACAACCTCAAAGACGGATGAATCCAAATCTTAGGGAAATTGTTAAAGAGGAATTGCAAAAATTGTTAAATGTTAATTTCATCTATCCTATTTCAGATAGTCAGTGGGTTTCTCCTTTGGTAATTGTGCCAAAGAAAATTGGAAAATGGAGGGTGTGTGTTGACTACCGAGAACTGAATAAAGCTACTCTTAAAGACCATTTTCCCTTACCTTTCATAGATCAAGTATTAGATACATTAGCCGGCAAAAAGTACTTTTCATTCCTAGATGGGTTTAGTGGTTACAATCAAATCCAAGTAGCACTTGAAGACCAAGACAAAACCACATTCACCTGTCCTTGGGGTACCTATGCTTACCGAGTATTGCCATTTGGATTATGCAATGCACCTGCAACATTCCAAAGGGCATTATTAGGAATTTTTTCGGATCTAATACATGACTGTGTAGAGGTGTACATGGATGATTTCACAGTTTATGGGGACACATTTGAAGAGGCTTTAGAAAACTTGGAAAAAGTATTAAAAAGATGTCAAGAAGAAAACCTTTCACTTAGTCATGAAAAATGTTTTATGATGTTTACTGAAGGTATTGTTTTAGGGCACCACATTTCAAGGGATGGGATTAGAGTTGATGAGGCAAAAGTTGAAGTCATTTCTAACCTATCCATTCCAAGTTGTCAAAGAGATGTTAGAATTTTTCTAGGATTTACAGGGTATTATCGGAGATTTATAGAAAACTTCACCAAAATAGCATCTCCTCTCTTCAAATTACTCACCAAAGATTGTGAATTTAAGTGGACTTCTGATTGCCAGTTAGCTTTTGAAACCCTGAAAACCAAAATTTCTGAAGCACCTATATTAAGGGGACCTAATTGGAAGTTACCTTTTCATATCTCGACAGATGCTTCCGATACAGCTCTGGGAGCAGTATTGGGACAAAAAGATTTAATTCCCTATGCCATCTATTATATCAGTAAAAATTTGACTCCTGCAGAGTTAAACTATACTGTAACTGAAAAAGAGTTTTTAGTCGTTGTTCATGCCATAAACAAATTTAGACACTATATAACAGGCTATGAAACTTTTATTCACACTGATCATTCTGCAATTAGATATTTAATGAACAAATCAATCACTAATGGCAGAGTTATAAGATGGTTGTTGCTCTTACAAGAATTCAACATTACTATTCTAGATAGGCCTGGAAAACAAAACACAGTGGCTGATTTCCTATCTAGAATCCAAAATATCAAAGATGACACTCCAGTTGAAGATCAATTTCCTGATGAATATCTTTTTGCAATCTCTACTCAAACTCCATGGTTTGCTGATATTGCTAATTATTTAGTTTCAGGAAAATTTCCTTCAATTATGAATGCAAGGGATAAAATAAAAATCATTAATGATAGTGCAAATATTCATGGGTCGCTAATGAGTTGTACAAGACAGGACCAGATTTGATCATTAGAAGGTGTGTTCGTGAAGATGAGATGCCTGAGATTCTCAAGGCATGTCATGACGAACCTTGTGGTGGACACTTTGCAGATAAGAGGACAGCCTATAAGATCCTTAATTTAGGATATTATTGGCCATCCTTGTTTAAAGATGCTAAAGAGTATGTCAAAAGGTGTGACAATTGCCAAAGGGTAGGGAAACCTTCTCCTTCAGGTGAGATGCCATTACAACCTCAGGTACACATTGAACCTTTTGAAAAATGGGCTTTGGATTTTGTACGACCTATTAGTCCTCCATCAAGACAAAAGAAATATATATTGGTTTGCACTGATTATGTTACTAAATGGGTAGAAGCTAAACCATTACTTGTTGCTAATGAATCATCTGTAGTTACTTTTATTTTTGAGGATATTTTCACTCGTTTTGGTGTCCCAAGGGAAATTGTTACAGATCAAGGAGCTCAATTTACATCAAGGCTAGTGGAGAAAATGATGGAGAAGTACAAAATCAGACATAGAAAAACAACTCCTTATCATCCACAAGCAAATGGTCAAGTGGAATCTACTAATAAGGTCATTGAAGGAATCCTAACAAAGATTGTTCATTTACATAGAAGAGATTGGGTAGATAGGCTTCCTGAAGCCTTGTGGGCCTATAGAACTACATGGAGAAACACAACAGGCCATACTCCTTATGAGCTTGTTTATGGAAAGCAAGTTATGTTTCCCATAGAGTTCCAAATTCAAACATTCAAGATGGCAGTTCAGCTAGGACTTGATCTAACGGAGGCACAAAAGCATAGACTGGAGCAAATTAATGAATTGGATGAGGTCAGACAAGATGCAGTTCAGAAAACAAGTCTAGTCCAACAACAAAGGGCTAGATGGCATGACAAGTACATCAAGGAGAAGAAATTCAAAGAGGGTGACTGGGCTCTCTTGTTTGATTCAAAATTCAAGGATTTTCAAGGTAAATTTCAGACACATTGGCTTGGGCCATATGAAATTGTTGAAATTTTCGATAATGGGGCAGTAAAAATCAGAACTATAGATGAAGAAGAGGTCACTTTTCTTGTGAATGGTCATAGATTGAAGCTGTATCACAAACCACTCTCAAGAGAAGAATTTGTCAAGAAGTTCCAAGAAAGCAGTGATGTGAAGTTAATGAAGAAGAATTCTTCTTCTTCATCAACTTCATTAAATTTTCTGAAGTATTCCTTTAAAAAAATAAAAAATAAAAAATAAATAAAGGTATAAACATGAAAACCAATCATTGATTGGCATGTTTATACATAAAAGATAGGGTGAAAATCAGAGTCTCTCTGACACTCTAACTTTTCCATTTTGTTTTTACAAGCATCTATTACAAAATCATAAGTTCAGATCCATAGTGCTTATGATCCATCTCATTTCATTTCACTCCATTCACTTATCCATCCATACTCCATTTCATTCATTCATGTTCCACTTCATTCCATGTTTCATTCATCTCATTCCATCCTCCATCCATCTCATTTTCATGTCAAAATTTAAAGTTTGATGTCTTGTTGTAAATGAATAAAACATGTCAAGGATTGCAGGGCAATTCTTATGTTCTTTCACTCCATTTCATAAACTGAATCCATTCCATTTCATCATCCACTTCATACATATCATGTCTCATCATCCATCTTCATTCATACCATATAACATTTCACCTATATTCCAAAACCACTCCATTCCATGATCAAAATGCTCTATAGGTACATTCTGCAGCTTAACAGACATTCTGCAGCTGTTCAGCCTTTCCGCAGCTAGCCAAACATTCCACAGCTACAAATCCTGAAGACATTAATCAGAAGACATTAGAATTGCAACAAAATGATCCAGTGTATCCATGAATAAAAAGCATCAAAGAAGAATTATGAAGACTCTTCCAAAGGTGAACAAAGAAGACAAAGATTACAAAAATCAAATGAAAAGCAGAGGTAACAAGTTTAGATTATAATGGAATTTCATAAAGTTTAGCATTGTTTTAGTTATGAATTGTTCGAAAAGGTTGTTTTAATTATTTTTATTGATCAAGACCAATAAACCCTCCACAGACTTTGGATTAAAATCTCTCATTTCAAATTCCATGCCCGACATTGTTTAAGTGGTTAAAATGGCCGAAGTATTTGAATTCTTCACGTCTCTTAACCAAATCATTCAATGATGATTCTCTTTGCCGTTGTAAAATCTCCGCCGTCTTTTCAATCATTAATTCGTTTCCTCCACCTCACTCCATTACCTCATTCCGTGACCACTGCCATCACTCCATTCTGTAGCCGGCATTTCATTCCGTAGACAGAGATATTCTTATCACCGAGAGTAGAGCAAAAGGATATCAGTTTGAATATCAAAGCATTATCACTGTAAACGTATAGGTATAGCATTGAGCATTATCATTGTAAATGCAGAGCAGAGAAAAAGGGTAAACTCAGAGGTATAGCAGCGTGAGAATTTGAAGCCATTTGATTCCATGGACAGACAAAGTATCACTGTGAGCAGAGATTGAGCATTATCATTATAAACACAGAGGTATAGCAGAGAAGAATTTGAAGTCATTTGTCACCGGGAGACAGAGGTATAGCATTGAAGAATTTGAATCCATTTGTTACCAAGAGACAGAGATATATCAGTATGGGAATTTGAAGCTATTTGCCACCGAGAGACAGAGGTATAGTAGTGTGGGAAATTTGAATCCATTTGTCACTATCAAACAGAGGCATATCAGTCCAAAGTTCCATTGTCAACAGAGGCATATCAGTCCAAAGTTCCATTGTCAAATAGAGGCATATCAGCTCGAAAATTTGAAGCTGTTTTCATTGTTAACCAAAAGCATATCAGTCCGAAATTTGAAGCTGTTGTCACTTTCAATCAGAGGTATGTCATTCCGAAGTTTGAAGCCATTTCAATTCGAAGGTGAAAATTATTGTTTCTGTGGGTAGAAGAGTGTTAATCTGAACATTGAAGAAGAAATTATGGGTTTCATTGTAAGAACTGAACCAGTGGGTTCAAAATACTTAGAAGGCTACCCTCAATGCAAAGAAATGTTGCAACAAATAGAATGGCTTCAATTTTTGGAGAAATTTAATGGCTTCCACAAAGAAGTCACTAAAACATTTGCAAGATCATTTCAAGGAACCGAAGTTGAAGTGGGAGATGTCAAATTTATTGTCACTAAAGTTTTCATTGCAGAAGCTACAGGGTTGCTCAGAAATGGAAGAGATGGTTCAAAAATAGATAATTCCACAATGAATCCTGGAAGAAAATTCTAAAATCACCAGGTATGGATGTCACTGTATTTAAGAAAGGAATTCCAAGTTCTGCATTGAAAAATAAATGGAGAAACATACTACTTCTTCTGCAAAAAATTATTACATGTGAGGGTAGATATGGTACATTTTATGTCTACCACATTAGACTGATAATGCATTTTCTGGGGGAAGACTTAAACCTACCCTATTTCTTGCTTCAAAGCTTGAAAAAGATGGCTTCCTGTGTTCAAAGAAGGGTTCAATTTTTAGAGACAACTTTTTATCATCATGGTTTGGTTAAAATTTTGATTGAACATCATTTAACCAAAACAAATGATACATGGGACAATTTCTTGATAAGAAAACATTTTGAAGAGCCAAAAGAACCCTCACCGGAACCAGAGCCTACAAAGAGAAGCAGGAAATGGAGGGCTTCAAAAGTTGAAACTGATAAAACAATCCAAGAAAGTAGTGAGGAAATCATTTCAGAGAAGTTAACTCAAATCAAGAGACAGCTTAAGGAAGAAAAGGTAATCAGGAAATCTGCCATGGAGAAAGGAGAGGGCTCTTCTCATCCTAGAAGAAGCCACAGACTAAAGGGGAAACTGAAGAAAACACTAATCAAACAAACAGGGGTGATTAATATAGAAGATGAGGAAACATCCATTGAAGAAGATGTTGAAGAGGATTTTAATGAAGGAACCCCTGAAATTGACCCTGCTCAACAAGAAATTTATGACTATGTGGAAAATTTGGAAAGGAGAGCTTCAGAAAGCAAGGAGAGAACCCCTAGTCCTCCACTATCTGAAATAGATATATTAAGAAGGGATAGGTATGAGTTGGAAATACTTAATAGACACATCAAAAATGAGAATGAAATTCTCAAAGATCAAGTCAAGCTCAAAACTGATATGAACTCAAACTTATCCCTACATATAGACAAAGTGGAGAAGACCAATGAAAAGTTGAAACAAAGGAACAAAAAGCTAATCAGGGCACTTACCAACCTAAGGTTCAAAATTGTTATCAGAAAACCCAGAAGATCTTTAGCTTCCAGACAAAGGAGAAGGAGAGGATTAGAAGTTCTTGCAGAATCCTCTAAGTTCATAGGATAAATTGCATGAGGACATGCAAAGAGACAGCAGTGGGGGTATGTTGAGCCTCAAAATTGTGCTTTATTTCATCTTACTTTACCTCATTTTCCCTTGTCCATTGCTATCCTAGACCCAATTGATCAATGAATTTAGTTAAAATTACTTTTAGAATGATTTACATGACTGACTTGCTAAGTTTTGTGATTTTTGCCATTGTAAAGCATTTTGACCGGAACTAGCCGCAGAATGCAGACATTCCGTAGCTAACCGGCGATTCTACAGCTGTCTTCACGTTTGAGTATGTTCCAGGTGGCCTCTCAAGAAAAACCGCATATGGGCATATTCCACGTCATGTCTACATGGTTCGTTGCTCACCATGAAGGAAGAAACAAATTCTGGGTATGGTTTTGGAATGTGGGAACACATTTAGGAAGGCAGACTTCTATTAGGACTGTCTCAGTCCAGATGTCTTTTTCCTTTTCACGCAGCCACTTCAAGAGTCCTAATGTGATTCCGATAAGGAAAGACAATGTTCCTGAAATTGTTGCAAGTCTTGTTATTTAAATTTGTTATATAAACACTTGGGAAACCGAGAACTAGGCTAGATTTTATGCTAGATTTTGTTCTAGATTTTGCTTAGATCCTGTGCTACATTTCTGAAGACGCAGAGTGCTCTGTTCAAGTTATTTCACTTTTAATGAAGCAGACAGTGTTGTTTTGAAAGCGTTGATTTTATTTGGAGTTAGATTCTGTCAGGTGGTAGAGGGCCCCTGCCTCTTGCACGGATTTATTTGCGTAATTTAGATAAGTATTCTAGCTGCCTTTACGTTTCTGAAGTTGAATTCGTAGTTGTTTTTATTAGTTACTGTAGTTATACTCATTCTAACTCTTCCAAAAGAAGAAACTCTTCCAAAAGATTATAATGGTGAATGGGAAATAGCTATAGTATTGTAGGATTTGAAGTTGAATTAGTAGTTGTTTTCATTAGCTACTGTGGTTATACTCATTCTAAAAACTCTTCCAAAAGAAGAAGCTCTTCCAAAAGATTATAATGATGAATGGGAAATGACTATAGTATGGTAGGATTTAATTGTAGTCTCTTTTATTCACCATCACAGTTATACTTATGATAAGCACTCTTCCACAAGAAGAAATTCTTCCAAGAAATATTTATACTGTCTTAAGCATGATTGTGATCATGAACGTTTTAGTTGTGTGTTTTCACTAAGTACCATAGTTTTTCTTGCTCTTAAACGCTTGTCAAAAATATCATAATGATGAGTAGGAGATGACTATGATATCTTAGTTTTTCATTGCTTTCAGTCTTTATATTTGCATTTGTACTCAATTACACAGTCAGGATTGTTCTAAAAACTCTTCCACAAGAAGGAACTCTTCCAAAATACCAATCATGATGGACAAACAGACTGTATAATTCCATAGAATAATGCATGATAGCTTAGTTAGGATGCTCCGGAGTTTAATTGCACTTAACTCATGTTCAATTGTTTTGCTTTTAGTTTGATAATGACTTGTAGTTTAACACTGTTTTAGGCTAGTGACATCTTAGGTTTGGTTGTAGCTCAACTCATTGCATTTGCACTCCATATTCAGTTGTCATTCACTAAATACTATATTACTTCAGTTGTTAAATTTAACAAAACAGCCTTCATTATTCACAAATCTCTTCTTGTTCTAAAATCCATAATTGATTCATCACCATATGAACAGAAGACAACATCATTTTAAGGCCTGAAGTACCTCTGCAATTTCCTTATTATTTCAGAAACAGAGCCCTCCCTCAAAAGACTACTTTGAAAAGAAATCAATAACTCTTGAGTAAGGTTTTGTGACATTCAATTAAATTGCAGAATAGGAATTAGCTTTAGAGTAGAAGATCTTATGATGGTATAAATTTTTTGTTCCAAATATGCTTCAACAAATTTCTAATCAAGGACAAAATGTTGCATCATTATAAGTTAGTTGTTTAAACTATTTAGTTAGGAAGATTTGCATACTTAGTTGACCATGTTTCAAGCTCTCTCTCAAATGCCTTTGATGAAAGAATTTGACAAGTTTAGTTTGTGTTTTGAATTATTTGCTTAAAAGTCATTATCAAGCTTTGTTTCTGATTGGTCATAGTTTAGATTTGATTCTGTTTTAAGTATTGCATTTGTATCAGTCATTTGTCATCAACCAATTAGGTCTCACTCTGTTTCTAATCATTAGCTTCTTTCCATTAGCTTTCTAGTCATCTTTCTTGTGAACATAAAACCACCAAAAGACCAAAAACATCACAAAACACTACACACAACGCATTAAGAAACAAACACCTAGGTACATACAGTACACTTCACTTCAGCAGTTTACCAACCCTGGTTGACAATTAAATGAGCTCAATTTAGGAGACTAGATTGAGACCAAACACTTGGCATGTAAATTCCTCCTAAAACATAGTGGTGCGCCCTTAGCAGAGGTAAATTCAAAAATATGTTCTTGGAAAGTTTTAGGAGGCTTTTCAGACCTCAAATATTAATTTATTTGCTAAAAATGTCCAAAAAGATATTTTTTTAGATATTTTGTGCCTTGGGCCTTGCAAGGTCTCAAGGACAATAGTGACATTTCTGATTAGCCAATAAAATTCTAGGTACTCTATTAGGTTTTTCTCCTCCTTTTTGATTAAATAGAGCATTGAAGACTCATTGTAAATATTGGCTTTTGATGAGTTTTGAGGACAATACATGGTTCTTTGAGGTTGAAGAGCAATTTGGTGTTATGGAGCTTGTGAATGATATGCTTTGATTGATGATGATGAAATATTTCTTGCAGGATCCTTGAGCTTGGTGAATGGTGATGTGTCTCTAATTTTTTCATGTTTTCTTGTGTATCATTATGTCCATCTTTCTATATTGCAGTAGATCAGAAAAGTATAGGCTAAGAAATGTTGTTTGAGGCACCTTAGTCTTCCTATTTGTTACTGTCTTTATGTGTTCCTCTGTTGGGTGTGTTTAAGGAATTCTTAGCTTCTCCTTAGGCCTCCTTATGATTTTTGATTTCATCAAAAGATTAATATTCTAGTTTCCAAATATGTTTTATGGCAAGCCCTGCTTATTTGATTCTATCTAAACTCTGTTTTGAAATCTCTCTTTGAAGTATTACTTGTTAGGTTAAGCCAAGGAGGTCTTGTTTTGATCTTTCCCTTTGTCCATACTTATCAGTTTGTCTCAAGGTTCTTTTCAGCTTAATTGATGATGTCTAGGAGTTCCCTCTTCATTGGTTAATGTTATTTTTCATCTTATATGTTTTCAAATTTTCTAGTTGAAATCACTGATATTAGATAAGATTTCTTGCTTTCTGTGTTTCACTAAATTGTTCATCTTGAATGTCTATTTGTTTAAAGTATTGTCATTGAGTTAATGGTTTTCCCTATCTCATTATTATTATATTTTACTTATCATTATTTGAGACCCTCTTGTTTATGGGTATATGACAAAGGATTCTTAACTGCCCTTTTCCCTACCTTGTTTTCCCAACTTAATGTCCATTTCACTTCACACATAACCTTAAAAGATCCATTGACTACACTAGATTTTCCCTGTGACGCACTCTGACTCACTATTGAGATATCCATGAATTTCATAGACTCCATAGCCCAATGATTTTATGACCTCTCATTCCACCTATTCCACTTGATCATTTTACCCAACCCAACCAAACAAACAAAACCCTACACTTAACAATTAGCTTAAAATCAAACATCTAAAGAAAACAAGTTCACATCCTTTGCATATAATAGAGATATCCCTCTTTGAGTCCAGTAAGGCTAGGTCCTAGGACTCCAAAGGCTGGTTTCATGTTACCATGTGCATTTTGTCTACCAATCTGCTAAATCATGGGACCCTAACATTCTGGAAATCATGGCGGGACTCTGAGAAAATAACATCCTAATCCCTCTTTAGAATCTCAGAAACACTCCTGTCAAGTAGTATATATTGATTTATCACCACCTCATCACCACCGTAACATTATGGCGATCACGATGGGACAGAGTACATAGTAGCCTAAATACTATTATAGACACATTTAAACCCTCAGTTAAGCTTATAAAATCAACTGATAACCAAGAGTAGACTATGCTTGTTTCACCATCCTAGCAACATGATGACACAGTTAGAAGACACTCATACAAACCTTAGGGCTACATAAAGAACTCAGAAAAACCCAAAAAACATCTCTAGATTGGTTTTTGTCAGTATTGGTAGTGGACCATACACACATACCCTCAAAACAACTAAAAACATCCACCTAGCAACTCCACTAGCCTCAAGAAGGCCTACTACCCCACTAGTTCTCATAGAATCCCCTGGGAGTGCATTGAGCAATCCAAATCATGTTGATGGTGGACAAAAAAGTTCAAATCTTCCACCTGCAAACTCCACAACCCTCAATAGACCTAAATATATTGATTTATCACCACCTCATCGCCACCGTAACATTATGGCGATCACGATGGGACAGAGTACATAGTAGCCTAAATACTATTATAGACACATTTAAACCCTCAGTTAAGCTTATAAAATCAACTGATAACCAAGAGTAGACTATGCTTGTTTCACCTTCATAGCAACATGATGACATAGTTAGAAGACACTCATACAAACCTTAGGGCTACATAAAGAACTCAGAAAAACCCAAAAAACATCTCTAGATTGGTTTTTGTCAGTATTGGTAGTGGACCATACACACATACCCTCAAAACAACTAAAAACATCCACCTAGCGACTCCACTAGCCTCAAGAAGGCCTACTACCCCACTGGTTCTCATAGAATCCCCTGGGAGTGCATTGAGCAATCCAAATCATGTTGATGGTGGACAAAAAAGTTCAAATCTTCCACCTGCAAACTCCACAACCCTCAATAGACCTAAATACTTCACTGGTAGAGAAATCTAGACTAGTTGAAAAGATACAATGACCCTTTTTTATTTACAAACATGGATCCAAGGATACAAAGGAGATATGCTCCGATGAATAGAGACCATATCCCTGTATTTCCGCATTAAACGCCTCAGATAAATTGGATAAAAAACCTGCCTATATTTCAAGATGAAAAATGTGATGACCCCTTGTTACATCTCATCAAGTTTCATATACATGTATGGAGGTTAAAGGTTGAATGGCACGAGGACTACCTCATGAAAATGTTTATGGAAAAATTAGAGGGGAAGGCAAGAGAATGGTATGAATGGTTGAAGACTGGTAGTTTGTTTTCTTTAGAGGACTTACGTAATGTATTTTATGAGCATTATAAAGAAAATTGTTCATCTTTATCATTAGCTAAAAATTGTTGTGATCAATCTGAAAATCTCATACAATACCTTGTAAAAATTGATGAAGACTTAGGAAATTAGCACCCTAAGGATATATTAGAAGCCATTCATCAATTTCATTCTCAAGATAGCTATCATTACAGCCTAGAGGAGTTATTTGAGGAAGAACCCAATCAAGAAATAGAAGAAAACCCATAGGATTTCTCTAGAGGCATAAGTGATGATTCACCATCTCTTCTAGGTGAGGCTCAAGAAAACATTCAACCTCAAAAGGAGCCTTCACAAGAGAAAGATAATTGTTGTACTTCTATCTAGAGAAAGAGAAAAATGCCTCCTCTTTTGATTGAAGAGGAAATAAATCAGATGCTAAACATGCAGCCAGCCTCTAAACCTTCGTATGAAAAAAACATTTATATTTCTTCTCTTACTAATCCCATCTACCATAAATCAGAAAGCGAACTTATAGATCAATTCAAAGAAAAACCATCTGATAATCCAATATTTTTTATTGGTGACATTAATTGTTTTGATGATTTTCCAAGGTTTGATATATATGATGATAGTGATGTTATCCGAACAGAAGCTAATCTTGCAGAGAAATCAGCAGTTGGTTTGTGGGAGGAAGTTCAGTTTCATCCACTTGGAAATAGTAATCAACCAATAAACTTCAGCCATGACACTGATGAGGAAACTCTAGAAAATTTGGAAGTGAGTTAAACATCTTTGCCTCTTTGTTCTAGTTCATTTCAATCCACCAATAATAATTTTTATCTGATTGGAAATCAATAGTATTTCAGTTTTGATGTTGAGGTTGGGGAAGATAATGAACCTCTTCAGCAAGTTGTTGATGAGGAGCCTTTTCCTGAGATGGTTGAGGAAATCATTGGTGACATAGAATTTTCCTTAGCTCTATATTTGCAGCCACCAAGTCCCATTGAATTTCAAATTACACATGAGGGCTTGGAAAGTTATGACCACATAAGAGCTGTTGCACCTCCTTCTCAAGTATATTTACTACCAAATAATACCCCTGCTCACCAACATGGTGACCTTCACACAGATTTCATTCCACTCAATTAGAAAACATCGGTTTTTCTAGAGGACAATATTTCCATTTAGGATGAAGCTACTAGTTCAAATGATCATGAGGAAGAGGAGGAGTTTCTTTCCCAAAAGAGTTCCAAGTTCAGCAAAGTGGAGGAAGAAGCTCTTGGATCAAGCTTATCTCTCAAATCCTCTAAGCCAGGTATTATTTCAAGATCCCTTTTCTATTTTCTTAGAGGCAGTTGAAGAGGGAGTAAAATACGTCAAGAGAAGTTTGATGAAAGGTTTAAATAAAATTTTAGGCACTACTCTTCAAACACAAATGAGGTGGGAGTGGCCTTTCGATTTTTTCAAAATCCTCAAAGAGTTGAACCAAAATCCCTCATGGAATCATTTTATTTATTGGTTGTATTGGAAAAGAGAGCTCACCAGCTGAATGTATATCATGTATAGGTTAGATTAGGATAGATAGGCAAGCAAATAAGCTCAACACTATGAGCATATTTCTACCCTTAGTTTTAGATTGTTTTGACCAAAAAGAGAGAAAAACTCAAAAAACATAGAAAGAAGGAAAAAGAGGTACAACCCCATACCCAAAAAATAGTAATATTGAAAGTGTGCAAGCCTAAACTCCACTACTCGTGCAATAGAAGACCTTGTTCAGTCATCTAGCCTAATCATGGTTGAACATGGTTTAAATTTGTGTTGATAATTTAGTGAAAGAGAGCTTGTCAAATCATTCAAAATTGACTTATCAAAAATGATATATTAGGAATGAAAGATACTGGTTCCACATGTTCAAAACTGAACCAAAGAGAAATATAGGGATGCATATCAAATGATAAATCACAACCCTTATTTTTCTAGTGTTGTTTGTACAATAATAATGTTTATGTGCAAGTTTTTTTATTGCCACAACCCATGGTTAGTCAGATAGCCTAATCCTAATTTAAACCATGCTTTCAATTTCATGTTTGTAGCTTAGAGAATGAAGTCTGTCATACAATCTAATCTTGACAGTCAGTTAGACTAGATAGAGAATAAAAAGAGCTCATTAGCATAATCTGAACTCTTGGAAGTAATAAGAGTAGAAGTAGATAGTTTGTTTTGTTTTCAAAATAAGAGAATGTTAAGGGTTTACCAGTTTAGGTGCACCTAAGGAAGAAAAAATGCTCGGAAAAGTAAGCTGGGTAGGTAGAGATGAGTTTGAATCTAACATGTCCTTCAGATTTTGAGATCACAACTTCAAGGAAGCATCAAAAAATGAAAAGAAGTAAAAATATGCCCAATGGATGAGGCATTGGTATTCATAAAATCAGAGATCTGATGTTCTGGACACCTCCCAAAAAGGAGCCGCCCTCCCCAAGTGGAGCCACTGTTAGTCATCATTAATTTTTTTCTTTCTATAGATGACTAAATGTTTATCCCAAATTTCTAGAAACAAAATTCATGAATGTTGTGAGTTCTAGAAATCTCACGGCCTTCATTATCCTCACGATTAATTTTTCACTATTTTACTACTCTACCAAGTCATGACCAGCATACCACTCCCAAAAGACACATAATGGGCTCAAGATACTCATATTCACTAATTTTTGACACCTTTTACCTTAACACCCAATTTGGCCTTTCCTGACCCCCCAATTTTCCATCTATGATCACCAACCAACCTGCTTTTTCGCATGTTTACCAAATATATTGAAGCATTCATAGTCTCAAAATCCCCCTATAAGCTCTTCAGATCAATCAAGTTCATCCATTTCTATATCCTCAAATACACTCATTGATCAAGAATATCTACTTTTACATTGTCAAGATCCCAATCCTAATCTCAGTCAAGGATCAGGTCCAAGGAATTGCCCACTAGGTCACTAGGGCTTCACAAATTGTAGGGTTATTTTGAATGATCTCATTTAGTTTTTTTCATGTGCCAATAGTTTTCGATCAAAGAGGAAGAAGGTTAGCATATGATTGTCCAAATGATCAAAAAACCTTCAAGAGAGACCTTCTTGATCAAATCACAGTTTCTATAAAAGACAGTTTCCCATCTTAGACATTCCTACAAGAATGAATGAGATGGCCATCAGCAGAAGAAGAGGTAAGGTAAGAGGCTAAATCATCCCTAAGGGCAACCACAGGAAAGGAGAGACAGCATGTCTATGAACAAAGAAAATTAGGGTTTTTATGACTGATGGGCTAAAAAATTGTTGCCCAGCAAGGATTCCATGCAAAGGATCACAAGGACAAAGGATGGGAGAATTTAGACAAGTTTTCGGTTTTTGCTAATTTTGAGGGCCAAGGGGGTAGCACACATGCTGCTACGCTTTTTCTCAGAGCGTATTCAAGATTAAAGGCTCACATTTTGGAATTCTCATCTCAAATTTAGCATGCTCAAAAAGTTTCAAATCAATTGGAGTTGTTTTGGTCCTCCAAAAGGGTCAAAAACACCCTAATTTTCACCTTTTGCCTGCTTTTCAGGACATCTGTTGTGCCTTTACCAGTTTTAGAATTTTTGGTTTTTAAATAGGTTACAGAGGTCCAATCAGTGAAACAAGGGTAGATCTGGAACGTAGACTTCAAGGGCTTTCCAACAAGCCATCACAAAGCTTATTCTGACATCGGGAAGGCCTTCAAAACACTACTGCACGATGACCCATTTTTCCTTCTCCTATGCTACGCCCTTGGCATGTAAATTCCTCCTAAAACACAATGTTGCGCCCTTAGTAGAGGGAAAGTCAACAATGAATGCTTGGCAAGTTTTAGGAGGCTTTTCAGACCTCAGATATCATTTTCTTTGCTAAAAATGTCAAAAAATATATTTTGTTTTAGATATTTTGTGCCATGGGCCTTGCAAGGTTTCAAGGACAATAGTGAAATTTCTGATTAGCCAATAGACTTCTAGATATTATATTAGGTTTTTCTCCTCCTTGCTGATTAAATATAGCATTGAGGGCTCATTTTAAATGTTAGCTTTTGATGATTTTTGAGAGCAATACATGGTCCTTGAGGTTGAAGATAAATTTGGTGTTATGGAGCTTGTGAATGATATGCTTTGATTGATGACGATGAAAGCTTGCTTGCAGGATCCCTGAGCTTGGTGAATGGTGATGTGTCTCTAATTTTTTCATGTTTTCTTGTTTACCATTATGTCCATCTTTCTATGTTGCAGTAGATCAAAAAAGTATAGGCTAAGAAATGTTGTTTGAGGCACCTTAGTCTTCCTGTTTGATACTGTCTTTATGTTTTCCTCTGCTGGGTGTGTTTAAGGAATTCTTAGCTGCTCCTTGGGCCTCCTTATGTTTGTTGATTTAATCAATGGATTAATATGCTAGTTTCAAAATATGTTTTATGGCAAGCCCTGCTTATTTGATTCTATCTAAACTCTGTTTTTAAATCTCTCTTTGAAGTATTACTTGTTAGGTTAAGCCAAGGAGGTCTTTCTTTTATCTTTCCCTTTGTCCATACTTATCAGTTTGCCTCATGGTTCTTTATAGCTAGATTGATGATGTCTAGGAGTTCCCTCTTCATTGGTTAATGTTATTTGTCATCTTATATGTTTTCAAAATTTCTAGGTGAAATCACTCAAGTTAGATAGGATTTCTTTCTTTCTATGTTTCACTAAATTGTTCATCTTGAATGTCTCTTTGTTTAAAGTATTTTCATTGAGTTAATGGTTTTCCCTATCTCATGATTATTATATTTTACTTATCAGTATTTGAGACCTTATTGTTTATGGGTATATGACAAAGGATTCTTAACTGCCCTTTGCCATACCTTTTTTTCCCAACTTAATGTCCATTTCACTTCACACATAACCTTAAAAGATCCATTGACTACACTAGATTTTCCCTGTGATGCACTATGAATCATTATTGAGATATCCATGACTTTCATAGACTCCATAGCCCAATGATTTTATGACCTCTCATTCCACCTATTCCACTTGATCATTTTACCCAACCCAACCAAACAAACAAAACCCTACACTTAACAACTAGCCTAAAATCAATCATCTAAAGCAAACAAGTTCACATCCTTTGCATATAATAGAGTGAGCCCTCTCTCTATCCAGGAAAGCTAGGTCCCAGGACTCCAAATACGAGTTTCATGTTACCCTGTTCATTTTGTCTACGAATCTGCTAAATCACGGGACCCTAACATCCATGACAACCACTTTGCATTCATTGACATGCCTTGCCTTGCAAATGACTTGGCACTTCAACCAATGTCCTCCTTTTGCTGATGAACCAATCCAACACTTGTTGGCTGCTTGCTGACTGATTAAACATCTTTTTGTACCAAATTGATCCCTCTATGCTGGGAAATCTGACTCATTACCTTCCCACTGAGAATCATGTTCCTCCTTTGCACACACATGCATTCAATTCAAAGTGAGCTTCTCCTTGGAAACCACTTTTCCAAGTTAAGCCCAACTGAGTGAACTAAAACAACGAGTTCCAATACCAATAATCACAAGAAAATAAATGGACATTATTTTTACCTTCATGGTTCCAAATTCCACATATTGAAGAATTCATTCACCATCTCTTTTGCTTCTTAGTGCTAACACATCAAATGTTCTACAATGGTTTGTTGGCAATATGTTTCTGGCATCCTATGACTATCCTTGATGGAAACTCTCTGAAAAAGGATTCAGATAAGGACTGTGATTGTTAAGAAACCCGGTGTTGGGTTTGATGGTGCTCTATATATAGTTAGAGGTACCAATGTCAATACGGTCGACTATGTATCCCAACTGGTAGACAATAAACCAATGCGTGATAACCCTCTGTATTATGGAGTAAGGTGTTTATCTATGTTCCGAATGGTGGATCGATTGCACGCAGAGAACCAGGTTGAACAGTTTGTAAGATAACCATATTGTGGTTATATGATCTAATAACGCGAAGAAACGAATTGGCGAAAGTACGCAGATGGAACCCAGAGTAGAGGGGCGGAACCTTGCGAATGAATAGTGAACACGGTTTAAGGCTGGAAGTGGTTTTTATCGCACCACCTTTTCAGCGAAAGTGGTATTTGAGAATCGGGAGTGATTCCATAGAACAGTCGACATGTGGTGTTGAGCGATGTTCCAAAACGACCATCATTGCACGCCATTGCACGTTAACGATCGATCAAGGAGGCCGCGCGATATTAATGAGCACCGTTTATCTGAAGGGAAGCCATCGGACGGCGGTCGTATGAAGAAGGTGCATGAAGGTTAACCAAAGTACGGCACGAGAATTTGATTGGACTATTGATCATATACGTGGGGCCTAGAGTCAAATGTTTATTAATATTGACTATAATATTATACGGCAGAGATAAAAATTACCTTTGGTCGATTCATGTTATGAATATGCATTAGTGTATATGGAAGAATGTAGGTTGGGGTTCCAATTTGGATTATTTTTAATACGTGGGTTGATATTAAAAGAGCATTTTTGTATGCCTTAGGAAGGTCTTTACTAAAGAAGAAAGTTGGATTAATATCTCGATCTCAGATTGAGATATTAATAAGCCTTAGATTAATTATCTAATTGATCCTATCTAGGAATACCATCAGCGGTTGGGTAGTTTTGACTCATGGTATCAATAAAGGATAAAACTATATAAGGAGTAGAGGATTATAGTACGAAGTGTGCATGTTAAGGGGTTATTAATGAATAAATCTCTTTAAGAGATATCTGCATGATTGAACTCTATTTTTCTGAAAAAGTTGAATCTATAATGCACCTATGGATTCGATGAAGGTTCAAGATCTCTAGATCTAGAAATGATTAATCTCCAGGAAGATCTGCAAAGAAATCATGAAGACCTGACGCAAGTCTGATGAAGAAATTAAAGAAATTCGGTGGATCTGAGGGTTGAATTCTTCAGCATGAAAGTGGAAGCTTTCTGCCAGTACAAGCTGGTGTTAAATTCAGGGGGTTGGAGCTCCCTTCCAGTAGTGACTAGAGAACGAGAGAAGGTTGTAGCCTTCTACAGGTGGATGCCTGCGTGCTAGTATAAGTCTGCACCAGAACAAAAATTGTAAGAATTTTTCTTTATAATAAATATTGAAGACAGAGACGACAACAGCGGTGGTTTTCTCCCAAATTGGGTTTCCATCTTAAATACTGGTTTTCATGTGTGTTGCTTATGTATGATGGCTAATTCTGTTATTACTGCACATGATTACTGCTTATGAATGATGCAATAATCTAAGTAAAGAATTAAAATAAGATCTCTAATAAAAAAAATTCAGTCGGATCAAAATACTGATTCACCCCCCCTCTCAATATTTTTCCTAACAATTGGTATCGGAGCAGGTCCTTCTGAAAAGATTAGCCGCTAGAAGGAAGATTGATCAAGATGAGCAATCAAGATGGAATAGCATCTATCAGGCCTCCGCTCTTCAACGGAAACAATTTAATCTTCTGGAAAACAAGGATGAGATCCTATCTTCAGTCTCTGGGTGCAGACGTATGGGCTATTGTTGAAGTAGGATATCAATATCCAGTCGCAGTACCAACAGATCCAACGGAAAGAAAGAATTATGAAACAAATGCAAAGGCGGTTAATGCTCTATTGGGAAGTCTAACTGAATCAGAATTTGTCAAAGTCATGCAGCTGAATACGGAAAAGGCAATATGGGACAAAATCATTCTAAGCTATGAAGGTGATGCAATGGTAAAAAGTGCTAAACTCCAAACTCTCAGAATTCAATATGAGAACCTAAAAATGCATAATGAGGAGAGCATTGATAATTTATTTTTCCGACTTGATGATATTGTAAATCGTATGAGAAATATGGGAGAAACAATAACCGAATCTACTTTTGTTGAAAAAATTTTAAGATCACTAACGGAAAAATTTGAGTCAAAAGTCTCTGCTCTTGAAGAAAAGTAGGATCTTCAAAATCTTACTGTGGTGCAACTTCATGGCATACTAACTGCATATGAAATGAGAAGAGGAGGACCATCTAAAGTCAAAGAAGTCATCTTTAGAGCTTCTACAAAAGGGAAAGAAGTACAAGATACAGAAGGATCAGGGTATATCTCAGAAGAAGATGAAGTAAATTTTGTAAAGAAACTCCAACTTGGTATAGGACGATTCAGAGGTAAGCTTCCTTTCAAATGTTTTGCTTGTGGAAGAGTTGGTCATTATGCTGCTAAGTGTCCTCACAAAGAAACACATGAAAAAGGAAAGGAAGTAGCAAGAAGGAATAAGAATCGTTTTAGCACTAGAAAAAGTTACTATACTCATGAAGACAATGATGGGTTATCAGATAGTGAGGAAGAATGTGAACAAGATCTTAGACTTCTCATGGCATTTGAAAAGGAGCCTAGAGAAGAAAAGGATACTTTAATGGATGCTTTAGAGGACAATGATTTTCTTGATGAAATCAATCAACTTAAAATTTTCTTAGAAGAAAGTAAAATAACCATAGAGACTCTGAAAAACCAGCTTCAAGAAAAGGAGAAACATAATGAGAAATTAGAATGTGAAATAGTAAGTCTAAGAAAAGAAATTGAGAAAGTAAAGACTTTGAATCTTAGATTTGCTAAAGGATCTGAAACCTTAGATGAGATTATCAAGATACAACGTTCTCCTCTTCTAAAGACAGGTCTTGGATATATCAGAGAATCTTCTCAGGCTTCAACACCAAATTATCTAAAAGAAGCTACAGCTAGTACACAACATTCTGCCCCTCATCAAGGGAATAAAGAATATTTATAGATAAAGCATGACCATATCAATTTGAAGAACACTAATAGGAGTACCTTTCAAAGAAACACCAATCAACAGGTAAATTCAAGTAGAAGGTTTCATGATCGTAGAAATTTCTTTTTCAATGGACAATGTTTCTCATGTCACAATTTTGGTCATAAATTTGTTCAATGTGTTGCATATAAAACCATCATGACAAGAGAAGCAAGAAAGAAAAGGATTGATATTGGAACAAAGAAGAATACATATAACAACTTTTCTCCTCTTCAAAATGAAGTTGAATGTGCTTATTTCTATAACTTTGGCCATGAAGAATCTGAATGCAGGAGCAAAGTCCAGCCAAAAGAGAATCTTCCTTCATGCTCCAAAGTATGGAAAAAGAAGGAATTACAGGTTGAAAATTGTGGCATAGCTTTATTTGCAGAAGGAGAAGAAAATCAATGGTACATTGATAGTGGATGCTAAAAACACATGAAAGATGACAAAAACAAACTTCTTGCATATAATGCTCTAGAAAAAGAAAATAATGTTACATTTGGAAATGATACTCCTGCTGTCATTAAGGGAAAAGGATCCGTTTTTCTAAAACAAAAGGTGAAAGCTAATAATCTCATGTATGTGGATGGATTAAAGTGTAATTCAAATGTGTGATCAAGGAACTAAAGTTGTCTTTAGTTAAAAAGAATGTGTGGTACGTGATCTTGATACAGGTAAAACAATTATAAGAGGAAACAGAACTCCAAGCAATCTGTATGTATTAAAGAACTGCAAAGAACAATGTTACATGTGTAAATCTTCAGAAAACTAGCTATGGCATAGAAGGTTGGGGCATCTGAGCTTCTCTCAAATCAACAAATCAAGCAGACTTAAAGCTTTTCGTGATCTTCCCAATATTACACCACCTGAAAGTATAATATGCAAATCTTGCCAATTCGGTAAGCAAACCGGAGTGCAATTTAACGCCAAGGAAGGTTCATCAAGTAAGCCTCTTGAACTCATTCATACTGACATATGTGGACCTGTGAAGAAAAATTCACCACGTGGTGAACAATACTATATCTTATTTATTGATGATTTCTCTAGAATGTGTTGGATTGGGTTGATTAAACACAAAGATGAAGCATTTGAGAAATTTCAGATATTCAAAGCACTGGTTGAAAATGAATTAGATCTAAAAATCAAGTGTCTTAGATCTGATCGAGGAGGAGAATATAATTCAGATGAATTCCTTGAATTTTGTGAACAACATAGCATAAAAAGACAATTTTCTGTAGCTGGCACTCCACAACAAAATGGCGTAGCAGAAAGAATGAATAGAACAGTTCAACAAATGGCTAGAGCTATGCTTGATGATTCTGGAGCACCTGACACATTTTGGGGAGAAGCAGCACATACAGCGGTAAATATTCTTAACAAGGCACATGTTCGTGTAAATAGTGATAAAACTCCATATGAACTATGGTATGGAAATCCTCCCACTGTGAAGCACTTTAGAGTTTTTGGGAGCAAGTGCTTTATCAAAAATAATGATGAAAAACTTGGCAAGTTTGAAACCAGAGCAGATGAAGGAATATTTCTTGGTTACTCCTCTAGGAGTAGGGCATATAAATGTTACAATAAAAGACTTCGGAAAATTGTTGAATGTATAGATGTTGTTATTAATGAGTCTCCTACAGCTCCAAAAGAAGAAAAACAAACAACAGATGAAGACGACGATGATATATATCCTTCTACATCAAATAGGAATGATATAGACAGTGAACCCAATGAAGAACCCGAAGAAGATTTATCTGAAAAAGCTCCATCCAGATATGTTCAAAAGAATCATCCAGAATCTCAAATTTTGGGATAAAAGGGATCAGGTGTACAAAGAAGGACTCTTGTGGGATCTTCTAGTTACCTGGCATTTCTATCCACTATTGAACCACAAAATGTCAATCAAGCTAGCAAAGATGAATGTTGGATTCAAGCCATGAATGAAGAGCTTGATCAAATTGAAAAGAATCACACTTGGGAATTAGTACCAAGACCTCATGACAAAAATGTCATTGGAACTAAATGGATATTCAAAAATAAGCTAAATGAAAATGGGGATGTTATAAGAAATAAAACTAGACTTGTTTGCAAGGGGTATGCTCAACAAGAAGGTATAGACTTTGAAGAGACTTTTTCCCTTGTAGCTAGACTTGAAGCCATAAGAATGTTTCTTGCTTTGTCAAGCTTCCAACAAATCAAAGTTTATCAAATGGATGTTAAATTTTCTTTTCTCAATGGTGATCTAGAAGAAGAAGTTTATATAGAACAACCAGAAGGATTCATTTTGGGAAATGATGAAAAGCTTGTTTGTAGACTTAAAAAGGCTCTATATGGTCTCAAACAAGCTCCAAGGGCATGGTACTATCGTCTTGACAAATATCTTCATCAACAAGGATTTTCTAAGGGGTCTGTTGATAGCAACTTATACACAAAAACTGAAAATAATAAACTATTGATTGTGGTTGTATATGTTGATGATATCATTTTTGGAAGTAATGAAGAGTCTATGAGTCAGAAATTTGCTTCTGATATGCAGCAAGAATTTGAAATGTCTTTACTTGGGGAACTAACATTCTTTCTTGGCTTGCAAGTGCAACAAGCAACAGATGGCATATTCTTATCACAAGCAAAATATCTTAAGAAAATCTTGAAGAAGTATGGCATGGAAGATTGCAAACTTGTAAGTACACCAATGATAACCGGATGTAATCTCAGTTCTAATGATGATTCCCCCATGGTGAATCGACCAGAATACATATCTATGATAGGAATTCTACTTTATCTCACTGGGACAAGACCAGACATTTTGCATGCAGTTGGGATTGTTGGATGATTCCAAGTTAATCCAAAAGAGTCTCATCTTCAGGCTGTGAAAAGAATATTAAAATATCTACAAGGAACTCAAGACTTTGGACTATGGTATCCAAAGAATGTTGATCGTACTCTTCATGCTTACACTGATGCAGATTGGGCTGGAAATGTTGATGATCGAAAAAGCACGAGTGGTGGTGCATTCTATATGGGGCCCCGGTTAGTATCTTGGTTCAGCAAGAAGCAAAGCTCTATTGCCTTATCTACAACAGAAGCAGAATATGTGGCTGCCGCATCATGTTGCACTCAACTTCTTTGGATGATGCAAACCTTACAAGACATTCAAATCAAATTTTCACTTCCTATTTCCATTATGTGTGATAATACAAGTGCCATCAGTATCTCAAAGAATCCTGTTATGCATTCCAAGACCAAGCACATTCCCATCAAGTATCACTTCTTACGTGAACAAGTGCTTGAACAAAAGGTGAAGTTGGAGTATGTTCCCTCCAAAGAACAAGTTGCTGATATATTTACCAAACCTTTACCTAGGGAAGCGTTTGAATATCTCAGACAAAAGCTGAGAGTAGTCTCTGCCATGCAAAAGATCATATCTGCTTAAATTCAGAAGATTAAATTGGATACGCTCCCGTTGAAAGTGTTCAGGATGCATAGGCTAAGGGGGAGCATTGGTCATAGGGAAAGGATGCATTGTTGGCATTCTAATTATTTGTTATAGTTTGATCTCATACTTGAGAATCTGTGATCTTGAGTGTATAAGTCATTTCTGTTATTTCATTCAATATTATTGAAGATGCAGCATGATCTCAAGGGGAGCATGGTATTGTCAGTACAAAGGATCCTGATCTATCCTTTGCCCTTGATGTCAAAAGGGGAGAATATTGCTGAATGTTTTTCTGGTCATGGTTGCCATCAAGTCCAAAGGGGGAGATTGTTGGAAATATGTTTCTGGCATCCTATGATTGTCCTTGATGGCAACTCTCTGACAAAGGATGCAGATAATGACTGTGATTGTTAAGAAACCCGGTGTTGGGTTTGATGGTGCTCTATATACAGTTAGAGGTAACAATGTCAATACGGTCGACTATCATTAGTACAAAATGGCTAATTAGTTACTAAAAAAACGACTAAAATTTGCATATAAACAACTATTTTTCAGTCGGTGACCAATAGTAGCTAATTTGCAGTATCTTATAACGCGACCAACTTTTGGTCATTTTTAGCTTAGCCATTAATTGGTTATCTCAATTTTGTTATCTAGTTGTATATTTGGTCATTGATTTAGTCACTGATTGGGTCACTAATTTAGTCATTCATTTGGTCTTTCATTTGGTCATTCATTTGTCACTGATTTAGTCATTCATTTAGTCATTCATTCGGTCACTGATTTAGTAATTCATTTAGTCATTGATTTGGTCCTTGATTTGGTCATTAAATGTCACAATTAATGACCAAGTATACAGCAAAATATATTACTATATGATCACCCAAGAAAACCAATTAATGACCAAAGAAATATGACCAACATGTTGGTCGTGTTATAAGATACTGTAAATTAGCTACTAATAGTCATACATATGCAAATTTTAGTCATCGTTTGAAACCAATTAATGACCAAAGAAATATGACTAAATTTTAGTCGTGTTATAAGATACTGTAAATTAGCTACTAATAGTAATTTATATGCAAAATTTAGTCATTATTTGCAGTCACAAATTTATCATTTCTAGTAGCCATTTATTCATTATATAAACGAATAGTTTAGTAGTTTATATTCATTTCATTTACTTTCATTAATAATCATTATAAATGACTAATTTAGTCTTATATTCATTTTTTTTGTGTTCATTATTAATCAACATAAATTAATTTGTATGATTTAAAAAATGTCATACAATGTGCATATTCATCTAATATGAAAAAACAAAGTCGCATATTTTAATGACAATACTAAACAACATCAAGTGCAACTATAAATAATTTCAATCACATAAATTATATTATAAGAAATGTTAAAGTATTACAATATGAGTTTCCAATTTAATATTAGTTGGACTACAATTTACACATGAAATGATGTTTCATCACTTCAAAACATTATCGTTGTGTTGTCAAGGCATTACAGGTGAATTCACCAACTCTGAAGACTTGATCATCAGTCTTTATATGTGTCTTATGCGAGATATTGGTTCAAAGGGTATCACCAAACCAGTTCTCCTCTCTCTTTTTGCATTTGTCGCTCCAATGTTATTGCTCTTCTCTTTTTTCAATTCATGCTTCTTACCATCAATACTGATTTCATTTTCTAAAAACAAAATAAAATACAATGCACTGTAATAAATGAAAGACAATGAACACTAGAATATAACATAAATTAAACTATAAATAGTTTATACAACATATACCTTAACATCAACAATGTCAAAGCAATTTTCCTTCAACATCAATTTCTGCAAAATAAATGTCACATTATTCTTTCCCATTTCTCAACATGCTACATACGATAAATTGAAAATCACATAAAACCAAGAGCAAACCCTTTTCTAACCAAAACAAACAAACAAACAGTGCCTCTAATAAAATTTCATTATAATATTAGCAAATGAAAAGGCCTATTAGTTGTTGTGTTCCATTGGCTTTATATATTTTATTATAAGTTCTCAGGCAAATACTTCTATGTGTGAGCAGAGGCACATAAAACAGCAGCAACTGTATGTGCTGATGGTCACAAAATAAACTACAAAGGTGATGAAACATTAAAAGTGTGACAGACCTACATCAGAGTACTACTAGCCGAAAATACCTCAAAATCCCCTCGTTTCTAATAAGCTTCATGGCTATGTACCTCCATCCTTGATTTCCCTTGCTATATCTTGAATAAAGAATATCCCTTCAACAACCAATTTTTTGAGAATCCTATCAAGTAACTCAAGAGCCTTGGGCGCATTAATAGTAGCATCCTCCAATGAGAATAGTACAGTCTCCAACCTAGAAACATCAAAATTATATATAGTTATAATTCATAATCGCACATGACCATAGACTGTAGCAGTCTTGAAATAAACTCAAACTTGAATGAGAACAAACACAAAATTTCAATTTTGTGGTTTATATGATAGCCATTTGATAATAGCTCACTCAACATCCATGTTTCAGGCAGTATTTGGTGTCTTTTTATGTGGAAAATTTTCCAATGGGGCTAGATGTTTTGACCTTTTCTGTTTGGATCTAAGCTTAATATGAATAAGTATTGGATTTTTGTTTTAAATGAAAACATAGGTTATTCTTTTTCCTTTTATGTTTTTCTCCCTTTACATATATATGTTATGAATTTGCATAATTTTAAACAAAATAAACAGTCATGTTAATATGTTTTAACATATTGCAATTTTAAAAATAAATATACAATTTAAAATTTATAGCTAGAGTTTTGGATTCAGTTCAATTTGAACCAAATAAGAGAGTGGCATTAGTCACAATTTTACTAATATACTAATACTCATAACCAAAAAAGTGTCTTTTTGAGTTGGCTATATCTAATGGCTGATAAAAGAATCCTTTACACAAGTATCACATAGGAATGTTAACCAGAAATTATTTTGGTATAACATAGGAATGTTGACGACATTACAACATCTCTACCATGTTGATGATTGAATTATGTGAATGAGGATGGAAGGCGATCTGAGATTTTATTCGCCAAGGGTTTCTAAATGGCTCGGCGATTGGGGATGATGCAATATGGAGGGGGCTCTGACACACACTGCAGCATCGCGATCCCGCGGACGATCGCATGTGTCATCCCTGGGGTGGGGTTTCTGCTGAGACTGCCTAAACCTCCTATCGTAGCCTCCTGATTTTCACCCATCCCTTATTGCCTTTCACTGTCACACTTTCTAAGGCCCACACTCTTTTTGCAACCATCGATCGACCCACATCGGATGCCCTGAAATTTCTTCCTTTGCTGCCATCCATTCCTCCTCGAATCAATCAGATCCTTCAACATGAACCTCAGCCTAGAGGGAAGCCCTTGGTTATTGGAAATTTTTATCATCCTATCAAAGTAAGCATCAATATGTTCCTTGGCCTTTGAATGGTCAATCATATGACCAATGGTACTCATTAGTTTGCACAAAGCTTCAACATTTTCCTCCTCTGGATGCTGAAATTCACCAATTAATTTCTTGATGCATGCATGCATAATTCTTTCGACCAGTATTCTTTCTTTATAAATCTCACCAATAAACCTTATATTTCCTAGCATTCATCGTCGTGTTGCAGCCTTCTTCTCTCGTTTTTCTTTTGCTGAAAGCCTTTTTTCACCGTGCTCTTCTGCTTTCTCAGCCTCTGCCTCTTCTCTTTCATCTTTTTCAAATTATTCTTGACATTTGTTCAAAACAACTCGCTTGAAAACAACCTTCTCATTATGTTCATAAAATTCTAGTATTCCTACAGCAAGCTGAAAATTGAATTTTGCATACATTTCACAAAAAAACAACTCCATCAAGTTTTGGGGCGTCAATTTATTAAGGATGGATTTAATTTGTCTTTGTTTCAACTGATCCTCATCAAAAACCTTGCCCACTTCATATTGGTTCTCTGATATATGAATTGTGGGTAGAGAAGGCTGTGGAGGAGGAATCAAACCCTTCTGCGAACCAGAAGCATGCTGCCACCTATTAGGATTAGAATTATTTCTCATTAGTCCAACTTGTGGAAGTGTTGCTTGCACATAAGGCCCTCCGGGAAGGATGAAATTCATACTCATTTGTGTTGCACAGGTATTTCTTGAAAATCCAATATTATAACCTTGGCCAGGTTGAAACACAACAGAGGAACCACTAAGATTTGCATCCATCCGCATATCACAGCCATCAACAAAATCATCCACTGGCTTGGCCCATCTATCATCATCCAAACTGGACATATTTCTCCCATGACATTCAAGTAGATAATTCCCACTCAGATTCCTGTCAAGTCTTCTTACAGTGCTTGCTAATCCATCAGCTTCTCCTACATGACTCGCAAGTGCTTGGGAATTTCCAAGTAATTCAATAATGTCTGGAAAATTTTCAAAATGATTTGGTAGATCTTTGCAGTGATCCTTGATTGTCAACAAAAAATCTATGGAGTATTTTCTGTCTCCTGAACATTTAGTAACTAAAATAGCTACTTGATTCATAGGAGTTGAAAGCTCGACTGCATCTTCCCAGTCATCCACTTCTTTCAGGACTTGCTTCTCAGGCTCTTTCAAGAAGTCTTACTCTTGACAACATCGATTACTATTTTAGATGGTTCTGGAAGTTTCACATCTTCCTCCTTCTCCTCTTGAACCTTATAAATATTATATAAATCCCAGTGAGAGCTGCAACATTTTCCTTACTGGAAAAATCCTTCTTTTTCTTCTTCTTGTTGACAACTACCACCTTGGCAACATCACCAATATTTGCAACACTATTCTTCACAAAAACATTGGAAGAACTTTTATTCTCCTTTTCTGTCAATATAGCTACTAAATCTTGCCTGCCTTCACTTCCAACAGGAAAATATGACACCTAAAGTTGAGGAGACATTTCACAAATATCACTATTAGTGGTAGATACTTGACCCTTATCTTAAGTGTCAATTTCCTTCACATTGGCAGTTGAACCTTCCCCAAGTACTTTGGGACTATCATGGTTAGCCCTACCTTTGTTTCTATATACAAAAGATTGTTTGTAGTCAACAACTTTGTTACCAGACAAAAAACCTGGTTTTTCCTCCAAAATAGCCATATCAGCTTTAGGGAGGATTGATGTAGCTTCTGATTGTAATTCCCATTCAGACACCTTGCTTGTATTTGTTGTTGACTGCTCATATACAACTAACACTTCACCCTTTTTGTCTTTGAGCAGATTTTGATCAACAATCATTGTTCCATTGTCATGTGTAGCTAGTTGAGATGCCAATCTACTCTCATGCATTGATTTTTCTCTCCCCGACATGCAAACTAGCTTTTTATTTTCCAATGACAGAATTGGAAAAATAAGTCAGCTCTTTGTTTATGTCAACATCAATTGAACTTGACAACTGAGATGGGGAATCAAAAACTAAAACAGTCCCATGCTCAGGATGGAGAAAATTTCCAAGATCTTGCTTCTCTCCAATTACAGAATTAACAAAATTATTGTTGCAGCTTTGTCTAGCATTATCACTTGTTGATTCAAATTATTTATTCTTCACATTTCTAAGTTTTGAATATGATTTAATGCCATCTTCACTGCATGTTTGGCTCTTCAATGTTCCTACAAGAACATTATTGTTATCAACCTTCATATCTTCTGCTACTTTCTTTACTACTCCAACATCCTTTGTAGAAAACTCTATAACTAGCCCATAAGTTTATGTTTTTCCTTCATATCCCTCACCATAGCTTCCCAAATATGAGGACATATCTGCAATGATTAATTCACTCACAGGATTATAAATCTTGTAAAGGTTCCAAGGCTCCCCTGGAAATATCCCTTTCGGTGATCTCATCTATAGATGATGAAACTCCTTATATCCCTAACGAGGGAGTGTCCACAACATTAACCATGTTTCCTAATGAATTCTTTGGCAATATTATCTTTTCAAATTTTGTGGGATTGCTAAATGAACCACAAGGATGGGCTACGAAATCAGGCTCTGGCAGTGAAGAATGTGGAACTATTTCTATAGCTAGGTTAGAATTAGCCCCTCCATCAACAGCTTTAATTGTCTTCTATAGGGTTGTCATTAAAAGAGTTGTTGAGGTAGATGATAAAGTCTCACTTAAAAGTAACTCCTCCACCTACCTGTGAGAACCACTAAGTTTAGACTCCTATTAAACCACCTCTCCTTTTGACTCCCTTTCCATAGTTGAAGAGCTTCCTACCAACGACTCATGTTGCATCTGCTGCTTTTTAGGGTTGTGCTCAGATTTTGTCATCTTATTTGAACATTCATTTGTTGAAATACCTACTTGTTTTTTAGATATGTTTTTCTGCTTTTTACTAGTATGATGATCTAATCCAGACTCAAGTGCAGAAACTACAAAACAATTTGAAACCATACCATCAGAGAGATCACATGTTTTCACATTAGGCATGTTCACTGGTGAAAATTTAACTCCATATTCTTTATCTATAGTCAATACTTCAGATGGGGGACTGATGTAAAACTGTAAACTACAATTATCTTCGTTGTTGAAAAATGCAACTACAATAGAACTTGACTGATTTCCAAGAGATTCTAGCAAGGATTTTGTCTTTCCATCCATAACTTTAATTGGAGCCAAAGTGGTTTCTGAAGCCTATGGGAAGGGTTTCAATATATCCAGCATCTCACTAGAATGGATTGTAGCCAGTTTATTTTGTCTTGTTGATGGGCATGAATCATTTGATATGTTGGTTTTTTTCTTTAAAGGATGATGAAAAGTAGATGAAATATTACCATATGACCCAACTAGCATCAATGAGTAGAAATTCCTTGGGCATGAACCACTTAAAGAAACAAAACCTGAAAGTGGAGGTCTGTATGTAGGCAGTCCTGCTAATGGAGGAATGGAATATTTAATTGATGACACAACATCAAAGATCAAAGCAATGAAATAAAATCATTGTGGAAAGAAATATGAAAACCTTGGTCATTTTTTGCATATCAAATATGCTCCAAGTATGGGCACAAACATGAGAGTTGAATTTTCAACTCTCTAGGCTCTTGTTAATGTGGTCAACCAAAAATATGTCAAAAAATAAAATCTTTTGGGGGATTCAAAACTTGTTGTGGATTGAGTCTGCGACAAAGTCAACATAGTGACCCCTCATTTGGCTCACATTTTGCAAGGTATCAAACAAGTCTACAACAAGTTGGATTGGTTCTCTTGTGGCCATATATACCATGAACTCAATACCTTAGCAGACAAACTCTCCAAGGAGTCTCTCCAACTTATTCCACAAGTGATAGAAAACCAAGAGTATATGAATAATAACTTTGTGGGGGTTGTTGCCTTCCATATCTAGTTTTTTGTCTCACTTATTACTATATTTTGTGATTATATATGTAAAAAATCCAATGATATTATCGAAAAAGTGATAGAGATTTTTTTTGGCTTTTAAAAGCTCGCACAATATATAATTCAAACAAACTTTTATTACTAGAAATCAATCAATTACTTCTACATACCACTAAAAGTCGAAAAATCTCTATAACCTTTGATCACCTTGAACATCAAGCACACTAAGAACCTCGACAATGGGATTCTAATAACATCGGCAAAGATCGAAAATTGACAAAGCACAATTTAATGAATATTGATTAGTCAAAATTACCATGTGGATCAACTACACATGTCGAAATGATGGTATATTGGATTAGGTATGTGTTGCACTTGCATTTGAAAGAGTGAACACAACGTGGATAAAGAAAATTAACTACATTAGGAACCTCGAAAATTGGGTTCTAATAACATGGCCAAAAATCCAAAATTGACAAAGTACAATTTAATTAGCATTGATTAGTCAAAAGTGCAATGTGGATCAACGACTCGTGTCGAAATGATGGTATATTGGACTAGGCAAGGGTTGCAATGGCATTGGAAAGAGTGAACACAACATGAATAAAGAGACACTTGGAGAAGGAATACACGGAATCGCAGTCTTGGTTGCATGTATGGGGATGGTCAAACAAGCAAGTAGAAGCATTTGGGACACCATAAAAATTGGCAACTCATTTTTTCTATAAGACATCCAAAAGTGCATTTTTTTACAGGGAAAAGCTTAAAATCCTCCTTTTGGAAAATGCATCCTTCACATTCGTGAAAAGTTTCCATCTACATTTCCCATAGAGATATGTAGAGAAATGTTGCTTCAATCATCCCAAAAAAGGGAAACATAAAAAACCCTTTTGGGGAAATGCATTTCCCTCTATGTTTCACCGCATTTCCCAAAAGATATGTGTGGAAAAATGTTTCTTGGAGCATCCTACAAGAAAAAGACACCTTGGGAACACGGGAAACATGGAGGGGCCCTCTCCCACTCTAAGGGACACAGCCCCATAGAACAGTGGTTTTTTCATTCATTTAGTGGCATTTTTTAGTCATCATTGCTCATTTGTTTATGAATACAAAGTTTATCATATACTGCTATGTTGAATGGTAAGCACATGTTAAAGCCCTATAACAAGAGGATTTGTTTCAGATAGAATTAAGGCCAAGGCCTAAAAATTGGGACTAAACTTTCATAGTTTCAATATAAGCATGTGGACAGCAGCACAATGGAAATTCATTATAATAAAAAGACCTTACAAAACCATATTTTCTTGATGATCATAGAGGCTTTGGTATTTCACTTGCACTAAACATAGCATATATTGTCATCTATCGGTAAGGTACATCTATAAGACATCATTTACAGATACTTCCAAAAGTTTGCCTTGGAAAGATTACTTTTATATTAACAATCAAAGAACTTCTATAACAATTATTGTTGACTAGTGTAAAATAATAGCTCTAAAAGAATGGAAAGGTGCTATGGGCTATATCTAAGTTGAAGAAATCAAGAACTGAATAAGTAGGAAGTTATGTTAGCCCAAATCATGGTGTAAACTGACCATTATTAAACTTTTTCCACTTCATACCGTCACACTAGTGTGTTTGTAGCAAAAAATTAGTACTGCAGAAGGTATAACTACGGCAATGTAAAAGAAAATATCCGCGATGCAAAATTTTCAGTTTGAACCATAGATATAAACTTAAAACACATTTTGGATAAGAGGTACATACTTGTTCATATGCTAAGAAAAATTCCAGAAACTGCAATGCTGATCCAATATCATTTGACGAAAATTCTATGTGTGCAATCAACTGCATTGGCAGCCCTTGAGGCAAAATTATTTCATCCATCTCTTTCTTGTCTTTGCATTTCTTCTTCTTCAAATTTAATTTTGCTTCAGCAACCTCTAATTGAAAATAAAATACATAAATAGACTCATCATTCATCCCCTTGATAACATCTTTCTTTCTAGATTTTTCTATATTGTATGATTTTCTTTTCTTTGTTTGCTTCACATCGACCTTTAAAACATGTTCACTTACTGTTGGCATCAAATTTCCAGCTTTACAATTAATTTCAGAGGAATGAATTTTGTTTGATTTTGGATTTATTTTAGCCCCCTTTTCCCCTCTAGAGGCCCTGTGATTTCATGAATAACCAGAAAAATTTGTGCTGTAAATCCAAGAATTGGATTGAAGGCCAAAATGGGCTAGCCAATGTAAATTAAGACAAGAGGGCCTTTGAACCATGTGTAAATATATACTTTTCAGTAATTGAATTCTTTTCAATTTTGTGTGGAAATTGATTGAACTTGCGTAAGCAAAAGAATCTGCTTAGTGTGGACTTGTGCAAGATCATAAACCTATTATTGTAGTTTTATGTGGTAGGACTTGTAAATGGAAGATATCACTGCTGTGTTGAGCAAGAAAAGTTGCTTGTGGAAGGATGAGCACAAGAAAAAATTATTTAATTTTAATACATTGAATCTTAAGATAAAATCAATCTTATTCACTGACCTACGTGTGGACTGATTTCTAGATGTATTTGTTTATGCCTAGTTTATGGTCAGATAATTGTTGAAATGTTCTCAGCCTGGGGTGTGGAAAATCTCTTGAGGCTGTGAGTGTAAAACTATTATGCATGGAGTGATCCTGATCCTGGAAAACATTGGAGTGATGCTCAAGAATGTTGCTAAGCGTTTGTTGTGTGCATTGTGAAATATTATCAGTTATTTCCTACATTTATAACACCCAATGAGGAGCATATACCTCTCTATATGTGAAGATAACGCATAGCATTGCTATACTAGGAATGTGACATGTCACAGTGATACCTCCAAAATACATATGACCATATAGCAAATCTTTGTGGTTACAAAAGATTCATAAATTGATATCTCCCGAAAGAAAAGCAAATATTCCTGAATTTTTCCTGGTAGACTTTGCTTAGTAATACCACCATTGATTATATTTGACCTAGAAACAATGGAACTAGCGGAAGCATATGGATATCAAAGGTACATCCACATCATTTCCATCATCATCTTCACGAGCAACAACAATTTCAAAATGGCGATGATCATGAGGAATCTCTAGCTTTTCTATGTCTCTTGCGAGGTCAAGAACTTTTCTATTCAATCATTCTTTATGCTTAGGAAATATACTATTATAAATCAAGCTTTGCCCACACGATATACTGTAGGCACTTAGGCCTTTACCTTGGAATCATTCTAACAATTCTCGCAAATTCAGATTCCCAACAGTGACCCATCGATCCTAGACAGACAAGCTCAGATTTCCATCTTTGGAGGGACAGGTTCTGCCATAGAGAAAAGAGGGAGGGCTAGGTTTGCAAAAGTGTTGTGATACTTCTCAACTTTGTGGTTTAATGTAACCTTATAAAGTTCCAAACGCACTAGACTAGTGGCCAGTGCAGTTGTAGTGGCAATTGCGGGAATTATTCTCCTGGCTATGAATTTAGCTTTAAGCTTGTCCACTTCAAGGATATTATAGTTCCTCGCATGCATATTTGCAAAACCAACTATAAGATCCATGTGAAAATTTGTATCATCATCATTTACAAACTGAATAGGACTCATACGAAAGCCCGACAACAGATTTCTAACCCCACTTTCTAGTGTTCTAATTAGATTATCAATCACTGCACTATCATCAATTGTCGATGGATGCATGTTTAGCCTTCTCATCTGTCACAATATTCACACCCTTCTTTGTCTTAAAATCTAAAATCTGCACTTTATCAACTGCCTTTGCAAACTTCTTTGAATTGGAGGCCCATTCAGGAATGGGAATTCCATATGTATTACCTCGTAAAATTGATGCTGCAGCAATTAAGGACATGTGACTAGGATCATTGGAATTAAATTCTAGGGGCTTTGGAAAACGCTTTGGAGCAGACCAGAATGGTGCACCTCCACTTGTTGTTGCATTCTCAGGGAATGTGTAGGTAATTTTCTTCACCCGATTCAAAATATAGTCCTCAAACTTTCTTCTTGCCCAAGATACAAAATCTTCAAATGTTTCACACCTCTCTGAAACCAAACACTCAACAACATGCTCCAGAAGTTCTTGAGATTGAGCATCTCCTGCTGACTTCATTGTTGCTTTATATTGCAAAACCAGCTATAAGATCCATGTGAAAATTTGTATCATCATCCTTTACAAACTAAATAGGACTCATACGAAAGTCTGACCATAGATTTCTAACCCCACTTTCTAGTGTTCTAATTAGATTATCAATCACTGCACTATCATCAATTGTCGATGGATGCATGTTTAGCCTTCTCATCTGTCACAATCTTCACACCCTGCTTTGGCCTAAAATCTAAAATCTGCACTTTATCAACTGCCTCTGCGAACTTCTTTGAATTGGAGGCCCATTCGCGAATGGGAATTCCATATGTATTACCTCATAAAATTGATGCTGTAGCAATTAAGGACATGTGACTAGGATCATTGGAATTAAATTCTAGGGGCTTTTGAAAACGCTTTGGAGCAGACCAGAATGGTGTACCTCCACTTGTTGTTGCATTCTCAGGGAATGTGTAGGTAAGTTTCTTCACCCGATTAGAAAAATAGTCCTCAAACTTTCTTCTTCCCCAAGATACAAAATCTTCAAATGTTTCACACCTCTCTGAAACCAAACACTCAACAACACGCTCCAGAAGTTCTCGAGATTGAGCATCTCCTGCTGACTTCATTGTTACTTTATATTGCACAACCAGCTATAAGATCCATGTGAAAATTTGTATCATCATCCTTTAAAAACTGAATAGGACTCATACGAAAGCCTGACGATAGATTTCTAACCCCACTTTCTAGTGTTATAATCAGATTATCAATCACTGCACTATCATCAATTATCGATGGATGCATGTTTAGCCTTCTCATCTGTCACAATCTTCACACCCTGCTTTGGCTTAAAATCTGAAATCTGCACTTTATCAACTTCCTCTGCGAACATCTTTGAATTCGAGGCCCATTTAGGAATGGGAATTCCATATGTATTACCTCGTAAAATTAATGCTGCAGCAATTAAGGACATGTGACTAGGATCATTGGAATTAAATCTAGGGGCTTTGGAAAACGCTTTGGAGCAGACCAGAATCGTGCAACTCCACTTGTTGTTGCATTCTCAGGGAATGTGTAGGTAAGTTTCTTCACCCGATTCGAAAAATAGTCCTCAAACTTTCTTCTTGCCCAAGATACAATATCTTCAAATGTTTCACATCTCTCTGAAACCAAACACTCAACAACACGCTCCAGAAGTTCTTGAGATTGGGCATCTCCTGCTGACTTCATTGTTGATTTATATTCTTCTGGTTTCATGAGAAAGGCATTTGCTTCAGCTGGAGTTTTCTCTAATAAACCCTCAAATTCTGACCTTGGCCATGTTAGACAATGGTCAATATTATGTGGAAATGAGTGAACAGTGCACATGGGTGCCTGCTTTTCTAGGGGATCTCGTGATCCTCCATAGTTCTCCGTTAAGTGAGGAATAACCATTTAAGTATTGCACTTTCTTCCCATAGTTCCAGACTCTAGGAAAGGCTTCTAGAAATAGACACACCTAGAATCTACATAAAGCTTGGCATTGACATTGTCCAAAAAATTTAAGACAACATCAAGGTTGTCCCAGAAAGAATCATCAAAAACATTTTCTGTATCTGGACTCACATGATTTTGCAATGCTTCAAACTTAAGATGTGGATTGATTGCAGTTGCTGCTGATGCAGCCACTATTGACTTTTCCTGCCCAATATTCCAATATCGGAAGAGGAACTGTCTACTCAGATTACTCTTCTCAATGACATCGTCATTTGTTATAGTTAGTTTTCCATGGCTTCCAGAAGAGGCTCCCATTAGAGCTAAATTTTTTTGAAGCTCGCATCCCAGAGCACTAGCGCTAACAATGAAATACTTTGCATCCTCCAACTTTTTCTACATTTATTTTTCCAAATACAGATATTTGGTATCATACCGACAGTTCAAGGGTGCAACATCCTCCGACTGAAGGGATTCTAGAGGAAGGGATTCCAATGAATGAAAATAAAAGAACTGGAAAAGCAGATGAAACTTCCCAGAAGATGCTTTCAGGACCTCCTTCCCAACAAGCCCACCAAACATAGCTGCCATTGGATTTAACACTGCACGGGAACCACTTGCAAAATGCTTCAATACATTTTCATCAATGACATCCAACTTTTGATCACCTGACAGGTTGTCATTTAAAGCCTTTGTGAGGTCAATCAATCTACTGGCATCCTCCTCAGAAGCAGCTAGAGGGAAATGACCAAACTCATGAACAAATTTATCAAGAGCTTGAAAAGCCAAGTGCAGAAGTGGAGGGTAGTCAAATTTAGAAAAATCACTAAAAGGAATTCACCAGGATTTTGCAGTGCTTCACTCAGTGACTTAAAGTTTAATACCTTTGCTTGCTTTACCTAGGTGACAATACCACCTTTCTCATAGGCTCCAAAGTTAGTCGTGTCCTCCTCTAAAAGGAAAGAATCTGGTCTTGCATTCTTTACCTTTCTTGTATGGGAGGCAGCGAACCTTCAATGGAGATGCCTCTGTGGTTTAGACAGTTGGATAAACTTGTAGTAAACTGACATCCATTTCTATTAAGGATGAGTAAATTACACATCTGGTGATCTGATCGATAGAACTAGATTTGAAATCCATGGATTAGCAGTTTACCTACGACATTTATTTGTCTTAGATAGTTTTTATCTTCGTCAGATCCTTTATCGCATTGACGATTGCAAAAGAAGTAAGCTATGAAATTTGAAATAGAGGGAATTAATGAAATTTCCCCTTTCTGGTGAATTTCTGGCTTTGTACAGGACCTGGGAAATACAATTAGCAAAACTGGTTTGAACAAAGATTGTAACCGATTTGGCTGAAAAGGCACGACTCCGGTGGTTTTTAATTTTAGTTTTATATTACAAGAAAGGGATTTGGTGGATCATCAGTTGGAAATAAGGGAGGGATCTGGTAATAACCAAGGTAAAAATAACTAGAAAAACAATGAATCACAACACAGACATAAGAGGAAAACGAGACAATATTACAAAAGAGGGATACATAAACTTACATTTGGGAAAACCAGCTTCGTGCAACAGAAAAACCATAGTTTATTTCTCAGAACTGCAACTTCTTCCCTTCCGGTCTTCGGATCTACATAAACTTTTATAACAGACACCTAATTCGAATTCCAACACCTGATTCATAAATTATGATATATCAGAACAAACCTCAACATCCAGAGTCGGGCGACTGTGCGAATCCTTGCCATTAACTGCAAGATCTTTACCCTCATCACTCAATTTGTTTAGATTTATCAAATGAGAGTAACCAAATTGTGTCAAGAATTGCAGTAAGGCAATTGCAAGAACAATACCCACAGCAAAAGCTCTAATCACTAAGCCAGCCGGAGGACCAGAACAAAGTGATGTGTTTTGGGTGGGCGAAAAATGTTATGAGGTTTAAAATTTAAACGAAAAATGAATACCATCTCCCTCCATTTTTTCAAACATTATTTTTAATATTATGCCCTCTAAATATCATTTTTAATATAATTGAGGTTTAAAATTTAAACGAAAAATGAATACCATCTCCCTCCATTTTTTCAAACATTATTTTTAATATTATGCCTCTAAATATCATTTTTAATATAATATCCATTGTTGTTTTGATGGATGTTGAGCGAGATTCCCTGTATTGATTTATTTTAAAAACATTGATGATGAACCACACAATGAGTGGTTCGAAAGGGGTCTAATTATAAAAAATTTATGTGATTTATCCATAGGAGTTTTTAAAGTAATTAATTAATTAATTATTAAAATAAAATTGAGATAAAATATTAAATTTAAGAGAGGTTTTTGCAACTCATGGTTTTGATCATGGTATTCCACTTTGCCAACAAGGGGGAATTAACTCGATGGTAGGTCCCAACTAGACTTACTCTTTTTTGGAATGGATAATCCCAACAGGTTTTAAGGATTGTTATAAGGGTTAGGGGAATAATGAGTTAGTGGTTAAGGGATTAAGTATTAGGGGCTTAGGGGTTAGGGGAATAGGGGCTTAGGGGTTAGAGATTTAAGGTTTAGGGGTTAGGGGAATAATGAGTTAGTGGTTAAGGGGTTAGGGATTGGGGGCTTAGGGGTTAGGGGAATAATGTGTTAGTGGTTAAGGGGTTAGGGATTGGGGGGTTATGGGTTTAGGGATTTAGACACATTTATGGGTTAAGGGAATAATGAGTTAGTGATTAAGGGATTAGGGAAGAGGGGGTTAGGGTTTAGGGAATTTAGGTGTAGTTAGGGGTTAGGTGAATAATGAGTTAGTGATTAAGGGATTAGGGATTGGGGGGTTAGGGGTTAGGGGATTTAGCAGTTAAGGATTTTAGGGGTTAGGGGTGAGGGGTTAATGGGTTATGGGTTAAGCATTAACGGTTTAGGGGTTTAGGGGTTAAGGGTTTAGGTGTTAGTGGTTTAGGAGTTTAAGGGTTTAGAGGTTTATGGTTTAGGGGGTTACATGGGTTAGGGTTTTAGGGGTTTAGGGGGTTAAATGGGTTAAGGGTTGGGAATTAGCGGTTAAGGGTTAAGGGTTTAGAGGTTTAAGGTTTTGGAGGTTAAATGGGTTAGGGGTTTAGGGGTATATGGGGTTAAATGGGTTAGGAGTTGGTAATTAGGGGTTAAGGGGTTACGGGTTAAGAGGTTAGACGTTTAGGGTTTAGGGGGTTAAATGGGTTTGGGGTTTAGAGGTTTAGGGGGTTAGGGGATTTAGCAGTTAAGGATTTTATGGGTTAGGTGTCGTTAGGGGTTAATGGGGTTAGGGTTTAGGGGGTTAAATGGGTTAGGGGTTGGGAATTTGGGTTTAAGGGGTTAGGGGTTGGGGTTAAGGGATTTAGGAGTTAAGGATTTTAGGGGTTAAGGGGTTACATTTTAAGGTGTTAGAGGTTTAGGGTTTAGTGGGTTAAATGGATTAGGGGTTTATACGTTTATGGGGTTAGGGGATTTAGCAGTTAAGGATTTTAGGGGCTAGGGGTTAGGGGTTAATGGGGTTAGGGTAGGGTGTTAAATGGGTTAGGGTTTTAGGGGGTTAAATGGGTTAGGGGTTTAGGGGTTTAGGGGGTTAAATGGGTTAAGGGTTTAGAGGTTTATGGTTTAGGGGGTTAGATGGGTTAGGGGTTTAGGGGCATAGGGGGTTAAATGGGTTAGGGGTTAAGGGGTTAGAGGTTTAGGGTTTAGGGGGTTAAATGGGTTAGGGGTTTAGAGGTTTAAGGGGTTAGAGGATTTAGAAATTAAGGATTTTAGGGGTTAGGGGTTAGGGATTAATGGGGTTAGGGTTTAGGGGGTTAAATAGGTTGAGGTTTTAAGGGTTTAGGGGGTTAAATGTGTTAGGGGTCGAGAATTACAGTTTAAGGGGTTAGGCGTTAAGGGTTTAGGGGTTTAGGGGGTTAAATGGGTTAGGGGTTAAGGGTTTAGGGTTTATGGGTTAAGGGTTTATAGGTTTAGGTTTTAGGGGTTAAATGGGTTAGGGGTTTAGAGGTTTATGGGGTTAAATGGGTTAGGGGTTAAGATGATAGTTTCGATGGTCTATGTTTGTGCAACTACGTGCACAATAGTTGCTTATTCTTTATGTCTCGGTGTAACAATTTTGTAGGTATTGTTGCTTGTTGCCATGTCTTCTTTATTTATTAATTTGTAGTATTTGTTAGCCATTGCTTTACATTTATTGTTGAAAATGTCTATTTAAATTAAACCAAATGTATGTTCAATCTCCAGCTTCAAACTCAGCCACAGTGTTGTCACACATTAATTTAAGTCAAGAGAATGGCCATATGATGAAGTCTCAATAACCGCACTACACCTCATGACTGCTACAGAAAATCTTAAGTTCGAGTGTCCCACATTCATGAGAAAGTTGGTTCTTATACTCTTGCTCCACCTGACATTGGGGAAGAGAGAGGGAGGTAGGAGAGAAAGGGAGAGAGGAAGGACGAGAGATATGACTTAAGAGAGAGGAACCAGTATCATAGAAGAAAGAATATGTGAACAAATTACTCTATAGGGAGATGGGAGATAGGGGCACCCTACCTACCTAACTAAATGTCTAAACCAAATGTTGTGTAATCGTCTGTAATGGTGGTCGATTATACGAGGAGAGGATTTTACGAGGAGACACTGGATTTTTAATGTGATATGCAAAAAAAAAGTACTGAACCTAACCATTTCACATTCACTAATGTTCTGTCTACATGTGCTAATTTGGTAAATTTGGAACATGGCAAAGGAGTATTGTTTTGTGATCACCTCCCACGAGGATTCACCAATTGTGAGAACACAACGCTTGTAGTTGCATATTCTAAATCATCATCACTTCCACCAACACCTCATCTAATAACACTAGTATAAAAAGTCTCAGCCTCTCGACAGCAAAAAGGAACATAATGCATGCGCCCTCGATCTCTTCTACATACTTGTACCTCTCCTCCCAAACCAAAGCCACTAGTGTTGTGTGTTCACTTTTCCCTGAATCTTGTGCAAACATCTCGAGGTAAGGAATTGTTGCACCAAGGTATGGATCCACTATGTGTCATATCCACTGAAGGAGAACATGTTCCAAACAATAGGTAAATTCTCACAACTAACCCTCTGTGGGATGTTGAGAACTCCAAAATGCCACATTATCATTAATGAAATCTATAAATTGAGAACTTTCGTATAAGACTTGAAGTCATACTCAACTTGGACCAAAAGGCTCAATATCTGGGTAGCGCAAAGGAACATCTGCAATATGATTTGTACTATTCTCATCTAAATCATTTTGCATGGATATATCTCCTAGAGTTGAAATGCATATTCCAGGTTCCATAGAACATCTCCCATGGAAGTCTTGCCGAAGCCCATCTCTTCCAATAAATTTTTGGTTGTCTCCATAAACATTTTCAGAGAACCAAAGTTGATGGTCCCAATAAGGTGAGGGTCAATGATTTTTTCAAGCTTGTTGTTTTTCTCCTAGTGCATTTCCCACTCTTCTATATTGAATTGTAACACTACTCCAGTAACACTACGAACTCCAGTAACACTACTCCAAAAGAATACACATTAGATTTCTCTGTCAGTTGTTGCCTTCTGAAGTATTTGTGATCAAGGTACCCAAGGGCCAAAAATACCTTTGGATCCAATCTTTGAATGTCCAAAGTCCACCACCTTTTCTCGTGATCCTGTTATCATGGAGATCTTTGACATTTAGATAAGCGCATAGGATTCACGACAAGGGATTTATATTGCATTGACCATATATTGGAGCTTCATTGGTATCTCACCAGACAAACAGTTTTCCAACAAGTCGAGGGAGTCTAAATTGGTGCAGTTGAAAATGAAAGGAAATATTGTTCTGTTGAGGCCAAATCCCACGATGATAAGCTTGAAAACCCTCTTATTATTTCAAGACACGCCTTCAAGCTCCGAGATGGTGATGTTGTAGGGGTTTTGATCTTGTCTCCAATCCACAATCACAACTTCAAGCTCTAAGATGGTGACATTGTAGGGGTTTTTATCTTGTCTCTGGTCCACTACATGAGCTTAGGTACATAAACCTGGCACCATGTCGGGTTAAGGGACATTATGAGTATTCGACGAATAAATCTCGATAGAGAAATGGAATTATGGAGACATTGTTTATCATACATATTTGGTTTCCTCTGTCAATGTACCAAAGTCGTCAATCCACCAAAAGGAGCCTTCTTCCCATTCTTTGCTCCAAAATAAAGGTTCATTAGTGCTGCCATATATGCTAATAAAAATCCTTCACCATCTCCCCCATCAGGAAATCTGAGTTGTCAAACAAAAATGTGAAGGTCAAGCTCTCCATCATCGAGGGTTATATGGCATGTCTTGTAACTATGCAAAGAATCTTCTTTTCAATACATTTCTAGATGGTGGTATGATGCAAATATCCCATTTAATGTTGTTCGCTCACCTTATTACAAAGCTATGTGGGACTCTATTATAGCTACATGAAAGGGCTTCAAAGTCCCTACTATGCATGAGTTGAGGGGAGCTCTTTTGCGAAAAGAGATTTCCTACTTTGATTATTAATCAAATATAAAACCAATAATATTGTTTTATTTAAAGCTTAATTTGATATAATCATGTAAATTATGTTTTAAATGAAATAAATATGTTCATTGGTACAATTCTCATAGAAATTGATAAAACTAAATACATTTATCCATTATTACACAATAAACCATAC
This sequence comes from Pinus albicaulis, assembly GCA_034641835.2. Lineage (NCBI taxonomy): Eukaryota > Viridiplantae > Streptophyta > Pinopsida > Pinales > Pinaceae > Pinus > Pinus albicaulis. The sequence continues at coordinate 1,115,615,612 of CM076584.1, forward strand.
TTAAATATTTTGAATTACATATTTATAACCATTAATAAAGGTTTATATACTATTAAAAAATTAAATAAAGTTCATACCTAAACAATTAACAAAAGCTCATAATACCATTGAAAATTAACCAAGGTTCATATCAAACAATTAATAAAAGTTCATACACCATTAAAAATTAATTAAGGTTCATAACTAAATTAACAAAGGTTCATACAATACTCTCTAATGGGGGTGAGGTCTGAGCAACACATGGAAGGTGTCTCGCATGAGTAAATATAAGTGGAGCGAGGGTGAGGGACAGTACTCCCTGTCCCTTCACCATAACAGATGCAGTGGGAGAGTTACTGGCTTCACGTTGGCAATTCCTATGAAAAATAACTGTGCATTGGAGTTCGGAGGTGGTGAAAGGGTAAGGCGAGGGAAGATGAGGGAACCCAACATTAGACTCCTAAATATGGTTTGGTGATGGTCCTGATGGTGACCTCTGAAGAGGAAGTGTAAATGTCGCAGGAAGGTTTATAGAGGGAGCTGTGGCTTGTGTGTGCTTGTCGTGGGCATTTGCTGGTGCGGTGTGTTCAACTGGTCCCTGCTGCTCATTTTCTTAGCCATTAACTGTGCATGGGTTAAGGATAAGAAGTTGAAGGGAAGTGAGTTAACTGGTTTCCATTTTTCTTGGCTTTCGGTGAGCCTGTTTTTTCGTGATAAGAGAGGAAGCTAGAATTTGCAGTCCAGGAAACCTTGAGTGTGGTGATGGAAAACTAGTTTCTTTTCCAAATGTCATGCCCTCCAACGTGGGTGTGGCAGCGTGTGGTGGATTGGTGTGTGGTTTCTATGTGGAGAATTTGGATGCTGGTCACTGCCCTAGGGGAAGTTACGCTTAGGTGTCGACTACTTTGTCATCATTTTTTGTTCAATTTTCTGTGTTGGTTTGGTGGGTGATGGTATTTGGTTTTGCTGGTGGTGGAAGTCTTTATCTGGAAGTGGGAGGTGTCTTTATGCTTCCCTTTGGTGGTGGGAGATGACATTTAGCTCCTTCGCTAGTGGTGTTTGTTTTCTATAGTGGGGGGTTTGGTCTCTGGACTTTGCACACGACAGGGCTCCTTGACCTTGGCGAACTATGAAGCCCCCAGTGTGGTGTGGGTGTTCTCCCTCCCTTGTCGTTCATGGCCCTGTGGGTGTGGCAGACTCAAAAATAATCATGGCGGCTCCACGATAGCGTGGAAAGACTGCAGGGCATGCGCGACTTGCTAGTGTGGGTGCGCATGGGGCCTGTGGAGGAGGTAAGCCAGGGGATAACAGAGGTGGGGGTTTGAGGGTTCAAAATCAGAGTCATCAGGGAAGAGGAAGTCGTGGTGGAAAGGGGAATCGTGGGTTTGATTTATTTGAGGTAAATGAGGGGCATGTTATCCAACATTGCTACCTAGAGAACTTTCACGCACTTATCAACAAACTGATGGAAAGAGTGGACACAACTGAGAGATTATGTCATGAGGAGCATGCAGAGCAGATGACAACATTAATGGACCGAATTCACTATTTACAATGCCAAGTCTGGGAGATACTAGTAGTGGTTTGGTGAGGCCAAAATCAACTCACTAAGAAAGTATAAAAGCTGGAGACTTGGTTGGCACACTTTGAAGGGCACGGTTAGTGTGACTTCTATCCTCCACGGCATCTAGGAACAACCCCAGACAACCCTGCATCCATCAAGTTTGATGACTAGTATGCTATTTGGTGTTATTTAATTATGTTTTATATGTGTTTTGGTGCCTCTGGCCCAACCTTTTATCGACAATGTCCCTAGTCCCTCTTTTGTATTTTTTTTTCATCTGGTGCAATTTTTGTCAAAAAATCAAGTCAAGGTGAGACCACCTGTTTTGTAACTGGCTATATGTACTCCTTTTTTCCTACATGAATATAACATTGACTTACAAAAAAACAAAGGTTCATACATCATTAAAAATTAATTAAGTTTCATATTTAAATTAATAAATTTCCATACCTATTTTTTTTCCTTCTAAATTAGGCTACTTCTATTATATCATATAGTCCAAAAGATTACATTTCTCGTCCTCTGGAGTTGGAAAGCCAATTCCAGAAGGAATTTTCAATTTCAAAGTCACAAAAAAAGTGCTGCCCGAGACGGGGAAACCAACCCAAGAGTGGAGCATAGAGAGTTGATAATACATTTCCCATAGCGGGAAATTACCAGCCTTACTAGTGACATGTTTAAGATAGAACCAAAACACTAGAAACCTTGAAATAACAAAAAATTGATTGGAATGAGAGATAAGCACCCAAAAATTAAGCAGATGGAGAGCTGTCATCCTTTTCTGGAGGTTGGAACGACTCTTCCACGATTCTTCATGCATAATCTAACTTATCCTCCTCCTGGTTGGACGCGTGGGCTATCGATGGAGGAAGAAGCATCGCATGGGCATTAAGCGAAATGGAGGAAGCCACATGAGTCTCAGCACCCACACTGGTTCCTCCCTCGAGCTTTCATGTTCATTGTTCAAAGCACTCTGCACCAGTAAGGCTACCATCTTGTGGGGGGAGAAGGCGGGATCGGGAGAGATGGTGGAATTGTGGGATATTTTTCTGGGGCGGAGGCCAGAGCCAGAGGGTTCAGAAGGAGAATCCAAAAGGTGGAGAGACAGGCGAGAAGAGAGATTGATTGGGTTGAGGATTTCTAGCTCTGCCCAGTCAACTGAGAGATTCACCGTCCCACCCGCAGAGGCAGAGATGGGAGGTCAGGAGGGAAGCCCACACCCCCTGCTCTGTAGCACCTCATGTGGTGGCATCTAGGCATGGTGGAGGAGTGGGAATGGGTTTGAGATGATTGTTGAATCGCAAAAGTGTCTGAGGCAGCAGCTGGGGGACTGAAGTCCAAAGAAAAGCGAACAACGGAGCAAGGAATTGGGCAGAGGAGCCAAGGCTTGGCTGAGGCCCTAGAATCGTCTGCGCAGAGCCGAAGGGAGAGTCAAATTGTGGAATAAGGAGCAAGGGTGGAGGATTTAAGGGCCATGGGAGGCAACCAAGGCAGGACTATCGGAGTAAATGTGCAGAGGACAGTGATTAAGGCGGAGGACGTCAATGGGAGGTGAGCAAGGGTGGCAAGTAAATGCCCCATGCTCCAACATTTAAACCTGATCGGGCGGCCATGTGCATTCGCATGGGGAGGACAGGTTCCCTGCCACCTTGCGTCTGAGTGGAAACGCTGGTTAGCTCGGTCTTTCACCTGCATCCGGGAAATTTCCATACCTATTTACTAAATAGGTCTATAAATATATATTTTAGGTTTATCTATTTAGTATCAAATGTAAATATGATGATTTAATACTAGATTTAAATGAACTCACATGTTTAACATAATAAATTTTATATTTATCTATTTATTAAATGTAAATATAAAGATTTAACCTTAGATTTAAAACAACTCTCACTTTTAACATAAATCAATGAAGTTTAAAAATTAAACTTTATGACCAAATATTAAATATAAATATAAATATTAATTTGGATATATAATTAATATAATTATAACCTTTACTAAAATTATAATGAAGGCATTAGTGTAAAGTTGATAGATGATACATGCAATTATGCTAATTGTAGATGAATCCATCTGCACTGTTAAACTTTAGAGAAAAAAGGGTATTCATAATTTTAACAGTGTAAATTCAGAGACCCCTTTGTCTCTAAATTTTAACACTGCAAATGGATTCAGAGACATCTATAGTGAAATGTAACACTTTGGTACCAAAATTGCAATTTTTCGTATATGGAGTGACACAATTAAAAATTACTAACATAAATGACTAATCCATATACTTTTTGTACTTGTTATTTGACCATATTTTTATTCTTGGACTATAATAGTCATTTACATTAATCATTATTAATTTTTTCACTTATTATCTAGTCATATATTTTAATCCTAGACTAAATTAGTCATTTAAGTTAGTCACTTTTACTTTAGTCACTTATTATATAGTCATATATTTTATCCCTAGACTAAATTAGTCATTTAAGTTAGTCTCTTTTAGTTTAGTCACTTATTATATAGTCGTATATTTTATTCCAAGACTAAATTAGTCGTTTAAGTTAGTCTCTTTTAGTTTTGTCACTTATTATCTAGTCGTATATTTTATTCCAAGACTAAATTAGTCATTTAAGTTAGTCATTTTTAGTTCGGTCACATAAAGTTGCTCAAATTTAGTAGTAATTCACTTGAAATAATGGTGGTGACTAACATTTTTAGTCACCTAGTCATTAATTTCATCATTTTTTACTAGTGTATGTATCCCGACTGGTAGACAACAAACCAACGTGTGATAACCCTCTGTATTATGGAGTAAGGTGTTTATCTATGTTCCGAATGGTGGATCGATTTCACGCAGAGAACCGGGTCGAACGGTTCGTAAGATAACAGTATTATGGTTATATGATCTAATAACGCGAAGAAACGAATTGACGAAAGTACGTAGACGGAACCTGGAGTAGAGGGGAGGAACCTTGTGAATGAAAAGTGAACGTGGTTTAAGGCTGGAAGTGGTTTTTATCGCACCACCTTTTTAGTGAAAGTGGTATTTGAGAATCAGGAGCGATTCCATAGAACAATCGACACGTGGCGTCGGGCGATGTTCCAAAACCACCATCATTGCGTGCCATCGCACATTAACGATCGATCAAGGAGGCCGCGCGATATTAATGAACGACGTTGATCTGAAGGGAAGCCATCGGACGACGGTCGTATGAAGAAGGTGCATGAAGGTTAACCAAAGTACGGCGCGAGAATTTGATTGCACTATTGATCATATACGTGGGGCCCGGAGTCAAATTTTTATTAATCTTGACTATAATATTATACGGCAGAGATAAAAATTACCTTTGGTCGATTCATGTTATGAATATGAATTAGTGTATATGGAAGAACGTAGGTTGGGGTTCCAATTTGGATTATTTTTAATACGTGGGTTGATATTAAAAGAGCATTTTTGTATGCCTTAGGAAGGTCTTTACTAAAGAACAAAGTTGGATTAATATCTCAATCTCAGATTGAGATATTAATAAGCCTTAGATTAATTATCTAATTGATCCCCTCCAAGAATACCATCAACGATTGGGTGGTTTTGACTCATGGTATTAATAAAGGATAAAACTATATAAGGAGTACAGGATTATAGTACGAAGTGTGAATGTTAAGGGGTTATTAATGAATAAATCTCTTTAAGAGATATCTACATGATTAAACTCTGTTTTTCTGAAAAAGCTAAATCTGTAATGCACCTATGGAGTCGATGAAGGTTCAAGATCTCTAGATATAGAAATGATGAATCTCCAGGAAGATCTGCAAAGAAATCATGAAGACCTAACACAATTCTGATGAAGAAATTAAAGAAATTCGGTGGATCTGAGGGTTGAAGTCTTCAGCATGAAAGTAGAAGCTTTCTGCCAGTACAAGCTGGTGTTAAAGTCAGGGGGTTGGAGCTCCCTTCCAGTAGTGACTGGAGAACAAGAGAAGGTTGTAGCCTTCTGCAGATGGATGCCTGTGTGCTAGTATAAGTCTGCACCAACACAAAAATTGTAATAAGTTTTCTTTATAATAAATATTGAAGACAGAGACGACAGCAGCGGTGGTTTTCTCCCAAATTGGGTTTCCACCTTAAATACTGGTGTTCATGTGTGTTTCTTATGTATGATGGCTAATTATGTTATTACTGCACATGCTTACTACTTATGAATGATGCAATAATCTAAGTAAAGAATTAAAATAAGATCTCTGATAAAAAATTTTCAGTCAGATCAAAATACTAATTCACCCCCCCCTCTCAGTGTTTTTCCTAACATGGTTGTTGTTTTGGTTGCAATATTTTCATCATGTTGTCCCTCTTTCCACTTCTTGATTCCATCATCCCCCGTTATTGACATGCTGCTCATGCCATGATTTGAGAATGAAGTCTAATCATCAACCTCTCGCTCAAGAGTGGAACTTCCAAAATCCTATGACATCTTGTCACAAGAAAAACCATTAACCTTGAAAAACACATCATGCAAGAAACATAACTTGACAACCTCTTCCTTTTTCTCCTTCAAACCAACAAATGCCACGTCCTGTGAAAACCGCCATGAATTCTTACATATTGATTTACAAACTCATCAACCAAACAAAAGTCGACAAAACATGCCTCTTCAAGCGACTGAATCTCAAGTCAAACAAAATCATGTACAACAACTTGACGATTCTTCTCCCAAAACAACAAGAATTTCATAGCTCATGAAACAATTTTTCAACATCTCCCTTTCATCCTTGATGACAAAATCAACTCTTCCATGTCGATATGGCATGCATGTAACATGCAATCGACCAACACAAGTCAACACTCATGCATGTGCAAATGGTCAACATTCTCAAGTTGACAAACATACATGATAAAAAGAGCAATCAGGTAGCACAAGTAAATCACTCATGCATGTTCAAGCACAATGAAAATATAAAAAATTCTACTATTCACACACACAAGCAATCGTACATGTATATAATGCTCAACTCTCTCGCAAGTACAATCACGAGTACAAGAATCCCATTGGTATGTATGAGTACTTAAAGAGCTGAAATGACTAGTTTTTCTACAATAATAGTGAGTCAAAATACTCCACTTTCAAACACCTTCCTAGCGTAAACATGAAACATGCATTATAGAGAAAAGAAATGCATTCACATGCAAATTGCAACTACAAATTTCCATCTTTGTTGCATCCAAGTGAGTCAACGTAACTCTACTTTTCCAACATCTTTCTTCATTCAATATGAAGCATACTTTCAAGAGAAAACAAATGCATTCAATTGACAAAGAAATGCATCAATAAGGAAATATTTTCATCAATCATCAAAGTAATTACAAGGCCTTAATTGGTTAAGAAATCTAAACATCTCTTCCCAAACCACTTCAATGGCACTTTTTTCAGCTGCACTTCATCATGTGTATCATCATGAACCACATCAATTATGTAATCCTATTTTCCATTCTTGTTAATCTCTCTCTCCACCTTCCTCAAATTTCATGGATGAATTGTTCGACACAAATTCCAACACCCGTCTACAAGATGACCCTGCTTATGAAAATGAGTGCAAAATAATTGCATATTCTTTTCAACATGGTTTGCATTATCTAATGGACCTTTGGCTTTATGTTTCCTTTGTTTTAAAATTTTTGTATGTATGGATATCTTCTTCCAACACCTCAAAACAGTATGGTTATTCAAACCACAAAATGAACATGTAAAATTTCTCCAAAACTTATGTGAGGATTTACCATGTTTATCATAATCAAAATAAACTTTATTAAAGGAATATTTATACCATTCACATTCACGTTTGTCACCTTCTGTAGGAGGTGAATTTGATGAGGTAGTGGCTCTCCTCAGAATACCAACAATGGCTTCAATGACTTTAGAGCTTACACCATCCTCTTGTTTTCCATTCTCATTAGTTTCATGCTTATGAGCATCCTCTTGCAAAGTGGGTGTAAAACTTTTTCATTCCTCGTGAACACAAATTTCACAAGCATGGGGTAATGAACATGTAATGAAATTCCTTCTTGGAATACCTTCATGTTCCTCGGCTTTTGAGCATTCTCCATCATATTGTCCATAACCAAGACCCAAATACCTATGCCTTTCATCAACAACAATTGGCTCAACTATGCCTTCTATATGTTTTCCCAATCCTTTACCTTCATAGCCCATTGTCATCAATAATTTGGTCCCTATTCCTCTAGTGTATCTTTCAAAATCACCTACACATTGATTTTGAGAGGAAATAGGGGATAAAATTGAATTGCACACCTCTTTTTCATGCACATAATTCGCTAGAGTTTCCTTTGAAATATGGAGTTGAGTCTCCATCTCATGCATCTTTTCAAGGGTTTCATTTGCAATATGGAGCCAAGTCTCCATCTCATGCATATTTTCAATAAGCTCTTGCTTCTCTTCCTTCATGGAAATCAACTGCTATTGAAGTATAGTGTTCTCCTTGATATCTTCAACCAACTCTTGTACCATATCTCCCATGATGTAGAGCTTCTGCAACATCTCTTTATCAAAGAGTATTGATAAGGAAGATGGATTTGAAACAATGCTTGATGAAGCTTCCGTCACACTTGTAATGCATAAAAATATTCTTTGATGTGATTTGAGAGTTGAGTCCTCAATCTTGAACTTATCTTCCCTTCATCTTACACACAGTTAAATTCTCCTTGCACAAATACAAAACTAATAGCTAATTCTCTAGCTAACCGTGGAAAACCATCTCAAGGCTAAAATGAGCTAAATTGTGCTCTGATACCAAATTGATTCGAATATGGGAAAACTAGTTTTTCTCTGCTAGTTCCCTCATCATTATAATAAAATTCTTCTTAAGGATCATCTCAAATTAGCAAGCTAAGAGAGGGTTTATGTGTCTTTTATGAGAAACTAATTAAGTAAATTAGTTGTTAAAAAAACATGTACAACAAGTAAATTTCAGAGAGATAATAAATAGCAAACACATTACACAGTAGTTGATAATGGAGTTCACCCCTCTTGGGCTACATCTCCATGGTCCTACTTCAATGGCTTGGCCCTCTTTGGATTAATGGTTCATTATCTAATTACATGCACCTACAGTGCTCCAATGGCTTTGAAACCTGATCCATTAGATTTAGAAGACCCAGAAACCTCAAAATAGACTCTCCTTGCTCTGCAAATGGTCTTCAGGTGATCTAGACTTGGCCTCCTCTCCTGGTGGCCCTTGGCTTCTTTAATCTTCAAAGTGGAAAAATCACTTACAAAATTTCTCCTTTGCCTCTAAAAGATACACCATCATGCTTAGAGAATCAAAATCATATAGGATTGACTCTTTTGGAGCCTAATTTGGTTGAAATATGCCAAAGTTATGGCTTCTTCAGTATTTCCTAGAAAAACTCCTCCAAATCTGGAGAAACTCCAGTTAACTCCGACAAAACTAGGGGTCCTCTAAAATTAGCAGATTATGCCAAATTCACCTCCAAATTAAAATGGTAATAATTAAAAGTTAAGTGTAGTTTAAAAGTGTGGTTAGTTGCGTTAAGCTAGTTTAAAAAAATCCATATAAAAAAAGATTAACGTGCAATTAATCCTGGTTATGCGCATTTAAACCTTGCTTAAGGGTTAATTAAAGTGTATTTAAAACTTAAATCCGCCATTTATCTCTGGCCCCTGTCGTGGTTATATGCACTGGTCCTGTGGACCGAGGTCTAGCCCTCTCAACCCCCATTGGATCTTTGTTTAAACCTTAAGTATGTGCCAGGACCTTTAGATAATAAGAATCAATGTGTAGCTTTAGTGGTAAGTCTTTTGCATAGCATAGGGGAGGTCACGGGGTCGAGCCTGACCTCCACCTAACTATTGGGCTGAGGAAAAGTTACATTTTACCCCTATCTTTAACACGCTTTTTCATTTACTTTTATATGTTTTTCCTTCATATTAGAAATAAATTAAAGGAGAATAATGAAAAAACAGGACATAATGAATTATTGATAAAAGGTGTGTTTAATAGTATAAAAAATGATTTTTTGTTGTCTTTATTGATAGGGAATCGAAACAATGAAATTGCTGACTAGAATGACCAAATAACATCATACAAGAAAATTAAACGAAATCATGTCAGTTCCTACGAATCAACAGAAGATGTAGAAGCACACCTATTCTTGAAGTATTCAGTTGATAGCTACAAAGCCTCAGGATCTCCTAATCCTGAGGATTCATTACTCTGTTTATTTCACCTTTAAGTTATAAAAGGCTATAGTTGAGAGAGATAGAGAGGTTGTTCGTGTATTATAATTTTCTTGTAATAAACTTATTCAGACAGAATCGTCGAATTTATGCTAATGTATTGCTCCATTGATTAATGAAGAAATTGGTATTTTCAATATAAACAAATTCTGATTATTTCTTGGCAGAAGACTTCTAGAGGCTTCCGGCCCAGTCCCTGGGAGTTCTCCTGCTGTTGTATGTTATACGTTTATTTACAAGTCTTGCATTTTTAGTTATCCTTTGTGCTTTATAGAATTATCATTCAATTTGTTAATCGTAGGTGTGATATGTTACAATTCCCTTTTCAATAGATTGAATTTATCATTAATGTTATTTTATCATGAAGTGAAGCTTTTACATTCATTAGACTAGTTTCAGCGTATTTTCTCGTTTGATTCTGCATACAGTTATTTCTTAAGTCTTTCCATCATTTGTAAATGTTTGGTTTGCTGTTTAATTCTGAATGATGCCATTAGTTGAGTTATAGAGAATTCCATTGAAAAATGTTAAATAATTGGTTGTTGTTCAATTCATTAGGATTGTTGTTCAATTCATTATGATTGTTGTTCAATTCATTTGGATTTTTGTTCAATTCATTAAGGTACTTGTTCAATTCATTAAAGTGTACCGTTCAATTGTAATATATTCCTTATTTCAGTATTGAGAGGTTATTTTTTCGTAAGCTTAGAACAAGAGTTGATTCCTTTGATTGGTTTGAAGTATTTCATAGTTTACTTTTTTGTTGATTTGATTGAACTTCAAGAATTATATAACATCTCTCACAACGATTTAGAATAATTAACCTCTGAATTCACTAGCATATATTTTTCTTTGAGTTTTGAAATAAAAGGAATTGCCCTGGGTTGATGATTAATGTGAAGCATTAAGGTTACCTTTAACAGTCACCTTCTTGACCCAACATTTTGGCGACCTTGCCGAGGAGAGTGTTTAGGAGTGATGTCTTTTATTTTTTCCTTTTGCTGTGAAAGAATTGGGTATTGAAAACGAGAGGTAGGAACCTGCATACTAGCAAGAAAAACGCTTGCTCTCTAGCCCACTTCTTAGCAATTATGCAGAGGTTAATAGGATAGGTGTTTTTGTTTTTTTATGAATAGGAAGAAAAAGATAGAATTAGATCAAAACCCCCCACTTAAATCCGCAAAACCAAAGGAGTCGGTGGCCCATGGCAGAACAACATATATAGACGAAATCATTAATAAGGTTGAATCCCAAGCATTCGTACAACCCAAAACCATTCCTAGAAAGAGTCCTACTATAATCCCTCTAGAAGTAGCCTCACCATCTGCAGCCCATGCTGAGATTCACATCAAAACAAAAGGGTTTGAACGAAGCTTTCAGACTATAGAAAACTTAAGTCTCGACCCTTTGAGAGAGGGAAATTCTTGCAATTTGTAAGAAGGAGAGGGGAAAACCACTAGCGAAGTACAGGAAAAAAATATGGATCCTGGATCTCCTGAGATAGTGGTTGAGAAAGAGACACCCAATATTCCAGGTCGAGGTAGTGTTGCAAGGCCTCCTCCAAATCCACCCCTAATTCCACTCAAATTATCCTCCGAGATCAAGAAATCCCTGAAGGTTATTGGCACATACTTGATCAGATGGTGCACAATCAACCCTAGAGATAGACATCAAAATTGGAGTATCCCATTTTTTATCCGACTACAAATTCCCCTATGAAAGCTATTCCGTTTCAAAACATCCAAACCTTCCATGGGCTGACCTCGAAAGAGCCGGATGCATTTTTATTTTAATTCAATGTTTTGTGTAAGGGATATGACTACATCACTGACCCTTAAAAGCTGAAATTATTCCCCTCTACATTGAAGGGGGCATCACTATGCTGGTTTATGGGGCTCGGTGGAGGAACCATTAATAGTTGGGATTATATGAAAAACTATTTTCTTAACAAATATCAATATTACTTCCAGACTCAAGAACTAAAAGATGAAATATTTAACATGCCTGCAAAAGACAATGAGACCTTAGAAGAATATTTTGAGCAATTTCAATATAATTTTCAAAGATTGCCATGTACTACATTGTCTAAAGGAATTTTTAAAGCAACAATGATTAAAGGAATGAAATAATAATGGGTAGAGACACTTAATATAATGTGAAAAGGGGACATCTATCAAGAAGAAGATGATGACATTATTGCATTATGTATTAGGTGCTCTGGAGGTAGTTCGTGAAGTAGACCAATTGGATGGGTTTCAGTTACGAGGAATTATAAACAGCCAGGTGGAAGTGTGACCAAAGCAAAATTCGATAATATTTTAGAATATTTTAAAACTGATATCTTAGGCACCCTCAAAATGTAAGTAGATGTCCTACAAGGCAAGTAGAAGCAAGCTTTAGCACAACAGAACTTGGTTGTTTTTTGCCCATGCTATCAAAAGAAGCACAACCAATGGGAGTGTCCATTAGACATGGTCTAGACATGTGCTATTTGTACCAAGGACCATGCCACTGAGTAGTGCCCTTCACTTCCAGGATTGAAAGCGGGTTTTAAAGAGGCAGAAGAAGAAATAGAATAGGTGTATCTAATGAATCAACTTTGACAGTGGCAAGCACGAAAAATTATGTCATAAGACCTGTCTCAGTTCCTTTCTTCTATGCAATTTAATCAACAAAACTCTGGAACAGCATGGTAAAGCCAATTACCTTTTTCTTCCTAGTTATCCCAATGTTTTTCCATGCCTCCTTGTCCAACGCAATCCCCTTCAGGTAATTGTTGGCCAAGTTTTCCTTTCTCTCCTCCATACTAGAAAAACAATCCATATCAGTCCCAGTGGCCTGCCTCAACTTCACAGAATACAAATTGGTCTCAAAACTGGAAGCGACCCCTAGGAATGACCAATTTACCTATGGGAACAAGGGCTCAGAATCAACCCACATTACCAGCTTCACACCCAGTCCAAAAAAAATTTCAGCCTATTATGTGCCCTCAACTGCTAGCTCAACCCAATCCTAATCCTAATAATAGACCGGTTTAGCTAACCCAGATTGTTGAGAACCCAAACTGTGAAAATGAACAGAAGGAATGCAATGAACTTAGGCTGAGATAAGGGCATGTTATTTCACTTGAAGAGGACACTGCCCTGCCACAACTTGAGTTTGAAATTCCAACAGTACCTAAACAATCAAATGTAACAAAAACAGAGGTAGGATACGGGAGGGACATATTTGACCAAAAATATCCTGAAAACCTTATTATTTCCTCTCCTACATTCCCTGAGAGATTAACACTACCTAAACCAATGGTCTCTTCAGATTTTGATCTCCTAGGGGAATTTAAAAATTTTGCATTAAAATTCCTCTCCTACAGGCTATACAAGACATCCCTATTGATTTGGGGGCAACCATTAACATCTTAACTACAAAAACCTGCGAGACATTAGTTATAACAGCCTTGGAACCCACATATACCTTGCTAGAACTTGCTGATAGATCTCTTTTCAAACCAGAAGGTATATTACAGGATATCCTGGTTTCTCTGGACTCATGGGAATACCCAACAGAATTTTTAGTTATTAACCCAAAAAGTAGGTTAGATGGACATCCCCTGATATTGGGACGACCATGGTTAGCAATGACCAATGCTTACATAGCCTGTCAAGCAGGAAGCATGACCATTTCTAGAGAAGATACCATAAATAATATTACCATATACCCCCCTGCCAAACCAGGTCTTCCCACTATAAATATTCACAAACAACCACATACATACTGGGAACAAAAAATTTGTTCACCGCTGACAATAGTTGAAGCACTCGAATTCAAAGATCAAACTTAAGACAATGTAATCAATAACTTTATAAACCAACCATATACTATAGAAAATTCAAAGTGCCAAATTTTAAAAGAAGTTATTGAAAACGAATCACAGGAGGACCCCTTAGCAGACATTGAGGACCATCACATACCCACGACAACTGTCCGCAACAACATGCCAATTGAAATTGAGCCAAGAAAAGCTTTAAATATCAACGGCAGTCTGGATAGTGACCAACAGCAAAATCTCGTTAAAATCTTACAAAAATATAAGGGAGCCTTTTCTTGGGACTACCCAGACATGAAGGGTATAGATCCTCAACTATGCACACATCACATTTATACTGAAAAGGATGCTCAGCCTATTCGGCAGCCTCAGCAGAGGTTAAACCCGCATCTGAAATACATTGTAAACGATGAATTACAAAAGCTACTAGATGTAAACTTCATTTATCCTATTTCAGACTGCAAATGGGTCTCTCCTTTAGTAGTCATTCCTAAAAAAGAATGGTAAGTGGAGAATATGTGTGGATTATTGAGAATTGAATAAAGCAACACAGAAAGGCCACTTCCCCCTCCCCTTTATTGATCTGATCCTTGATACATTGGCAAGAAAGCAGTTCCTCTCTTTTCTTGATGTTTTTAGTGGTTACAATCAAATCCAGATATCCCCTGAAGACCAAGATAAAATGACCTTTACCTCCCCCTAGGGTACATTCGCCTATAGGGTATTGTCATTCGCACTATGCAATGTCCCAACAACATTTCAAAGGGCCATACTCAATTTTTTTATTTATTTAATAAATGAAGGGATCGAGGTTTACATGGACGAATTTACTTCATATGGAGATGAATTTTATCAAGCACTGCAAAAACTAGAAAAAGTATTGGAACGATGTATTGCTACCAGATTATGTTTGAGAAGTGAAAAGTGTCACATGATGATGACCGAAGGAGTGATTCTAGGACACTACATATCTGTAGCTGGAAGACAAGTAGATCAGGAAAAGATAGAGGTAATTCTCTTATTAGCCACACCTTGTACTTAGATAAAGGTACATTTTTTCCTTGGATATGAAGGGTGCTACCGTAGGTTTAAAAATAATTTTTCACAATTTTTTTCACCCTTGTATGCATTAACTGGAAATGTTGAATTCCATTGGTCTGACAAATGTGACACTTCTTTTTCAAATTTCAAGAAACTGGTCTCGACTGCACCAGTCGTACGTGGCCCCAATTGGGAGCGACCTTTTCACATTTCCTTAGATGCATCTAACACAATGATAGGAGTGGTTCTCGATCAAGAAGAGGATAAGAATCCCTGTTCTTTTTACTATATCAACAAGAATCTCACTCTTGCTAAATTAAACTATACATTGATCGAAAAGGAATTCTTGGTTGTCATTTATGCTATCAATAAATTTAGACATTATATAACTCGCTACAAAGTATTCCTATATACTGATCAATCTACCATTATATATTTAGATAAAAAACCTATTACAAATGGAATAGTGACTCATTGGTTGTTTCTTTTACAGGAGTTTGATATAACTATCAAGGACCGTCCAGGGAAGGAGAACAAGTTGCATATTTCCTTTCTAGATTTCCAAAGTCAAATGACCCACTAGAGATGGATGATAAGTTCTCTGATTAGATTTTTTTGTTGTAGTAGTAAAAGTGCCATGGTATGAAGATGTAGCGAATTATCTGGCTGTAGGAAAGCTGCTAAGACACTTGACAACAAAGGAACAGAAGCTAATTGTTCAGCGCAGTGCTAGATTCTCCTGGATCAGTGGATATCTTTTCCATACAGGAGCTGATATGCATATACCCAGATGCATCCGAGAAGATGAGATTTATGACATATTGAGGGTCTCCCATGATGAACCATGTGGCAGCCATTTTGCAGATCACAGAACAAGGCACATAGTATTACAAATTAGCTACTATTGGCCCACAATTTTTAAAGATGCCAAGAAATTTTTCCAAGCTTGCGATAGTTGCCAAATAATGGGTCACCTTGGCCAATTTGATGAGATTCCATTGCAGCCACAGTTGGTAGTAGAACCTTTCGAATGGTGGGCACTGGAATTTGTTGGGCCATTCAACCCGCCATCGAATCAGAAGGCCTACAGACTGGTTGCCACAGATTACGGGACGAAGTGGGTAGAAACAGTGGCTTTGTTGAGAGATATAGAAGATTTTGTGATCAATTTTATTTCTGAGCTATTTCTGTGGTATGGCTTACCTAGGGAAGTGATAACTGATGGAGGGGCATATCTTGTGGGAAATAAAATCACGGCCACTCTAAGGAACCACCATGTCACCCATAGAGTCACCTCTCCCTACCACCTGCAGGCGAACGAGAAGGTCGAAAGGACCAATAAACTCCTCGAGTAAATTCTCACTAAAATAGTCTCAACACATCACTGGGATTGGGCTACTAGACTGCTAGAGGCCTTGTGGGCTTATTGCATAATGTGGTGAAACACCATCGTATATTCTCCGTGCCACCTGGTATTTGGAAAGGAACCAATTTTTCCCATTGAATTTGAGATAAAGACTCTTAGAACAACCTAGGAAGTGGGGTTGGATTTGATAGAGGCCCAAGTTAGAAGACTCCAACAAATAAATGAATTGGATGAAGCATGGCTACTTTCTCTACAACGCACTGCAATTATTAAACAACAACAAACCAAGTGGCATGAAAACTTCATAAAAAAGAAGACATTCTAGAAATGTGATTGGGCACTCCTCTACGACTCCATATTCCAAGACTTCTTAGGTAAGTTAAAAACAAGGTGTCTCGGGCCATACAAAATTCAAGAAGTGCACAACAATGGTACCATTACCTTGACCACCATAGACGGACCTGGCTTCGCCTTTCGAGTCAATGGATACCAAGTGCACCTCTATCATAAACCACTTATGAAAGAGTCTTTCTGCCAGTAGGTGTGTGATGACCCCACTATCAAAATTTTAGCTGCAGTGAATGATGGCCTGACAACTTTAAGTTCATAAAAAATTGTTATTTCCTCTTGTAAATATTGTATATATGTTTCCTCAAATTTATAGTTCTTTTCATCATTGCACACAAGAATTCCATTTCTTTTTCATTATTTTGATGCTCACATCTGCATTATTTTTTTATTTTGTGTGTTTTTTTGTTCAATACATTGAACAATTGGTGTTGAATCGAATTGAACAATTTCCATTCAATTCAATTGAACGGCTGAGTTTTTAATGTGTTTTTATTCCTGTTGTTCAATCCATTGAATAGTTGTTGTTAAATCGAATTGAACAGTTGTTGTTCAATTCAAGTGAACGACTTTTTTTTTAGTGTGTTTAATCCTGATGTTCAATCGAATTGAAGAAATGTCGTTCAATTTAAGTGAATGATTGTTTTTTTAGTGTGATTTTACATTTTTTGTTTAAACCATTAAAGAGTTTCTATTCAATTGAATTGAACAGCTTCCGTTCAATCCAATTGAATGACTAATTTCTTTTATAGCATGTTTTTTTTCTTCTTCTTTCTCTTTTTTTTGTTCAAAATAGAATTTTTTTGTCTTTTGATGAGTTCTTTTCAAATATCCACTCTTCCTTTACACATCCTCGCCATAAAAACCATTTTAGAAAAGGAATTTGCACCTGAAGAAGAGGAAAGAAGTGATGTTACTAATATTACGCTCTTTTGAAATTTTGATGGAAATCTCTACTTCGAAAGCTGACATGGTTTATCTGTATAATGAATGGTTGGATAGCTTTTGTAAAGACATAATATTACACAATTCATTACTGTATTCTTACGCTGCTATATATTTTTACACTCTAAAGTGGTAATTCTCTTCGGCATGAGGATATAAGAATAAGAGCATCAATTGTATTAGAATTATTTTTACTTCTTACACCATCCCTAACTCTTAAGGAGTTAATGAGCCTCCCTCCATTTATAATAAAAATAAAATATATCTCTATGTGCAAATTTTTTAAAAGAAGAGAGAATAGGGGGTCTTATCATGAGCCAACCTACCATGATCATGAGGGTTTAATAGGTGACATTCTCCCAATGGCCAAAACACCAGGGTAGTGACCTTATCGACAGCTAAAACTACTTGAAGGACAGGAGGTCTCATCATGATCCCACCTGATCACTGTGTTAAAATCCCCATGAATGGAACTATGACTCTCTGGCCACCACACCAACATAGTGGTCTCTCCATAAAACAAGAAAAATGTCTTCTTTTAAATAGAGGATTCTGGCTCATTTTTGGGTTAAAATAGAAACCTTGTCGAGGCTATGGATGCTTTTTGGCAGCAGTGGCTCTGCTTGTGGTATCAAAGTATTTTTCTAACAAAAAAAAATTACTTTTATATGCCCTATTTCCTGTTGATCCATTCCTGAAGATAAATGCACTACTTGAATAAGTGTTATCGTCATCAAAACCTATTTGCATAATCAAATATGAGTGAATTATCTTATCATGCTGAATTGAGTGATGACATCATCAATCGTAATATATCACCTGTCATGCTTTCGTCATACTATGCCATCAAAATAGGAAATATTTTCATAATGATTGCTACTCCGCTTTTCTCCCTTTTTGGTCATTTCCACCTGATGTACATTTGTGATGATTACGAACATCTGACTTTCACTTCATGTGCATTCATGATTGCTACCACCTTTCCTCTTTTCTTTATCTTAAAGGTCGTGGACGCCATTCTCTCATTGGAGGGGGTATGAATATTTATAGTGAAGAAGAATGTAAATTAACCATGTGAATCCCTTTGGATATGTTGATTGGACGATAGAATCACTAAATTTACGTCATGTAGTCACATTTGTAATAATATATTTTATAAAATATGCATGCAGTGTTTATGTTGTTTTGACTAACAGAGCCGAAAGAAACGCATGTAGAAGGGTGAAGAAATCAGTTTTGAAAAGATAGTATCCATGGGTGGAAATTCTCTCCACAATGAATCTACAATATTTCAAGCCTCAGAATCAGCTTGCATTGTTCTCCAGCAAGCTGGTTGGATTCCATATCTACACATACTACAAGGGTTTAATACAGAGACATCAATTGAATTCTTGAAAAACCTACAGGAAGGGCATACCATAGTCAAAGGAAGAATCATACCAGTCTCCAAAGAAATCATCACTGAGGTCTCCAGAATTCTAATAGAAGGAGAAATATGGACTAATAAACATGTCCTTATACAAGAAGCAATTTCAGTGTATCAGGACCCAGGTGAACCACTGGAACGAAAAGGAAAATGTATTGAACCTGCATCCTTACAGTAGCCTTAGAAAGAATTGGCAGTCTTCATTCAAAAATATATCACATGTGACAGATTCCAAGATGTGGTAAAGTCCCCTCAACTTAAACTATTAGTTTTTCTCAAGTGAAAAATTTCAGTTAATTTTCCCTTTTTCCTAAATTTTATATTGCATGATATTTTTGTTGGGATTAGAAGAGCTAAAAACCCTCAAGAAGTTATCAGTCACCATGGCTTGATTAAATTGATTATTACTCATGAGTTTAACAAACATCAGTTAACATGGGATAGCTTTGTTAATTCTGACCTACTTGCCCCTGAAGAATAGTCATACCCAAGAGAGCAAGAGGGAAGAGAACTCATGTTTCAACCGTAGAACCAGGAAAACAGAGATGGTTCTAAAGGTTACAACTAAGAAAAAAAACCTCTGTATTTCCATATGAGACGGGACCATCCCATACACCACCTCTAAGCCCTCAAAATATGTCTTTACAAGACTACGAGGAGGAAATGGCTCAAGTGCTAGAGAAAATGAGAACATCTTGTGAAATTTGGAACCCATCTGGAAAATCCCAGGAACAGAGGGACCATTTGAACCATTCTGCCTCTGATAGCAGCTCTGGAAATACTAAAATCCTACCTTCCCATGATGAATTTCAAGATTTGAGGGATTTATCTCCCTCTAATAATGAATGGGTGAGTAGGGAAGATCAGATAGAGAGAATATCTGAGTCTACAAAAGAGGCAGGGGATACTGTTATATTATAACATGACCTATTCACAAGGATATTTTGCAGAATGGGCGGGCATGATTCCAGGATATTCAAGAAAAAGCTTTATCAGCAGGCAAATAGAGATGTCAAGCCTCTACAAATAATGTTAAGAACAGAGAACCATTTGGGTATAGGAACTTTAAAGTTGTTGCTTCTTATTTTCTTCTATATAGTAATATAATTTTGAACATTGGTCCTACATGGATAGGGTGTAGATATAGATGTACCATCATATGGTACCCTCCTGAAGACTATCATCATGAGTATGAGTTACCAGAGGGGCACACAAACTCAACATTTTCAAAGGTAAAACTAAAACATGGTTTTAGACGTTACAAGGAAGAAGTATATCTTGCATATTCTTTAACCAAACTACACCTCAATCATATGTTTGCATGACGACATGAAAAAAGGTAAGAAAGGGAGTATGTTGGGCCGAGGAAAAGGTACATTTTACCCCTATCTATAGCACGATTTTTCATTTACTTTTATATCTTTTTCCTTAATCTTAGCAATAAATTAAAGGAGAATAATGCAAAAATAGGATAGAATGAATTATTGATAAAAGGTGTCTTTAATAGTATAAAAACTTTTTTTTTTGGTCCTTATTGATAGGGAATTGAAGCAACCAAACTATTGACTAGAATGACCAAATAATAGCAAACAAGAAAATTAAACAGAATTGTTTTGGTTCCTATGAATCATTGAAACATGTAGAAGCATGCCTATTCTTGAAGTATTTAGTTGATAGCTACGAAGCCTGACGATCTCCTGATCCGAGGATTCGTTACTCTGTTTTATTTCTCCTTTAAGTTATAAAAGGTTGTAGGTGAGAGAGACAAAGAGGTTGTTCATGTATTATAATTTCCATGTAATAAAGTTATTCAGACAGAATCGTCGAATTTGTGCTAATGTATTGCTCCATTTATTAAATAAGAAATTGCCATTTTTAGTATAAACACTTTTTGAGTATTTCATATCCGAAGACTTCTAGAGGCTTCGGGCCTAGTCCCTAGGAGTTCTCTTGCTGTTCTGTGTTATACATTTATTTACGAGTCTTGCATTTTTAGTTATCCTTTGTGTTTTATAACATTATCATTCAATTTGTTAATTGCAGGTGTGATATGTTACAATTCCATTTTCAATAGATTGAATTTATCATTAATGTTCTTTTATCATGAAGTGAAACTTTTACATTCATTAAAGTAGTTTCAGCGTATTTGTTGTTCGATTCTACATACAGTTATTTCATAATTCTTTCCATCATAAGTGTGAATGTTTGGTTTGTTGTTTAATTTCGAATGATGCTATTAGTTGAGTTATAGAGAATTCCATTGCAAAATGTTAAATAATTGATTTATGTTCAATTCATTAGGATTTTTGTTCAATTCATTAGGATTGTTGTTCAATTCATTGAGGTAGTTGTTCAATTCATTAAAGTGCGTTGTTCAATTGCAATATATTCCTTATTTCAGTATTGAGTGGTTATTTCTGCATAATATTAGAACAAGAGTTGATTCCTTTGATTGGTTTGAAGTATTTCATAGTTTAATTTTGAGTTGATTTGATTGAACTTCAAGAATTAGATACCATCTCTCACAACGATTTAGAATAGTTAACCTATGACTTCACTCACATATATTTTTCTTGCACTCTTGAAATAAAAGGACTTGCCCTAGGTTGATGATTACTGTGTAGCATTAAGGTTACCTTTAATAGTCACTTTCTTGACCCAACACTAACCACTAATAAAAAAATTTCCCAACCATAAAAAATTAGATTCTGGCCATACATAGTCAAATTCGACCTTCTGAGGGGCACGTGGCAGCCTCTGGTCTAGCCACCTATCAATATCCCATTGATTTTCCATAAACCAACCATAAACTACCACATAGCCCAAAATGTCAGGCCACTCACAAGCTGACACTTGTCAGCATGATATTGGCCAGTGGAAAACCCCTTTGACCTTATTTGACCCTTTTTTTAAAAATTAGCTTGTTTGGCAAAGTGGACAACATGGTCTAACTTTCACATACGGAGTCGGTTTTTGATGAAACGAAGTGCGCCGGATTCTTGGAGATGAGACCTATCTATTCGTTCTAGTTTTGAGTGATTCTGAGCACTTTGAATATTTAGCAAATTTTTTCCCCAAATCCATATTTTGATCAATTTTATTAATTTTTGCGCCATAACAAATTTTCTACATATTTTCTTAGATAACATTTTTCTTGGCCACCTTTCAATATATACAAATTTCTTGGTGTTCATGTTCCTTTTATTATGGTTTTTCCTGTGTCAAGTTCACGAATCACACATTATTTTGATCAGAAAACAACTTCATTTCCTTGGTCACAAATTTGGCTAACACTCAACAAGTTATGTTTTAATTCATCAACATACATAACACTACTATCTTTAACCTATTCTTTTAGAAAAACATATTCTTTACCCTTAATGGTAACAGGAGAGTCATTTCCAAAAGTGACATTCTTTTCCTTTTCTAATGCATTATATGAAATAAGTTTGTCTTGATCACCTGTCATGTGTTTTGAAAATCTTCTATCAATGTACCATTGATTTTTTTCTCCTTTTGCAAATAAATCTATGTTGCAGATTTCAACTAGTAAGTCCTGTTAGCCATTAGTAAATTTTTGTCACAACAAATGATGGCTAAAATAGATCTTGAGCCTTCAAGATATTATTTTCATATAAAATTACTCATTCTTGAAGCCTTCTGATGTTTTATAACTTAAGAATAATCTCCACTACTGTTTCCTTAAAAAGAAATCCTCAAGAATCCCTGTTGTATAAAAAGACTATTTTTTCAGCCATTTTCTCCATCTTTTCATCTTCATAATTTCCTCCAAAATCCCCCATACATCACTCATTTTTCCCCTTTATATATCCCCCATTTTCCTCTCATTTATCCTCCATTCCCTTTGAAAAAACCCATTTTCCTCATTTTACGCTTTATTTTCTTCAAATAATCCCCTTTAAACCTATAGAAACCCCTTTTTATGGTTTAAAACATACCTTTTTACCTATCAGAAGATTTTAAAAACCCCAAAAAACCCATTTTTGGGCCTATTCCAACCTTTTTCAAACATTGGGTTTGAAGCCCCCTTCCTTTTTTTTCGCCATATGACCTGGCTCCGCGACCAAAGCACTAAGCCCATTGGCTTTTTCAACCTTTTTTCTTTCCCCGCGACCTTTTCCTTTGTAAAATGTTTTCCGCCGATGTGAAGCCCCAGTCATTCCATCACATCGACCATCGCATATCGGATTTTCCCGCTCCTTTGTCCCCAGACCCCTACTCTGCTGATATGTCGATCCGCCGATAAAGTATGGACCGTCGATCTCCCTCAGATCTGACGATCCGCGCTACATTGCGCATCAACGTTTCCAATCGTTTTTTCCCCTGACCTTTTTTATGCCGATGGGATGATCTCCCGATGCAATCAAAACTATCGATCAGGTTTGATCTGAAGGCCAAGTGCTTAACTCCCCGCACTAATTCCTAGCTCCTTTTTTCCTTGGCCCCCGGTCCCTTACTTCTCCACGGGACTATGCCCCAACACCAATCCTTCAGCCCCCATCGGCATAAAACATTCTCAGTTTTTCTTCATTTCATTTTCATTTTCCTTTGCCGATGCTCAACCTCGGATAAGATCTCCACCGTACATATTGCCAAGATCAATGATTGTCTGCACTGACCTCCTTCATCCCTCCTTTTAGCCCTTTTTCTCTTTCTCTTCATACCCTACTCCCAGTCTTGTCTCCCTCCACAGGACCTTGTCTCCACGCCTTATCTCCTTAGCCCATTTTCTTCCACTCACGGTCCTTTTTCTCCCATAAAACTATCCCTTTTTCCCTTAGCTGCATTCCTTCATTATTTTTTCTTCCGCGCTGTGCATTCCCCTTAAGCGATATTGACCGTCGATCTTATCGATCTGACGATCATCACACTTCCCCTCTCATCTTCCGACCACTCGACCATCCCTCCTCATACATCTGCGCTGACACATCTCCACCGTTGATCTACCAAGATCAATGGTTCGCGCTCACTCTCACCTTTTGACCTGACACATAACACTACCGCTCCGCGAAAAATAGGTGATGTCACCTACCAACCCTACCTTCCACCACGCAAAACATCTCCCAACCATCGATCGACACCTGTCGTCCACCACACTATCCACCGATCAACTTCACGTTTTCGTGCTCCCTCTCCGCCATCGATCTGTATCCCCGTAGATTGGACGACTGACGCACTCCGACCACCAAAATCTCCCGACGCGCAGATTGGACGTGAAATCAGTGGTATTAGGAGGACACGCATCGCCTAGTGGACGATATCCGTTCGTTTAGGCATAAACCACTTACTTCCTAAATCATACGCGAAAACCATTCGTGGTTTTTGCAAAACCACTTTCCTCTATTTACCTCCAAAATTTAATTTTTAACCCGGTTTTCACAGGTTTTTCCACAGAACCTCCTCCTACATGCATTTCCCCCTCCTCACTACTCCTCTCACCCTATGTCAAGCCTCCAAAGTAGTTTAACCATGAAAACGCAGGTTTTAAAGGCAGTTAAAGCGTTAAAAGATCCTCCACAACCAAACCAGTGACGGAACCCCTCAGGATGACGATCCTTGGGGTTTAAAATGCAAAAGGGGAGGTGTGTGGCTTCCAAAGTGTTTTATTAGTGCCTCATGAGCACTGGTTATACAATCAAACCCTTCAGTGTGCCAAAGATACTTGTCCACAGCAAAAAAAGGAAAATATCAGCGAACAAGATCAAAAGCTAATCAATGGATTAAGGATAAATATACAGTTTAAAGGATAAAACATTTAAGAAAGGAAAGAAAGCTCTAAAGGTGATTATAAAGGCCCAAAAGAAATATCAAGGACTAAATTAGTGTAAAGAGATTAAGGTTTTAAATTTAAACAAGGAATATCAGCTTAAAAAACCTCAAATACATCAAAAGGAGCAGTTATTCCCTTAATATATCAAACTGACACCTTTGGCCCACTTTCTATCCCAAATGGAAAATTGGCAGTTATTATACTAAAGAAGATATTTAAACTATCAGGAAAGTTATTGTGAAAGATAAGATAAAGCCTTAAAGTCAATCTTTTCCACTTATCTTTATCTTAGAGAGTAAATACAGAGTTATTAAAATAGAGAGGTATCTACAGATGTTCCTACCTTATGACTTGCATGGTTATCAAGGTCAGGAACGTATTTACTCTGTCATAGATGAAATTTGAACCCTAAAACATAGTTCCACCTCCTCATTTGCAGTATAAATATTGCACTGGAACTCATTGTAAATGTTGGATTTTGATGACTGATGCTGGAATAATACATAGTCCTTTGAAGATCTCGAAGAGAAATTTGATGTCTTGGAACTCATGCATGATCTGATTTTATTTTTGATGGAGAAGGATTGTTTTTAGGATCCATAGGCTTGGTTGATGGTGAAGTGTTCTTATTTTTATGTTTTTCTAAGTTTTTCCATTATTTTTTCCATCTTGCTATGTTGCAGTAGGACAAAGAATTTAGATTAAGAAATGTTTCTAATGGCACCTTAAATATGTTTGTCCTTCACTGCCTTAATGTTTTCTTCTGCTAGGATATATTAGAGATTTCATCTTTTTGATCTCTAATAATTTCTTAGCTCGTCCATTTCTTGAATAAATTATATCAGTCAGCGTCAATTATGGTTTATGGTTAGCCCTGCATATTGTTGCCATTGAAATATTATGTTCTTGGAATCATCTCTTTAAAGCAGCTTTGTCTAGGTTTGTCAAAGAAGTCTGTTTAAAATCATGCTCTTTGCCTTTACTTAGCTAAATTTGTTTGAAGGAAGCCTTATAGCTGTAACTTTGGATTTCAGATTTTTCTCTCCTTCTATGGTTATAGTTATTTGTATCTCTTAAATTTTTTTCTGCTCTAGATGATAAAAGCTCTGAAATTTGGATAAGTTTCTTACCTTTTTGTGTTTTTATATGAATTTTTGTCTTGGTTAATTATCTATTTTCAGTCTGAAATCAAATGTATTAGGTTCTGCTTATGCCTTTGATTCTCTTGCCGTTCTCATCAATTTTCTAACTCCCTCAGTTTACAAGTATATAAAGGATTATGTTTCTTCCCTTTATTATTATTTTTTTCTCAATCTTTATGTCCATTTCATAAATCCATCATAACCTTAAAAGATCCACCAACCAAGTAAACTTTCCCTGCATATGCTCCTAAAACCATTAATGAACTTATCTGGACCTTGTTAGACTCTATTGCCAAATGATTTAATAATATTCCATGTTTCCCATCTAAAATCTATCAAAGTATCATGCCCAACCAAACCCAAACAAACAAACTTGCACTTAATAACTAGCCTAAAATCAACCTCTTAAAAGCATCAATATATATCTTTACAAACATATTGAGAGATCCCTCTCTGAGACTAGGAGGGCTAGATCCTAGAGCTCTAAAGCTTCGTTTGATGTTACCCTTGTCAATTTGTATCTCAATCAATCTAGAAAATTACAGGGAGCTAACATAGTGGTGATCACGGTGGGACCCTTGAGTTCATAGTAGCTTGACAAAATTTTATAGACTCATATAAATCCCTAGTTTGACTTAAAAACCAACCCATAGCCAGATTAGAAACTAATTACTTCATCATCCTAGCAAGATAATGACTTAGTTAGGGGATACTCATTGATCTTAAGGCTGCATAAAGAAACTGAAAACCCAAAAGTACTCCCTAGATTGATCTTTTATCAAGAATTTGGTTGTGGACCATAAAACATTTTACCTTTGGAAAAGCTAAAAATTTCCACCTGTTGACTCCACTAGCCTCCAGTAGGCCTTCCTCATTCCACTAGTCCCATAGATTGTTCTAGGATTGTGTCAAATCAGTCCAAAAACAGTTTTTAAGGCCTAGTTATACCTTGTGTGAATAAATATATCTGGCTCCATGAAGGACCTATACCAGATCACACCCAGAACCAAAGCCTCCCGAGATAGTTGATAATCCAGAAAGTATCCTTAGGAAATCTCCTAAATCCAAGACTTCATCTGTTGTCAGACCAATTCATAGAGCTAATTCTGTCCCTGAAAATCTCTCGGCTCTACTAGATACAAAAGTTGACTTACCATTCATAAGAAACCCATCCAGAACTAGGTCACTTAGTGATATATATCAGATATACTTTGAGTCTCTACACTCACCCCAACATAGTGGTGAACATACTGATAGTAGAGAAAACACTCCACTTGATCTTCATTTCATTCATAAGTTTGGTTTCTTTTATCCTAGATCTGCTCAACAGGCTCTTGCTAGTCCAAGTAATTCTGTTATCAATACACCCACTATTCAAACCACTCCATTCCATCCTCCCCCTCCTGTCATAAACCCTCCACTTGTAAACCCCCCATTTTCCCCACAACCTCCTATGATTACAACATGGTATGCCCCTCTATTCCTTCCTTTACCTTTAGGAAATTTACCACAGGACTATCTGTCGAAGATTCCATTATATGATGCTAACAGTTCTATTACTGCTTCACAACATGTGGACAGGATGAATGACTATTTTGATAGAAATGACATAGATTATGAAACCACTAAGCTCATATTGTTTGCTCAAATTTTCAGGGGAGAAGCAAGAAAATGGTTCAAAAACTTAACTCCTAACAATATAAATGATCTCCCTTCTTTACTTCAAACATTCATAAACAAATGGGAAGTTAGGAAGAAACCTTTCCAAATACTTTCAGATTAGAACAACCTCGAGAGAAACACTGGGGAAAGTCTTAAAAATTATTGCACTAGATTTAATAGTGTTTATAACGCACTACCCCCAGAGTTGAAACCACCACAAGGCTCAGCTTTGGCCAAATTCCCTAAAGGATTTGATCCTGAAATGGCCTATCAGCTAAGAGAAAGGGACTCGATAACTTTAGAAGACATGCAGAAGGGAGCTCTTAGTGTAGAAGCCAATTTGATTGAGAAGAGAGCTAGAATGAAGACTGAGAAGAGTGTATCATTTAGGGATGAAGCCGCACCTTCCACATCTGAATCAAAAATGGAAAGGATGATGGAGGAGATGATGAAGAGGATGAGCATATATGAAAAATCTCAATCTAGAGAAAAATTAACACCTCCTCAAAATAGAAACCAATCCCAGAATCAAAATCAAAACCTCAAGAGAAATAAACCTCAAATCAAACAAAGAGAGAGTGACCAACAAATCAGACCCCCTTTCCAAGACAAATATGTAGATGAAGAAGAAAGAGAGTCTGAGTAGTTGGAAGAAGACCATGTAAACGTCATAGGTTAGGATGATGAGGATAACACATTCCTTACTGAAGAAGAACAAAGGATTTTTTCTTCAAAACCAAATGAGAAATCATATGAATATGTCGAAAACTATAGTTTAGGATTTGAGAATGCCATAATGGAAGTCCATAGGCAGTATAACATTAGAAGAAAGAAGAATGAAGATGTTCCTAAAATAGATCAGCCAAACACTGATGTTAGAAAAACCTCTGAACCTATCCCTAAAAAGACAGTAGAAAATACAAATACTATGGCTAAAAATACTGAACTAAACAAGCAAAAGACTAGCCACCCTAGTAAAGATTCAAACTGCCCTAGTACTTCAAATAGTGGCCCTGAAAAAACCTCACTGTCCAAACCATCAAATCAGAATCAACAAATTAAAAATGTAGAAATGTTCATGGCTGATAAAACTGATGTAAACGCAATAAAGGCACCTACGCCTTTCAGTTTTGAGGGGGAGATTTCCAAAATAAATATCACTATACCCCTCACTAAATTGGTGACCCAAGAGGTATATAGATCCCAGATTTTCAAAGTGTTAAACATAGGCAAGGATACTGATACCTTGAACTTAACTGATGATAAACCAGAACTGTTGTTTGGTCTTGAAGTAGAAGGAAGATATCAAGAAGGAGCAGTCCCTCCTTTCTATGTTAGTCTAAACATACATGACAAAATTCTGCATAATGTTATGCTAGACTATGGTGCCTCACACAATCTCATGCCAAAGGTTGTGATGGAGAGATTGGGCCTAGAAATTACAAAGCCTTACAAAGACTTGTATTCTTTTGATTCCAGTAGGGTTAAGTTTCTAAGACTAATCAAGGATCTGTGTGTCAATCTAGCACAAATCCCTGCTAAAAGTCTAGTCATGGATATAGTTGTGGCTGACATTCCCCTAAAGTATGGCACGCTTTTATCTAGATCATTGGGGGCCAAAATCCAGGGTAGCCTTCAAATGGACATGACCTATGCCACCATCCCAGTCTTCAATCAAACAAGAAGATTGTACAAGGAATCCCACATGAAATGCATGGTGAGTAACATAG
Organism: Pinus albicaulis; assembly: GCA_034641835.2. Taxonomy (NCBI): domain Eukaryota; kingdom Viridiplantae; phylum Streptophyta; class Pinopsida; order Pinales; family Pinaceae; genus Pinus; species Pinus albicaulis. Next base: position 1,115,644,693 of record CM076584.1, read on the forward strand.
ATAAGCCAAATAACACACCAGTTTATTCCATTCACTCAGACCTTGATTCCTTCATCCTGTATAATAAAAATGACATAATTTAACAAGTGAATGAAAATGAGAGAGAACTAAGTCCTCTAGAACAATCAAACCAACTCTCTAATCAAGAAAATGATTCCCAAAACTCTAGCATCCCCGAAGTACAAAACATTGACAAAACTGAAATTGACACCCTTTGGCATATGAGTTTTGATGGTTCTTATGGTAAGGCCGAATCACGGGTTGGTGTTTGGATTCACAACAAAAATGAAGGCCATTCCTATAGGTTAAATTTTTAATGCACCAATAATGTTGCAGAGTATGAGGCTCTCCTTATTGGTCTATACCTACTTAAAAATCTTAAAGCCAAGAAAATCTTGATCCAAGGAGATTCTTAACTAATCATCAATAAAATTAAGGGAGAATATTTAGCCAAGAACCCTAGGTTAAGGGAATATAGAATTTTTTCCCTAGATCTTCTCAAAACCTTCGAGAAATATGAGCTTACTTTCATCCCTAGGGCCCAAAACTGCCTTGCAAATGAGCTTGCCTTTGCTGCTAGCAATTGCTCTTTACCTTATGAAAAAAATCAGTGCCTCATAAAAATAAAGAACAGGCCTACTGTACCAGATAACTTGAACCATTCGCAAGTGTTTGACAATGATGACCAAATAGATGATTTTCTACAATCCAGAAATGACTTTTCAAGCACAATACAGAGTTTGAGATTTGAAAGAAATAATTCTGCTAAAAAATAAACTCCCAAAACAGAGCTTCCCTCTGATGATGATATAAATCACCTTCAAAAACCTTGTGTTTCAGAAGTATTTGATAAAACAGATCAAAAAGAACTTGAAATTCTGCAATACAAAGATGACACCTTGCCAAGAGGCCTTACACCACTAGAAGAGTTGTTTGATTTTAATGATGTAGCTAAAAAATCCAAGATGGAACCCACTGAAACAAATGTAGAAGAGTGTAACATTGGAGGGATAAAAGAGTCCAAAATGATCAAGCTGTCCAAAACTCTCCCACCTCACACAAATTAGAAATACATTGAGCTTTTTAGAGAATTTAAAGATGTGTTTGCTTGGGGGTATGAAGACTTGAAATCCTATGACACCAAAATCATCCAACATAAAATTCCTCTCAAAGAAAATAAAAAACCATTTAAACAAAATTTGAGAAGAATAAACCCCCTCTTGTTACCCTTAGTTAATAAAGAAATCAAAAATATGTACGATGCCGAGATCATAGTCCCTGTCTGATACTCAGAATGGGTGTCCAACCTTGTGTCAGTTAGGAAGAAAACCGGGGAAATTGGGCTTTTTATTGACTTTAGAAATTTGAACAAAGCCTCCTTGAAAGACAATTACCCCTTGCCTAAAATGGATCACATACTCCAAAAGGTAGTTGGTTCAAAAAGAATTACATTACTAGATGGCTTCTCAAGTTATAACCAAGTACTAGTCTTTCCAAGTGACCAACTTAAAACTGCTTTCACTACACCTTCGGGTACGTTCATGTTAAAATTCCATTTGGTTTAATGAATGAAAGGGATACTTTCCAAAGGGCAGTGGACATAGCTTTTTCAGAAGACATAGGTTACTTTATAGTCATATATCTTGATTACATCACTGTCTACTCTAATACTGATGAGGAACACTTAGTCCACTTGAGAAAAGTCTTAAAAAAGTGCAGAAAGTATGGCCTATCCCTAAATCCCAAGAAAAATTTGTTTGGCCTTCAGGAAGGAAAAATCTTAGGTCACATCATATCTGAGGAAGGAATCAAGATAGATCCCAAAAGAATAGAAGGCATCTTACAAATCAACCATCCTAGGAACATTAAAGAGCTGCAATCTTTCATTGGAAAGATTAAATTCCTAACAATATTCATCCATGACCTTGCTGAGCTCCTAGTAAATATCATGAATATGTTGAAAAAGGAAGTAGGAGTGAAGTGGAATATGGAAGCAAAACAATATTTTGAGCTGGTAAAACAAGCACTCACACAAACACCAGTCTTAATCAACTTTGACTTCACCAAGAACTTTTACATTTTCTCCTTTGCCTCTGAAAATACTGTGCAAGAAGTATTGTTGCAAAAGAACATCATGGGACAAGAGCAGCCCATAGCTTTCTTTAGAAAAGCCTTAAGAGATGCCCCTCTAAAGTATAACATTATGGAGAAACAAGCCTTTGCCTTAATCAAAGCTTTGAAGGATTTTAGAGTTTATATTTTGCATTCACATATCATAGCCTTTGTCCCAAACACGGTTGTCAAAGATATATTTAATCAAGACCCTGATGGTAAAAGGGGCAAGTGGATTGCTACCATTTTAGAATATTATTTGGAAATCAGACCCACAAAATTGATTAAAGGACAAGGACTTGCAAAACTCATGGCTGAGTCAAACTTCCAAGCTTTAGATATGAACATGGTTGATGTTTTGGAAGAGATAGAAGAATGCACGTCACCATTCATTGAAGAAACATTCATGAACTCTCCTTGGTATGCTAACATCATAAATGTGTTGCTTTATCTGAATGCTCCTCCTTCTTTGTCAAAAACAAAAGCTATATTTTTCAAACAGAAGGCTTTAAATTATTGTATATTAGATGGAGTTTTGTATTGGAGGAATGTTGTTGGAATATTGCTTAAATGTTTTCTTGAGATTGATGCAGGAAAAGTCATGCATGAGCTGCATGAGGGAGAATGTGGAGGACATATTTACAGGAAGACTACAACAAATAAAATCCTAAGATCTGGTTACTATTGGCCCACTCTTTTCCTAGATACTCAGAAGCTTGTCATGTCTTTCCGTAAGTGTAAAAAATTTTATGGCAAGAGAAAACTCCTACCTTTACCCTTACATCTCATCAGTGTTGATGCTCCCTTTCAACAATGGGGTTTGGACTTCATTGGGGAAATTCACCCATCCTCTTCAACCCAACATAAGTGGATCCTCACTTCCACTGATTATTTTACAAAGTGGATAGAGGCCATACTTTCTAGGAATGCTATTGACTCTGTCATTATTAAGTTCCTTGAAACCAACATACTATCCAGATTTGGTTGTCCTAGAAAAAATATCACAGATAATGCTGTTGCTTTCAAGTCTAAAAAAATGGTTGACTTATGCTATAAATATCATATCACATTGGGTCATTCTAATGCCTACTATCCCCAAGGGAATGTATTATCTAAATCCTCCAACAAAAGACTTGTCAATATTATCAAAAAGTTATTGGAGCATAATAAAAAATCATGGCATAGTAAGCTTATTCATGCTTTATGGGCTAATAGATTAACCACCAAAAATTCAATAAATATGTCTCCCTATCAGTTAGTTTATGGTATGGATGCAGTCTTCCCAACATCCTCAGGAGTTCTAGTCATAAAACTTCTTCAGGAAGTACAAGCTGAAGAGAATGACATACAAAGAAGAATCAATCAAACCATTCATTTACATCAGTCAAGAGAGGAAGTGTACAATAGAACACAAATAGTCCAAGAGAACATCAAGAAACTATTTGACAAAAGGACTAAATCAAATGATTTCCAAGTTGGAAATATAGTTCTAAAGTGGGATTCTAGAAGGGAAGAGAAAGGAAAACATGGTAAGTTTGAAAATCTGTGGAAAGGACCCTATATCATTGATTCAATGAGAGGCAACAATGCTTTCTTTTTGAAGGAACTTGATGGAATAGATCTATTTTGAGGTCCTCTCAATGGCAGGATGCTCAAGCACTATTTCTGCCAAGAATTTTAGTTTCAAAACTTTTTTCATTGTATATAACATTCCTCTTTAAATTTGAAAAAGAAAAACACAAAAACAATAGAAAAAGGAAAAAGAGGGTAGATTCAAAAACAAGGTACAAGCCCCATACCTGAAAAATAATGATACTGAAAGTGAGAAAGTCTAAATGCCACTACTGATCCAAAATGATATCTTGTTCAGTCATCTAGCCTAATCATGGCTGAACATGCTTTAAATTTATGTTGATAAGTTAGTAGACACTTTTATTAATAAAACATGATTTCATACTTAACTTATTCAAAGAAAGATAGATTAGGAGATTGAAAAGATACTGGTTCCACATGCTTAAAACATAACCAAAGAGATAGATAAAGATGCTTCACAAAAGACAAAATCATGGCCTTATCTTTCTTATTTACTTTTATGCAAAATAATGTTTGTGTGCAAACTCAAATTCCACTACTTGTAATTATTCAATCATACAACTTAAACATGATTGAGTAAATTTGAATTTCATGTTGATAGGTTAGTGAAGAAGATTTGCCAAACTGTATAATCTTGGATTATCAGTAGAATAGATTAGGATATAAAAGAATGGTTCAAACAAACTCAAAATCTGAACCAAGAAGAGGAAAAGTATAGCTCTAAATAGATCAAAACCAGAGCTGGAAAAAAAAAGAAGGATGTTTATAATTTTCAGATCTTAAGCCTTCACAATTTTGTTTTATTTTTTCTGCAAATAAAGTCTATGTGCAGCTTGTACATACAGCCATAGACACCATAGCAAATCAAACAGTTTAATCTTGATTTAGATATATTTTAAATTTCTATTTTAGAATGTAGAGAATAAGATCTGTCATATAGTTTAATCTTGACAGATATTAGTATAGGTAGAAATAAAAAAGAGTTCAACAGCTTAATATGAACTCTTGGAAGAAATAAGGGTAGATTTAGATTAATTTTTCCTATTTTCAAAAGAATAAAATGAGATTGGAAGGGTTTTCAAGTCCAAGTGCACCCATAGAAGAAAAAATTCTAGGACAAGTAAGATTGGGTAGGTAGAGATGTTGTTTTAAAAGAGATTACATGTTGCAGATTGATAAAATTGTCTTTTTTCATAGAAAAATCAGCAAGAAGAGAAAAAATTTGCCCAATGGATAAGGCACTAGTCTGCTGAAACTCAAAGATTATTTTCTGAGATCCTGGACACATTAAAAATCAAGCTGCCCTCCCCAAGTGGAGCCACTGTTAGCCATCAGTAAATTTTTGTCACAGAAAATGATGGCTAAAACAGATCTTTAGCCTTCAAGATATTATTTTCATAGAAAATTACTCATTCTTGAAGCCTTCTGATGTTTTCTAACTTAAGAATAATCTTCACTGTTTTTTCCTTAAAAATAAATCCTCAAGAAGCCCTACTGTATAAAGAGACTATTTTTTCAGCCATTTTCTCCATCTTTTCATCTTCATAATTTCCTCCAAAATCCCCCATATGACACTCATTTTTACCCTTTATATATCCCTCATTTTCCTCTCATTTATCCTCTATTCCCTTTTAAAAAACCCATTTTCCTCATTTTACCCTTTATTTTCTTCAAAAAATCCCCTTTAAACCTATAGAAACCCCTTTTTATGGTTTAAAAAATCCCTTTTTACCTATCGGAAGCCTTTAAAAACCCCAAAAAACCCATTTTTGGGCCTATTCTGACCTTTTTCAAACATTGGGTTTTAAGCCCCCTTCCATTTTTTTCGCCATATGACCCGGCTCCGCAACCAAAGCGCTAAGCCCATTGGCATTTTCAATATTTTTTCTTTCCCCATGACCTTTTCCTTTTTTAAAATTTTTATGCCGATGTGAAGCCCTGGTCATTCCATCACATCAACCATTGCATATCGGATTTTCTTGTTCCTTTGACCCCAGACCCCTCCTCTGCTGATATGCCGATCCGCCGATAAAGTTTGGACTGTCGATCTCCCTCAGATCTGACGGTCAGCGCTATGTCGCATCGGTGTTTCCAATTGTTTTTTCCCCTTACCTTTTTTATGCCAATGGGCCGATCTCCCGATGCAATCACAACCATCGATTGGGTCTGATCTGATGGCCAAGTGCTTAACTCCCCGCGCCAATTCCTAGCTCCTTTTTTCCTTGGTCCTGGGTCCCTTACTCCTCCACGAGACCATGCCCCAGCACCAAGCCTTCAGCCTCCATCGGCATCGGAAATTCTCGGTTTTTCTTCATTTCATTTTCCTTTTCCTCTACCAATGCTCAACCTTCGATAAGATCTCCACCGTCGATATTGCTAAGATCGATGGTTGTCTGCACTCACCTCCTTCATCCCTCCTCTTAGCCCTTTTTCCCTTTCTCTTAATACCCCGCTCTCAGTCCTGTCTCCCTCCACAGGACCTTGTCTCCATGCCTTATCTCCTTAGCCCCTTTTCCTCCGCTCACAGTCCTTTTTCTCCCATAAAACGTTCCCTTTTTCCCTTAGCCGAATTCCTTCATTCTTTTTTCTTCTTCGTTGTGCATTCCCCTTAAGCGATCTTGACCGTCGATCTCATCGATCTGACGGTCATCACACTTCCCCTCTCGTCCTCTGACCACTCGGCCATCCATCCTCATACATCTATGCTGACACATCTCCACTGTTGATCTACCAAGATCAACAGTTCGCGCTCACTCTCACCTTTTTACCCCACACACAACACTACCGCTCAGCGACAAAATAGGTGATGTCACCTACTGGCTGCACCTTCCACCATGCAAAACATCTCCCAACCACTGCTCAATACCTGTCCTCCACCGCCCTATCCACCGATCAAATTCACATTTTCGCGCTCCCTCTCTGCCGTTGATCTGCATCCCCGCAGATTGGACAGCTAACGCTCTTCAACCACCAAAATCTCCCGATGCATAGATTGGACGCGAAATCAGTGGTATTGGGAGGACACGCGTCGCCTGACAGATGATATCGCATTCGTTCAAGCGTAAACCACTTACTACCTAAATCGGGCACAAAAACCATTCGTGGTTTTCGCAAAACCACTTTCCTCTATTTCGATCCAAAGTTCGATTTTTAACCTGGTTTTCACAGGTTTTTTCACAGAACCTCATCCTGCATGCAGTTTCCCCTCCTTACTGCTCCTCTCTCCCTTCACCGAGCCTTCGAAGTAGTTTAACCACGAAAACGCAGGTTTTATTAACATTTTTGGTCTGTTTGCAGGTTTTAAAGACAGCTAAAGCATTAAAAGATCCTCCACAGCCATACCAGTGGTGAAACCCACCAGGATGACGATCCTTGGGGTTTAAAATGCAAAAAGGGAGGTGCGTGGCTTCCAAAGTGTTTTATCGGTGCCTCATGAGCACTCGTTATACAATCAAACCCTTCAGCGCGCCAAAGATACTTGTCCACAGCAAAAAAAGGAAAAGATCAGCGAAGAAGATCAAAATCTAATCAATGGATTAAGGATAAATATACAGTTTAAAGGATAAAACAATTGAGAAAGGACAGAAAGTCATAAAGGTGATTATAAAGGCCCAAAAGCAAGATCAAGGCCTAAATCAGTGTAAAGAGATTAAAGTTTTAAAGTTAAATCAAGGAAGATCAGCCTAAAAAGCCTAAAATAAATCAAAAGGAGCAGTTATTCCCTTAATATATCAAACTGACACCTTTGGCCCACTTTCTGTCCCAAAATGAAAATTGGCAGTTATTATACTAAAGAAGATATTTAAACTGTCAGGACAGTTATTGTGAAAGATAAGATAAATCCTTAGAGTCAATCTTTTCCACTTATCTTTATCTTAGAGAGTAAATACAGAGTTATTAAAATAGAGAGGTATCTACAGATGTTCCTACATTATGCCTTGCATGGTTATCAAGGTCAAGAACGTATTTACTCTGTCATAGATGACATTTGAACCCTAAAACATAGTTCCACCTCCTCATTTGCGGTATAAATACTGCACTGGAACTCATTGTAAATGTTGGATTTTGATGACTGATGCTGGAATAATACATAGTCCTTTGAAGCTCTTGAAGGGAAATTTGATGTCTTAGAACTCATGAATGATCTGATTTTCTTGTTGATGGAGAAGGATTGTTTGCAGGATCCATAGGCTTGGTTGATGGTGAAGTGTTCTTATGTTTGTGTTTTTCTAAGTTTTTCCATTATGTTTTCCATCTTGCTACATTGTAGTAGGACAAAGAATTTATATTAAGAAATTTTTCTAATGGCACCTTAAATCTGTTTGTCCTTCACTTCCTTAATTTTTTCTTCTGCTAGGATACATTAGAGAATTCATCTTTTTTATCTCTAATATGTTCTTAGCTTTTCCATTTCTTGAATAAATTAGATCAGTTAGCATCAATTATGGTTTATGGTTAGCCCTGCATATTTTTTCCATTGAAATATTTTATTCTTGGAATCATCTCTTTAAAGCAGCTTTGTCTAGGTTTGTCAAAGAAGTCTGTTTAAAATCATGTTGTTTTCCTTTACTTAGCTAAATTTGTTTTAAGGAAGCCTTATAGCTGTAACTTTGGATTTCAGAGTTTTCTCTCCTTCTATGGTTATAGTTATTTGTATCTCTTAAATGTTTTTCTGCTCTAGATGATAAAAGCTCTGAAAGTTGGATAAATTTCTTACCTTTCTGTGTTTTTATCTGAATGTTTGTCTCAGTTAATTATATTTTTTCAGTCTAAAATCAAATGTATCATGTTCTACGTATGCTTTTGATTCCCTTGTTGTTCTATCAATTTTCTAACTCCCTCAGTTTACAAGTATATAAAGGATTTTGTTTCAACCCTTTATTAGTTTTTTGTTCTCAATCTTGATGTCCATTTCATAAATCCATCATAACCTTAAAAGATCCACCAACCAAGTAAAATTTCCATGCATATTCTCTTAAAACCATTGATGAACTTATCTGGACCTTGTTAGACTCCATTGCCCAATGACTTAACAATCTTGCATGTTTCCTATCTAAAATCTATCAAAGTATCATGCCCAACCAAACCCAAAAAAACAAACTTGCACTTAATAACTAGCCTAAAATCAACCTCTTAAAAGCAGCAAGCTATATCCTTACAAAAATATTGAGAGATCCCTCTCTGAGACTAGGAGGGCTAGATCCTAGAGCTCTAAAGCTTGTTTTGATGTTACCCTTGTCAATTTGTATCTCAATCAATCTAGAAAATTGCAGGGAGCTAACAAGTCCTTCCTTTTCCATACCTTATAATTTGTGGATATTTGTTCTTTTGGCTGTAGTTTTCTCCTGTATTCAGATTCGTCATGTCCAAAGTTATTGCAAAATGAACATTCAATTTCATCTTGAAGGGGAGAATTTTTTTTATAGGTATTGTTCTTTTGTTCCTGTCTCATTTATTTGTTTTATTGCTTCTCTAGTCATGATTTTCTTGTATGCAACACATTAAGCAGCTTTGTGACCCAAAGTATGACATGAGAAACATTTTCCATTAAAGAAGAAATTTATGCAATCATAAAACCTTCTAGTGTTGTTTACTTTTTTACTGATGCTTCTTTTATTGTTCATTCTTGAATTCGAATGAACATGATTTAACTATGAATTGTCTTTTTTCTTCTGTTGAATGATGAAAATTTGTTGATTGGCTTTTGCTGCATTTAGATAGCTTATGGCTAAGGATTTTTCTGACAGAGAAGATTCATCAATGTATCCAAGACCTGTATTCACAAGAGGAGAGTGTTGAACCTTGATAATTTCATCTAAGGTTTCAGATCCTTTAGCAAAGCTACTATTTAGAGTTTTTACTTTCTCAAGTTCCTTTCTTAGGCTTACTATTTCACATTCTAACTTCTCATTATGCTTATCCTTTTCTATGAGTTGATTCTTTAGAGTATCTATGGATATTTTTCTTTATTCCAAGCATAATTTGAGTTGAGTGATTTCTTCAATAAAATAATTTTCTTCTAAAGATTCCAGAAAATTATATTTAGCCTCATTAATGTCTTTTTCAAATGCCATGAGTAGTTTCAGATCTTGATCAGATTCTCTTTCTTCACTATTTGATAAATTATCACTATCTTCATGAGTATAATAAATTTTGTATTGTCAAATTGTCTCCTATTACCTTTTTCTATATCCTTTCCCTTATCAATATTATCTTTGAGGAAATTTAGCAGCATAATGACCCACTCTTCCACAAGAAAAACATTAGAACGAAAGCTTACCTCTAAACCTTCCAGTTCCAAGTTGAAGTTTCTTTACAAAATTTAGCTCATCTTCTTTTGATACATACCCTGATTCGTTTTGTTCTTCCTTTTCCTTTCCCTTTTTAGTAGCTTTAAATGTGGCTTCTCTGACCTCAGACATAACTCCTTTTCTCATTTCAAAAGCATTCAGGATCCCATGAATTTGAAGAAAAGTAAGAGTATACAGATCCTTCTTCTCTTCAATAACAAACACTTTTGACTTGAATTTAGGAGTTAGAGACCTTAATATTTTCTTTACTAAATTTGTGTCTTTTATGTCTTCACCGAGATTTCTCATAATATTTACGATCTCATATAGATGCATAAAGAAACTAGAAATACTTTCATCATTATGCATTATGAGATTTTCATATTGATTTCTAAGATATTGAAGTTTAGCACTTTTTACCTTGGCATCACATTCATAGCTTAGAATGATTTTTTCCCATATCTCCTTTGTTGTATCTAACTACATAACCTTAACAAATTTTGATTCGGCCAGGATTCCCAATAATTCATTCACAACTTTTGCATTGGTTTCATAGTTCTTATTTGTTGTTGGATCTGTGGGAACTGTAGTTGGATATTGGTAGCCTCCTTAAACAATTGCCCAAACATCTTCTCCAAGAGGCTGAAGATAGGATCGTGTTCTTGTATTCTACAAGAGTAAATTATTTTCTTTGAAGAGTGGTGGTCTGATAGATGTCATTTCATCTTGATTTCTCATCTTGGTATATCTTCCTTCTAGCAATCAAGCTTCTTCAGAAGGACCTGCTCTGAAACTAATTATTAGGAAAAACACTGAGAGGGGGGTGGGAGGGGTGAATCAGTGTTTAAAACTCAATACTTTTTTCTATTTTATTGATTTCTATACGTTACTTTAATTAAACCAACTAGCTTATGCACATGGCTCTCTGTAAGGAAACTTGCATATACCCAAAGAAATTAATATTCAGATAAATCTTCAGAAATTTTACTTAGCCCAGTTCATCATTTATTCACCATACATTTAGTAATAAGTAAACATGTGGAGTAACAAAAAATAAAATCATCACATGTAAGAAACACACATGAACACCAAGATTTAAGGTGGAAACCCAAGTCGGTAGAAAACCATCGTTGTTGTCGTCTCTCTCTTCAATATTTATTATATAGAAAACTGCTTACATTCTTGTACTGGCGCAAACTCATACCACTCCGCAGGCACCCACCTACATAAGGCTGCAACCTTCTCTCATTCTCCAGATACTACTGGAAGGGAGCTCCAACCACCTGATATCATTTACCAGCCACCACTGGAAGGGAGCTTAAACCCCCTGATATTATCACCAACTCCTACTAGCAGGAAGGTTCGACTTCCACACTAAAGTCTTCAACCCTCAAAACTACTGCAAACCATGTTTCATAAATTTTCACAGTGGATCCAACAACATTTAATAAAACACATAATGTAGATAAACCAAAAACAACCATCAACCAAATTTGAATAAAACGGTAAGATCATTGTAACTAGACCACAGAATCAACTGCAACCCTGATCTTCATAAAACAAATGTATATGCAACTTTACTTATGACAACCCGAGTGTATATGCACTTTTATGTGGAGGAACTTGCGTATAGATCTTTATATACTGGGATTAGAGTTTTTACCAGACTTAGAACAGATTAGGGATATTCAGACACATTTTTTCAAATTTACAGAACCCTTATACAGTCAATAGCATCCATCATTTTCAATAAACCAATCACCGCTATTTATACATAATAAAATAGCAGAATAATCAATATTCAACTAACCCAGATCTATATGAAGACATCATTTATAGAAAGCATAAATATAGCAAAACCGATTAGAAATTTCCTTCAGCATTATTTAGAAAAACCCTAGCATTCATGCACGCCATTGCAAAGCCAAACTCGCGTGTATACACGCCTTCAACATGACTAACCCGCGTATATATTTGTAAATAATTCAGAACTGCACAAAACTTCAAAACTAAAAACTTTATTATATCATAGTCTTCACTTCAGCAATCATGTGACAGACCATAGATCTAAACAACTCATAAACATATCATGAAAATACATAGTCATTTCAGGTCTAGAGAGCCCGATCCATTATTGTATTCATGAGTGCCTCATAATATCCAGTATATCTATTGATTATAACCCATTCCATCCAGATATACTTCAGATTTAAGTATTCATTCAATTCACATACTCATGCACACGTATCACTATGATATTTACCTCCTTATATAATGTGAGCCTAATGCAATGCCATGAGCCAAAACCACACAAATGGCAATGTTATTCTTGGACATGATCAAATAACCATTACTGCACTCAATACTATTGGCTAATACCATGGTAAGGACCCTTGGTATCATAAACTTAATGTGAAAGCACATACATGACTTTTCTTCTTATTACCCATGTGTATACGCAACTTTGGCTTGACCAACTCACGTATAGTTCCTTAAATATGTGCTTTATCCATATTTTGATTTTGATCTGTAAAAATTCTTCCCCATCATTCTGACATTTTGTTCCATCACTGTGCCACCTCGTATTTTACAAGTGGGTTTCCGTCAAGGACAACACATGCAATCATAATGCCAATAGATGGCTCCTTCAAAATTACCTTTTTGGATTTGTTTTATCGAACCTCCAACAAAAACCACTCCAATAAATGTAGTAAGGATCTTGTCAAAAATAAAATACAATGGTAAGAATTCTTCTTTTTATTATCTCCTTTGATTTATTTTAGATTGCAATAATTTTGATATTGACGAAGGTGTCATTTGCATAATATTCACTTAATATGACAAGTAAAGTTGAATACTAGTATCAATCATTACCAGATGCCTATGTACATATTTTAGATGAGTTTTCAAAAAAAAACTTTCACACTTTCCAGGAATACAATTGTAAAAAGGCTTGTGATCAATTGGAAGAATTGCGTAGATTTGAAGGTGAGTCTTTGGATGATTTTCTAATTTGATTTAAATTATTTTCCTTACAGTTTCTATCCAAAGATTTTCCTCCTCAATTTCAATTAATATGATTTCTTAAGAAATTGGTGTCTCTTTCCTTTATTTCTAACAATTATAAGGAACTAGAAGATATGACATTTGTTGAAGAGTCAATGGATCAAAATGGTAACGTTGATCCTTCACAAATAAAAAATGCAAACACTTCCAATCAAAAATTTAACCAAGAAGTAAATGTCACTGAAACAGATAAGGCTAATCTTGCAATGGTTGCTACAAATATAAATATTGATCCCAAATTTACTCTGAATCAAAATCTTGTTATTTCTGCTAAGGAATAAAAATCAACAAGACGCAAATTCAATCAACAAAAACCAACAAGTAATCAACTCAACAAGCAATAAACAACAACCAAAAGTCAAAAAATGATAATTAAAAATTCTAGTGACATACAAACTACTATTGAATCATCTCCTCCTGAAATCAATAATCAATCACAATTTACAAAGAATCTTAGCAACAATTTTCAGGAAAATGAACAAATTTCTTCATATAGAGAAATTTTCAAGTATATATCCTTAACTTCTTATTTCTCTATCTATTATGATATTTCCAGTAACAATAATTCAATTATTAATTAGTCAACAATTCTTCATCACACGAATGTAATTTCAGAAATCAGAGGATTTGTTATTAATTCTGAATGGAATAGAGAGGATTCAATTACTAATATTTACAACAGTATTGGAAATTCTCTTAATCATGCATTTAATTTTCTCCCTAATTCTGATTTATCTTATGAAAAGGAGGAGAAAATTAATGAATTCCTTTATAATGATGATTTTAATATTGAGAATTTTGATTCTTTTAACCCTTTGGTAATGGCTTTGTCAAATTCCCATACTTCCAATCCTCCATGTCCATCTATATTTGAATATGAGAAAAACATCATTATAAAAATTGTTCCACTTGTGTCTGTAACAACCTTGGTAAAAATCCATGTAAAAATATATAAGACCGTGATTTATAGGACACGTATTCCAAGTTGAACGCTAGGTAAAACATCCTAGCAGGTGTCCAATTATGTTTATTATGGCTAAGGAAATTGGAAAAGGAAATGGAAAAGGGTTTAGAAAGGAAAGGTGGAATTTATTGGCATTTATTTATGAAAATAATGGAAATTAGGACAAAAGGAAGGTGAAAGGTCATAGGCTGCATGTGAGGAGGAAAATGAAGGAAAATATTGGAAAATGAAGAAAATAGACACCTCATTAATAAAAAGGGTTCTAAGGATCAGTTAGTAATATTTTTCTCAAGCTTTGGTTAGTGCAGTTTTGGAGCTCTCTCATTATTCTCTCTCACTCTCTCATACTCTTGGATACTTATAGTTTTCTTGGAGCACTCTTGGAGAGTGTGGATTATTGATAATTGGAGAAACAAGGCAAAGGAAGAGCAGGAAATCACAAGAGGACATCAATATCAGCATCTACAGTGGGCTCTAATTGTAGGTACTGAGTTACATGGATGCCTTCCTTGCTATTTTTAGGGTGTATGCATGTGGATTTTTCTAGCCTTTCCATTTCTTGGATAGCCATGGTGCTGTGGGCTTACTTCCATTAATTTTTTTCTAGTTGGTTCTCATGATTCCTTAGCTATGTTTTGAGTTATTAGTTCTTGGAAGCCTTGGTTGGAAAAAATCTCTAGAAGCATGTCAAACAATTATGGTTTGAGTTACTGGTCCTAGAATCCTTGGTTGGAAAAATGCTCCAGAATCCCTAGGTGGTTTGATTTACTAGTCTTGGAAGCCCTGGTTTGACAAACGCTCTGGAAGCCCTATAATAGTTGGGGTTGAGTTACTAGTCCTGGAAGCCTTGGTTGGCACAAACGCTCACGAGCCCTGGAACAACTTAGGTAGTTACCAATCCATGATGGTTGTGATGTCTGACCATGAGATGGAATAATTGGTTGAGGGTTGGCATGGTTTGGCCTCTGGAAGCCCTGGAATAGTTTTGATTGATGTGTTTGATGAAGTCCCACATTCATGCTTTGAATATGGCTCAAGGTTGATTGGTTGAACTAAGATTTGGCTCAACTAATCTATGGTTAGGTGGAATTCGAAAGTCCCATCTCCAGTTGGTTTTTACATTTAGTAATGTACAGCTCATTCCTTTGGTATTTGGTATGCAAATGTATTGGTTATTATGTGGATTCTATTGATGTTGTACCCATGGTATTTATGTTGTTATTATGCTGGTTATAAGTGTGTATTTTATCAGTGATGATGTATATCTCTATCCATTTTTTTTACTTGTAAATGAATGCACGATGTATATATGGAAAATATATTGTATTTCAGCTATTGATGTAAAGGATCAATGCTTCTTATAAATTCTCGGATAAGTATGAGACCCCTATGCTTAAATATGTTGTTTACACCTATAGATTCAATGTTTGTGACCTATTTGAAAAAAATTATGTCATGGATAGGAGGGGTCGGGATGAGGTCTTGTTCATGTGATTCCTCTCATATAATTTTTCAAATGTTATTTATCATCCCCTAAGTTTTCATGAAGTTCTGGGAAGTGACCCGCACTAAGGGCTTAAAAAGGTGGCTCAAATACTGGAGTTGTAGGCACAAAACTAGGCATTTGGGGCCCTAGCCACAGGCATGTAGTGTTGTTCATGGGGATTTTTCCTCCTAGCTAGAGGAATGTAGTCTTATGCCTATGGCTATGGATCAAAAGGGTCAAATTGTAAGTGTGACCCAAGGGTAACGAGGCCTAAAAGTTTGGGTTTCCTCCTGCGGGTGTTGTTGATGTTGTACAAGGTATTTGTGATGTGTTTCCATTGGTTCCAATTCTTTAAGGTCACTTAGGAGGTTGAATCTCATTATAGTGGCCTCTCGTCACATGCTTACCCTCTTTTTCTGGTTACTTGTCTATATGTAAGAGGAGGGTGTTACAGAGTGGTATCAGAGCATGGTTAAACTCTCATACTGGATGGGTGGTGTGTTGATCATATGTTTATGTTGGTTGCATGCGTGTGTAGCATGCATGTGGTTTATATTTTCTTGCAGCATCCGTGTTTTGTTGGCCATGGTGGTCTCACCATGGAAGCATAAATGGTGTTGTTTTCAACATGTTTTCATGAGTGTATGATAGTTTATGTGTCGTTCTTTCTTATGTATTGTTTTTGCACACTTTCTTACATGTTACTACATGTTGTACATACATTTATTGTTTATGCTAGTTCACAAATTGGTCATGCTTATGTGTTGTTCATGTATGCTTTCTTATGTGATGCTATATGTGGGACATGCATTGGTTGTTCATGATTGGTTATACATGTCAAGTGGGTACATATGGTCAGTTTTGCATTGGTTTGGTAAAGGTTTTTGTGCATAAGGTCATTGTATGCAATTAGGTCACCATGATGATATTGGTATGTTATGATGCTAATGTGTTGTCTAAGATAGAGTAGGAGATACAGAGCATCAAAGTGAAGTTGCAGCATTGGACCTCGAGGAAAGAGAAGATCATCATAGAAGTGTGCATGTTTGGCATGTAAGTATGTGATTCATGATTGTTGTAAGCATTAGGGTTACTTATATGTTTTTCATTCTATTATTATGGTTACATATGTGATAAATACTAGTTGATGAGTGTAGTTATATGAATTATGGTTATGAGTATTCCTTTCACTATATTGATGTTATGGTTACATACATCATAGATGATAGTTGATTAGTGTGGTTTTACGTACATGTATCGGATAGTCATGAATTATAGAAACTTGTGGTGGTATGCATTGCTATTGTTGTTTTATGTTAGATAGCTTATATGTTGTTGATGAGCATGTTATGGGTTAATTTTTTTTTTTGTTGTATGATAGTTAGCTTATTGATTAGGTTACATGTTGCTGATGAGCAGGATATATAACTTGTTGTTGTTACATGCTAGTGACTTGATGGTTAGGGTTATGACATTCAGGAATGAGTAGACCTATTATGATAGTGTGTTGTACTAATATGGACTAGCTATGTATATGTGATTGTTATGTGTTAATGACAATTGTTTCTTAGCCTATGACATGAACATGTTATCTAGATAATGTTATGGATATCATGACCTTATTTATGATTGGCTTGATATGTTGTGAAGTTATATCATGCTAATCTAGATTGATTGTGCAGACAAGATAGCCTCCTTGAGATACATTAAGGTATGAGATTTTTTTTCTCATTTACTTTGTACTTGAATGTTTGATTGTGTCATCTATTTGGTGTTTGAGTGTTGGTGTCTACTATGTTGTCTATTTACTATTGAATGTTTGATTAATCGCATGATATGAGGTTGTATCTATAATATTTCTTGAATTAACGATCTTGTTTTAAGAAAAGTTGTAATAACATGTATGCGTTGAGATAGCTGATGTGTACTTGAGTGTAAGTAGGTGATAGTTGTAGCAGTATGTATTATGACTGATGACTGTGAGTTGATTGTTTATTATAACATGATTGTTAATAGATATGATTTCTTGATATATGGAACATGTGATTGACATGTGTGAGTAGTTGTAGGGAAACATGTTGGGTATTAGCATGACAAGGTAATATTTTATGTGTTTATATAACTAATAGATGGGTGATATGACAGTACATAGTAGGACTCAATTGCAGCAAGGTAAATAGTAAAGAGAGGAATTTGGTAAGAATTCCTTTAGCTATGTTTGGAAACTCTAATTCCATATGAATGAGTGTTTCATACAAGAAATATTCTTAACCTTGACTTTGTATGACGTTATGTGGATATATGCTATATTCATAAACATGTATTTGGCAGTTATAAAAATTGATTTCTATCTGTGGATGGATTAATCAAGGAATTGGAGTTCCTTTAGAGGTGTCTGTGTTCAGTTAACAAGGCAATGTGTTGGCACAACAAGGTAAGGTAATTTTCATATTTTATATTTATTTATGCAGTAGCAGTTATGTGTTTATGGCAATATGATGCAAGGGATTGCTTGGATAGAGACTTTCATAAATTCTTGGGGAAGGTTCAGGTTGAGTGATCCTTGGGAAGCATTGCGAACCATGGGGTTGAGTCATGGTGGTTGTTTCTAGTCTTATTATTTTTTGATTTGTTGCACTTGATTTTCGGTCTTGATTGCATCAGTGCAAAACCATGCCACTTTTTTGCGGTGTCGTATTGCCTTGGTTTTCATGGTATTCTTCTTGTTTTTTCTTGTTATTTCATTTTTTTATAGTCTTGGGAATTGGTTGGGAAAGAGGAAAGTTGATGGAGCTCGGGGAGAATTTTTTGGTACCTAACAGGTAATATAAGACATGGATGAATCTCGGTGCATGAGTAAGTGCAATGGAATATAAGAATATGACCATTTTTTGGATTGGTTGAGTCCATTAGTTAAATGGATAGTGGCGGAGTAGGTAAAGTGAATGGATCTAAGGTGTTGTTCCTTGGCTATGTTGGTAAATGTTGTTCTCAATGTTGTGCACGTTGTTCATGGATAAAGAAATTTCTCTGAACCTATACCCTATCATATCTATAAATTATGTTGTGATCATGATTATGTTGGTGTTTATATATGTATGTTGTTTCAGATAGGGTCGTCATGGATCATGATTTTCTAATGCTAACATTTATATGTATACATGTATGTATGTCATGTCTAAAAAGGTCATCATCAGTCATGATTTTTTAATGCTAATGCTTATATGTATATATGTGTGTATGTATTTCGTTGTCTGAAAAGTTCATGATTTATTTATGGTAATGATTTTAAAATATTTGTGTATGTATGTATGCCAACTATATGACAGGGTTTTCAAGGATCGTTCTTGTGGAGGAATGATTGCTTATGTAGGTGAATGACATAAAGATGTTCTTGGTCTTATGAGGAATCATGTGGAAATAATAACCCTGACAGATCTAAAGGGTCAATATCATGTGGGTATGAATTGATATTATGTGATTATACTATGTATATGTTTTTGTTATGGAAAATTAATGTTGACGAAGACATCATCGAAATGAAAGCAGTATGATCCGCAACATGTTAGGATAAACATGGAAATTATAAACACACTAGAATCAAGGTTGCTTGTGGGGTTAGTGTGTGGTCTATGGATGTGTAGTGTTACCATTGTGTATAAGTTGTGCATGTTGCATATTCAGTGATTGTACCTATGGTGATGTGTACATGTAACATATGTAGTATTGTGTACATATGATTTTGTATGTCTGTTGCATATATGGTGTTGTGTGTATATTTCATATGAAGTGCTAGGTATAGATGGT
Source organism: Pinus albicaulis (assembly GCA_034641835.2). Taxonomy (NCBI): domain Eukaryota; kingdom Viridiplantae; phylum Streptophyta; class Pinopsida; order Pinales; family Pinaceae; genus Pinus; species Pinus albicaulis. Next base: position 1,115,664,011 of record CM076584.1, read on the forward strand.
GCTATGTACATGTTGGATATGCGGTACTATGTACTGTGCGCATGTTGCATATGGGGTGTTGTGTGCATATGGTGTTGTGCGCATGTTAGATATGTAGTGTTGTGTACATATGGTGTTATGTACATGTTTTATATGCAGTGCTATGTACATATGGTGTTGTGTGTGTGTTGTACATCTGGTTCTATGTACATATGGTGTTGTGTGCATGATTTTAGATGTGGTTTTGTGTGCATGTGGTGTTATGTACATGTTGTACATGTGGTGCTTTATGAAGTCGTGTTGTGTAAATGTCATGCATGTGGCACTATGTACATGTGGTGTCATGTGCATGTCATGCATGTGGCGCTATGTACATGTGGTGTCGTGTACATGTCACGCATGTGGTGTTGTGTACATGTGGCATTTTTCACACACTGTACAGGTGGTGCGGTGTGCATTTGGCATTGTGTAGACATTGTGCAAGTGGTGTCGTGTACACGTGATGTTGTGCACACATTGTGTAGGAAGTGTTGTGTACAAGTGTTACGGTGTACATGTTTTGCGTATGGTACTGGTATACATGTGGTATTGTGTACATGTAGTACATGTTTTGTTGCAGGCATGCGGTAATATGTATGTGCATGGGATAATCGTGGTATCGTGACATGTGTATTTGTTTTGTTGTACTCTTTATATGTATATGTATTATGTTGTGTTTTTAATCAGATGTTGGTGTATGTGTTTTTTTGTATTCTACACCAGGTGTAGGTGCATGTTTTGTATGTCAGTGTAGGTGTATGTATTGTGTTGTATTGTACACTGCATGTAGATGTATGTGTCGTATGTCAGTGTGGGTGTATGTATTGTGCGGTTTTGTATGCCTTGTGTGGATTTACATTTATGAGAGAAAATCCATTCAGTTGACAATTTGTTTATGAGAGAAAAGCCTTTGATACCATACAAATGTATTGGGTTCTAAATATTAAGTTCCACTGCGTACCTTTTGTATGTTTTTCACATTATGGAGATGAAAATATTGTTCCATTTGTAGTATCCATGTTATGGGATCCTTTCCATCAAAATTACTCATATCGATATTTGGAATATGGTGGGCCCTCAATCCAATATTAGAGTTTATGAAATCGTGATTAGCATTTATTTTGTTCTCATCATCAGTTTCCCCTACTACTTTTTCGCCATTAGGAAGCTTTTCTTGTAGCAACTTTGTCAAACCTTCCTTCAAACCTTCCATTTATTTCTTCAAATCTTCCATGTTGCCTTTTAAACCATCCATGTCACCTTTTAAACTGCTCATGTCTCCTCTTAAACCGTCCATGTCACCTTTTAAACCATTCATGTTGCCTTTTAAACCATCCATGTCACCTTTTAGTTCTTATTTGGTCTATTTTTGTGAGAGTGATGTTGCACTTATGGAGATCAAGTGAATCTTTTTTTTACAAGAGAAAAGCCATTGATATCGTACAAATGTATTGGGTTCTAAATATAAATTTTCAATACATACCTTTTGTGTGATTTTCACATTATGGAGATCAAAATATTTATCCATCTGTAGTATCCATGTTACAGGATACTTGCCATCAAAATTCCTCATATCCATCTTTGGAATATGGTGGGCATTCAATCCAACATCAGAGTTTATGAAATCATTATCAACGTTTATTTTGTTCTCATCATGAGTTTCCTCTAATACCTTTTCTCCATTAGGAAGCTTTTCTTGTAGCAACTTTGTCAAACCTTCCTTCAAACCTTCCATGTGTTCCTTCAAATATTCCATGTTTCCTTTTAAACCATCCATGCCACCTTTTAAACCATTCATGTCACCTTTTAAACCATCCATGACACCTTTTAAACTATTCATGTCGCCTTTTAAACTATCCATGTCACCTTTTATCTCTTCTTTGGTTGCTCTTTGTGAGAGAGAAATGTGTTTCACTTGGTCTTGTAATTTTGATATATCATGCTACACTTATTCCTATTCATGTGTAATAGTAGAGTTTTATGAGGATTTAATGGATGTGGAGTTATTTTTGGGAGAAATTTTAGAATCCAATACTTATATTTCTGCTTCAATATCCCCTTGGAATCACTTCAAACTATTTTTTCAAATAAAATTTATGCAATTTTAAAAACCAAATACACACCTTTTTCTTGATTTTTAGGAGGTCGATATTGAACCTAATTTATATCTATTATTTCATATCTTCAAGAACTTAAATTCGGTCCTATAGTAGCCCTATGAGTCTTCTTTACAATGCCATAGGTGAGACCTAATTTGGATTCTTCAAGACAAATTTATGTCTAATCTCCCACAATGACCTAATTTTGGGCTAGTTCAGTAGAGCAAACTTGTACGGAGTGCCACGTGTTACTTTTTCTCTATGCACTTTTGGCGACATTTTATAGAATTCCAATCTGATGTCTGAAATGAAAGTTATGATGATTTTCCCACAGTCACCTATTTAAGATGAAATTTTTGAGCCTAAGAAAACTCTAACCTACATAGATCATATCTTTGAAAATATTGTGAACCAAGGTCTCAAGTTTTTACACGAATGTCATCAAGATTTCGTCTCCACGTGGTAAAAATCTTAGCTTCTGAAGCCTCATAGTAAAAAAATAATAGATAAAATTCCAAGATGACCTGTTGTAGCAACGAAACCGTAGAATCCAAAGCTATGATAACAAATCTTAGGAAACCAGCTCACAAAATAGAATAAAAGATAGATCAATGAATTATAAATCATCCTCTTTGAGTGGAAACCTCATTTACATTACATAAATGAACAATTATTGGAGGATACAAATGAAAAAACCTCCTTTCTATATATAGGAGTCCAAGGGGTCATAATATAATCCTAGCCGACATAAAAATAAAAATGTAAGGGAATAGTGGGCTTCTATGGGGATAAATAATAAAAATATGGGGACTACAAGGGCACACAATAAAAATAAGGGGGCGATACTAATAATAAAAATAAGGGGATACATTATTATTATAGGGGCCTAGAAAAAACTGAAGTAAAATCCACCTCGTGCAGTCCCTCAAGGCTATAGAAACTTGGTTCTGCAACCACCCATAGCCACCTCAGGTGATACTATGATCTTCTTGCAGGTCATTTCCAAAAGGGCTGGTGTCTGGGGATTTTTTTGGTGTGAAGTACAAGCCGAACCTAGGTAAATCCCATCAGAGCCAACAAATGGTTCTGTTGTCAGGACCGAGATCAGTTTGAGGGACATGTGGATGTGGCATACATCAAAGAAGTATTTACAAGAGAGGGTAATCATAAATCATGTGAGTTCACAGCTGAGGAAAATATACATCTGTGGTTGACGACAAAAGCCTAGTTTCAAGATATCATTTTTTCTGTTTTTTTGGGGATTCAACTGCGTTAAGTAAGTCATTCATATATGACCATTTTAATGAGAGGTAATCATAACTGACTAATTTCTCATTGTTTTTTAATATTTCACTTAGCACTCATTGCATCAGGTGATTCTCATAGGGGTGAAGAAGTGGGATTGAAACTAGCGAAATGAATCATGTAGCATCATTCATCACTTCCAAGGCTTGCACCCGATAACCAGGACTTCCTGGGAGTTCACCCATTCTAGAACTCCTCTGGCTCAAACACCCTTAACTATGAATTTTTCCCCACAATAAAGCCCACTTAGCTTGCTACCCCATTTGAAAAACCTTAGCAAGTATTTTGCCTCATGAACCATTCAAGTAGAGGTCCATTCACTCTTCATATTTAATTATTGAGGAGATTTTGCAGTGCTCTATATTAAATATCATTTTTTTTTTGGGGATTCAACTGTGTTAAGTAGGTAACTAAGTAGGAAATGATGAGAAAAATTGTCGAAGCTATGACTTGATGATGGATCATAGTGTTGATTCTTATAGAATGTAGGCTAAAGGATATGCACACAAGGATCAAAGATAACATGTTGGTTGAGGAGGTTTTCAAGGATGAGGAGGAGGAAGACAACAAGGATTTGCTCAAGGACGTGGCTAGACTATCTGTTACAACTGTGAATAGACAAGAAACTTCACAAGATATTTTTAGAACCCTGTTAGAACATGTAAGTACTACAACTCCTTTGATCATGTGATAGAAGAAGGTCTGGTCCTTATGACGAAGATGCAGGAGAAAAGGAACCAACATCTCGTAAAAAATATGCAAAAAATGACTGTTAAACTGAGGGAGGATGAACCGCACATCAACATCATAACAAGGAGTGGAGTTGCGACAGGACATGATAAAGCATAAAGTAAGAAGAAAATGAAGATATATGGGTAAGAAAGGCCACATAAAAATCCCTTGGGTTGAGTATTCAGAAGGAAAAAGAAAAATTTGTGGAGGTGAAGCGAAGATTCATAGAGGTCGGAGCTTCAACATCTAGTGTGAAACTGAAGCTACTTCCAAAGAAGGACTGCGCTAAAGTATCAACTCCGACGCAAGAATTAGATCCAACCAGTACATTAAGGTCATTCTTAAAGACCTGCATGAATTTTTTGATGAATCAGAGGGTTTTCGAAGGACTCTAGGAGTTGATAGATTCCTTCGCTAATAAAGAAGTACCACGAAGCGATCTATGCATAGTGAAAAATTTACATCGACATAAGAAGAGAATGGGGAAGGAAATGAGACTAACTATGAAGATCTAGAAATATGATATGGATCAGGTAATCCAAGACTTGTAATTTTATGTCGACGTTTTACATAAGAAAACTTGGGAATTAATGGGAAGAAAAAAGTTTCAATGGTCATTGATTCAGTTGAGGATGGCTAACCAATAGAAGATCCTCCCTTTGGGAAGGTTACCTACCGTTGTAGTAGATATTGAAGGAGTGTGTGTTGTTGCAGATTCTGAGGTGATTGAAATTATAGATGATAGAAACCCCTATCCAGAACTTCTTTGATTGGATTTGGCTTTTGATACTGTGGAAATAATAAATTTTAAGAAGATACAAATGGTGTTCGAAAAACAAAATATGAGGCTCATAGTTCCTTTAGATCCATTAGAAGGAGTGCGCTATACAAAGCCTGTTTGAGATGAGTATTGCGACACTGATGTCGACAACAATTATCAGATAATACCTAAGGAGGACGATTGGATTAATCCCACTTCCAAAGGTAAACTAAGCTAGGAACAATATAGTTCCTATACTTTAGATTCTAAGGAAGAACTGGAAAATTGGCAGAATAGGTTACATGAGATATCTATGATGTGCCAGAATCACAAAATCACTTCACTACATAACTTTAGAGGTATGTAGTCTGCCTTATTAAGATGGGATAGCAATTGTAAGCCTTTTTCTTGATGAATATGAAAGATAAATACCATAAGAACAAAGCTTGCAAGCTCTATATGTAGCCCTGAGGTCTACACCTGCTAAATGGTGGGGTACTCATAAAAATAATATAGGAAGTTGGGAGGAGTATTGAAAGTTGATTTCGGTCAGATTTGGGCATGTAGATACAGAAGAAAAAGTAAAGTATGATGGTAAGGTTGAACCCGAGGATCATATCCATCGATGCACTTCAGTTTGGAAAGAAGTTCCAGAACAAGAGTGGGTACATGGGTTTACCCACACATTAGAGACTATTCCTATGAATTGGTATCTTGAGACAGAATTGTGACTTGGAACTACAAAATATATATATTTGGTTGAAGGTTTCATACTAACATTTAGTTTTGAATATAACTTCCCATGCATAGATTCAATCCTTTGGAAATTCATAGAAAAGGTTTTTGAAAACACAACTTCGCTAACATGGAAGCAACCATATTGGACCACGTAGTTGGAGCAAGCATTGGAGTGCTATAATGTGGTTTCGGAAGAAGATGATGATGATATGCTAAATATTGATATCACGGAGTCAGAAGGAAACCGCGAATTTTTTGGCCCAGAACCTGAAATACTTGATATAGTGAAGCCTGTAAAAATGAAGAAGGTGAATATCGGATCTGAAAAAACCAAAATTTGCAATGATTAGATATTATTAGAATGAAGGCACAATTAGAAAATTACATATTTGTTGCATGACTATCAAGAGATCTTCCCTAAGAAATTTTCTTAATTGAAGGGAATATTAGGGGACCTAGGAGTTATGATGATTCCCATGAAACCTGAAGCAATGCCAATAAATAAAAGACCCTATAGGTTGAATCCTAAATAATAGGAAAAGGTGAAGGAGGAGTTAAATAAAATGATCAAAGCTGGGATCATCAAACCTGTCTAAGAGTCTAAATGGGTAAGTCCTATGGTGGTGCAAAAAAAGAAGGCAAAGGACGAGATCAAGATATGTGTAGACCTAAGAAAGTTGAATGATGCATGCTTACATGATCCATTTCTCACCCCTTTTACAAATGAATTATTGGACAATGTAGGAGGATAGGAGACCTATTCTTTCACATATGGTTTTTCAAGTTACCATCATATCATAATTGCACCAGAATATAGACATAAGACAATTTTTGCTACAGAGTGGGGTTCTTACCAGTACTAGGTGATGCCTTTTGGCTTGAAGAATGATCTTTCCATATTTTCTAGATTTGTAGTTGCAACTTTCAAAGCGTATATACATAAATTTTTGGAATTTTACTTTGATTACTCAACAATAATTGGGATATTGAAAAATAATGATGCGAGCTTGAGATTGATATTGGATACATGTAGGCAATACCAAATATCATTAAATTTGAAGAAGTGCATCTTTTGTGTATCTTTTGGCATACTATTGGGCTGTGTGGTTTGTAAGAAAGTATTAATGGTGGATCCTACGAATATAGTATTTATTGTGAACTTTACAGTGCCAAAAGCAATGAGATAACTACACATGACACTTGGACACACTGGCTATTAGAGAAATTTTATTAAGGGGTATGCGTAGATAATTGTGCTAATGGAGAATTTATTGAAGAAAGATGTCACTTTTCAATGGGGTAAGAATGCCAGAGGAGCCTTAACATACTAAAAGAGAAAATGGTGATTGTGCCTATTCTATTTTTCCCCGACTGGAATAAGGAATTTCATGTACATGTTGATACATCTTTCATAGAATTGGGTATAGTATTAGCACATCCAGGAGCAAGAGAAATTGATTTCCCTGTAGCTTTTGCAAGTATAAATTGTCCAAGGTAGAAAATAACTATACTACGACAGAAAGAGAAGGGTTAGCTATTGTCTATGCATTGCAAAAGTTCAGGCACTACCTGTTGCGAGTGCATTTCAAGATTTTCACTGATCACTTCGCACTGAAATATTTGGTGAATAAGATTGTTTTAGGAGGAAAAATTGTCGATGGTTGTTGTTTTTATAGGAGTATGAATTCAAAGTTATATTCAAACCAAAAATATTGAACGTCGAGCATGATCATATGTCGAGGTTGGAGACGGGAGAAGAACCCACAAGTATCAAAGATAATCTGCCCGACGCACAGTTATTCGCAATCAGGGTCGTGGATGATCACTTCGTGAATATTATTTAGTTTTTTCTAAAGAATGTTGCCTGCCGAGTACACTACGCAACAAAAGAAGGAGCTAGTAGTCAAAGAAAATGATTTCTTGTCGATTGCAGGACACTTATACAAAATGGGACTGGATGAATTACTGTGTAGATATGTCCCTGAACATGAAAGGAAGAGTATTTTGGTAGAAGCTGATGGAGGAGTCACAGATGGACATTATGTAGGAAATGCCATTGCGCAAAAAATATTGAGAGTTGGGTTATGGTGGCCCAAAATACATATGGATGCAAAAGAGTTTTTTCGAGCATGTTATGTATGCTAAAGAACAAGAAATCCATCTAGAAGAGAGGAAATGTCATTAAATCCATAAGTGACGTTACAAGAATTTGGAAAATGGGCTATTTACTTTGTTTCACCTATTAATCCACCAAGAAAGGAGACCAACGCAAGATACATGATAATCACTGCAACTGATTATTTGACGAGGTGGACTGAGGCACAGCTAGTGAAGGATTGCAATATGAACACCACCATGAATTTAATATGTTAATATATTTTGTCTATATTTCGGTGTCCAAATATATTGATGAGTGAAGAGGGTTCACATTTCTTTCATAAGACTATTGAGGCACTGAATGAAGAATTGAAAGTGTACCATCAGAAAACTACCCCATATCATCCTCAAGCGAATGGGACAGTCGAAGCCTTCAATAATATTTTGGATAATGCACTCTGAAAAGTGTGCAATGTGAATAGAAATGACTGGGATTTAAGGATTCGAGCAGTGTTTTTGTCATATAGGACAACATGCAATAAAATGACAAGCCAGACACCTTTTAGGTTGGTATATGGACAAGAAGCAATCATGCCTATGGAGTACATTGTGCCAATTTTGAGAATTCCAACCTTCACAGATATGGAAGATTCCAATAGAATGGAAGAAAAGATGGTGCAAATTCTTTCTCTGGAAGAAGATAGGTTCATAACATGTTTTCATCAGCAAGTGAAAAATGCAAGGGATAAATAATGGCATGATAGGCACATCAAGCAGAATAAATTTTGGGAAGGAGATCTTGTACTTTTATATGATATAAAATTCACTAAGTTTCCAGGAAAATTTAAAACACATTGGTTAGGACCATATATCACCTAGGAAATATCTAATGGTGGTGCAGTGCATCTCACGAAGTTAAATGGTTAGTTGATTCTTGGATGAGTGAATGGTAGCCGATTGAAGGTGTATAGGGATGACTCTGTGCCTAGAGCTTCACACTAAAAGACAAGAGGAGAAGAGTCTTAGTGCCACCAGCAAATGAAAGTGGGCACTAGACTATAAACTACTCTATAGAAGAGAATTCGTCAAATGAATATTACTGTGCGATATTCAGGGTTATGTCAAAGTCTACAAGAACCGCGATGAAGGAAGAATTGCTGTGACACAAAAAGGGATGCATCAAGGATAACCGAAAATATGACATTTGGAAGGAAAAAGTTGTCGTTAAAAGAAATTTTTCATTAAAAGGTGCGGAAGAAGCACATTTATGAAGCACATATGGTCAAATCTAACAACATATCTACATTAAATGAACAATATCTAAGCTATCATGAGGTTAAAAATTCAAATTCTTTATAAAATCTATCTCCCGCTCCACATTTTACACTTTTCCATTAGGAAAATTCAATTTGAGAAATTGTGACCAAGTGTGAGACAAGTGTGGTGCTATATGTCTGAGAGAAATTTTCAATATCATGCCAGAGAGTTTGTAAATAAAGGGCTAGCAGGAATCATGGAAGCCCAAACTGGTAAATCTGCAACACCAAGTGTACCCGTGTCCCCAAGGTGCATGAGGTCACCACGAAAACAAGTAGCCACTAATGAACAATCGAAAAGAAGAAAAGAAACGATACCAGTTGAAGCCTCTAGAAAAAGGAGATACCCAAGAAAGAAGGTAGTGAAAGAACAACATACAAAGAATAAGTAGGATAAGAGACATGTGGAGAAGGCAAAGAAATCAACACCATAGAAAGAACTAGAACAAACTCGTGATACTGATGAGGAAGTAGAGATAGCACAGATGAAGAAAGAGGGTGCATAAATTTCCTCTATGACACGACAATACTTTCCACCATGGAAATTGGGTGCCAAGCTGGTTAAATTCCTTGAAAAATTCGGCACTTTCACGTTGCTGCCACCAAAAAAAGTGTCATTTGAAGGAGAACCACTTAGGAAAGTCCCACAATTGAATATGGAGGATTGGGACCTCAATTACCGAAGTAAGTACCCATATTTCAAGTCCAGCAGGTACCTACATCAAGTATATTATCTATAAAGAAAAGTTACAAGGTTGGAGCCACACCAGTGGGTTGAGGGATTGCAGAGAAAAGGCTTGTTGAACATGTTAAATGTGCCACACTTTGATAGAATCATGTCTGGCACAACCTGTTTTCGACAACTACTTGTACTAGTTCATAAATGATGCCTCTAGCTGGGGAAGAGGATCTTGATTGATGAAATGTTGATACAAAGGTTTACCAGGCCACCCTACCAAGGAAAGGACCATGCTAAAGAGTTCATTAGCGAAGACCAAGACAAGGTAGTAGCAAAAAATATGAAGGAAAAGTTCAGGCTAATCAAGAAGTCATGAGTTTATGATATTAATTCAATCAATGACCAAGGGGTGCGCTTCACCGCACACATCTTAGCCGAAAAGGTAATGAGGAAGTGCATAGAGAATAGAGTCCCCATGGTCATGGTTTTCTTAGCCCTGTAGTACGAAATCGGGGTTCAGTTCAACTAGACTGGATATTTACGTAGGTAATTTTTGAAGGATTTTCGCGAGGCATAAGAATAGGATAAGAAATTTCACTACGTGTGGTTTGTCTTGATCATCACGCTATTAGCATGGAAGGAGTCGACCAAATCACAGTTTTCCCAAGCCGAAGCAAATGTATGTGAAGCAGCGTGGTATGCCTCACTCTAGAATACCAAGGAGATGTCACACGCACAGGAGAACAAGATTTTCTTCATACTATTTCAAATAGACTTGTGCATGGTGGTGAACCAACATCCAAGGCTATCACCAATTTTTTTCAACCAGTATCGCAATATAGCAGACTTTAAGGCAGTCTTTCATAGGATATACATGAAGGCTCGAAAGGATCCGATGGAGACATGACATCCTCTTCCATATTTTTTCATTGAAGATGACCTTCTCGAGATCGTACATCACTAGAAAACAGAGTGGATGACTCCAACCATAGAAGACAATGAAGCAAAGTAGGACACCTCACAGCGTGCAGGTGCAAGTGGAAACTACACAGGAAAATATGCATAAGAGATAAAACCAGAGCAAGAATAGGGTGCCCAAGACGCTCTCAACAACATAGAGCCAATAGAGGACTCATCATTCATCATAAAAAAGAGGACACCTGTAGCTCCTACGCCAAGCGCAAGGAAGAAACAAAAGGTGAACAAATACAAGGGTGCAATACCACTTATCATTACTGATGGGGACTTTGACGAAATTGGAGAAAAATTCCAGGAAGTAACAACAAAGACACAAGTGACAAGGTTGATTATCACTACTGATGTAGGAGCATCCCGCTTGGGTTTTATTAAAATATTGCGTAATTAGGGGGGTGATGATTTTTTAATTATTTTATAAATTATTGTGCTCATTTTAATAAATTAAGAGAGAAAATTTTAAGTGAGGATTATTGTAAATATACTTTTAATAAATTAAGGATATAGTGGAGTTGAATTAGGTAGATAATCTAGCGATTAGGAATTCCTTAAACAGGACTTAGTTGAGTCCAAAAAAATGATAAATCTAGTTTAGATTTTAGTTGATATTTGTGTGGAGGAAATTATGGATTGGAATAAATTCATTATCATGTATAAATATGAGGAGTGTCTAAGGATGGAAAATAATGAGGAATACAAAGAGAGAGAGATAGAAATGGTTTGAGAGCTTTTGTAAAAGGGCCGAGAGCCAAGAGGCCATCCATTGTAATATTTGGCCAAGGAATTTCTTGTGTTATTATATATCAGTATTTTTGTTTGTATGGCTCTCTTTTCTTTATGTATATGTTAAACTAAATCAGATGTAGTTATAATGAAGATTTTTCTTGAGAATATTCATGTTGAAGGAAGCACACACGCTATTATATGCTAGGATCTATTTTATAGCAGAATCTTGGCATCATTTGGTGTCAGAGCCTGGGAGAGCATGGGAGCATTGTATATTTGGAAAATTGATTATTGTGATGCATCTTATGCACACATTGAGGAGATCCGATTAGAGCAAATGAATTATTGGATGATCGAGTGCATTGATCATGGCTACTGAACATTCAGCACCATTTCTCAGTTGTTGTAAGTAATAATTGTTGTTGCGTGAAGGCATGGAGAATGTTTAGTGGAAAAGCTGCATGAATTTGTTTGAGGCTGACATTCCAGGTTGGAATTTGTATATTTATATATTGTTTCTTTACTGTCTATTTAAAATCGATTTGATGTGAAGACTAAGAAATTCATTGAGCCCATCCTAAGTCTAGAGCTTGAGCTGTGCAACGTTGGAGCACCAAACCTGCGTAAATTTGTTCGGAGACTTGTGTGAGGATCTGTGTAGCTCATTTAGCAGTCTTACTAAAAGGATGGTTTGTTCAAGAGGTCGAGTGTGGTTAGACGCATATGTTGGATCAGGTGGGTTACGTTGTAAAGCTAGAGTTGGCACTCACGACAGAACGGTGTTGGCACTCCATTCAAAGGGTGTGTTGGTAGTTTGGAGCTCTAACAGTGGTGTAAGATCCAATTACACCAACCGCAAATGCAGAGCAAAGGCATTGTTACCACAGGTAATGCATTTATTGACCTGTGGTAGTGTATGGCATGTGGTAATACCCCTGTGGTATGATGTAAGTAATATGTGTCTTAAAATTTCTTAGAGTATGCGTAAAACATTTAAACATAGTCCGTGGAGTCATGAAAATGGATAGTATGTGATATAGAGATGGAATCGTATTTTTCTTATTATGTTTGCTTTGGTTGTTGTGATAGTTTGTGAAGCCAGTGGTCTCAAACAACTTGCAGTGCTTATTTTCTTAAGCGAATTCCATGTTTGGTAATGTGTCCTCAATGATGCAGATTATATGGCTTAAGACTCCATACACAAGATTTTATGAAATCCATCCATTAATAGAACAATGAAGGTCGATTTCAATGAAATTGATATCATTGAAATCGCACAAATAAGGCAGGATTACATTCTTGAAGGGAAGTTGGAAATCGAAATTGCAACCTGTTGAAAATACTGAGGAGGGGGGGTGAATCAGTATTTCTTTCAATTAGAGCATTAGTTAATATTCAATTATTATCAGTGTTTTTACAATGATAGCAAAAAACAAGAGGAACAAAATGCACACAGTTTTTAAGGTGGAAACCCACTCCGGGACAAAAACCACCTAATGCTTTTTTAATAATTATTTCATATTCAACTCCAATTGAAAATAAAACTCCAACTTCCTAGAATCTAGAAAAGCATTCTGCTGCAGCTCCCACTAGATGGACACTCCAACATCTGAGATTCTTCAGTAGTCAACTGAATGGATGCCCCAACACCCAATGAGCTACAACTCACCCTAGCACCACCCTACCACCCTATAGAAGAATAAAATAAGAATGGACTCTCGTACCAGGGAAAATGGTCCACTTTACAATTATATAGAATGATGTAGAAGAAGAATATATACTAGACCATAACCCAAAATTTGACACAACCACCTAATGAGATCCTAGACCTCCCAACATTGCCTCTTCAACCCTTGGCAGATAGATACTAGTACAATTTTTACAATAATGTATTTACAATGACTTAGTACAATGATACCTTTACAATGATTGTATGCAGTGTTGCCCACTTGAAGACTTCATATGATGAACTTCTGGCTGTTGTTATGCACCTTGGTTTCTGCTCTTGTCATGCTACCCTCTGCTGCACCTTTCTTTGCTTTTTTGCCGTAGAAAGTCTGGTCCTTTGCAACCCTTGACAACACATGATCTAGCTTTTTCTTGCCTTCTAGGAGCTCGATATTGAATCTGGTGTATCTCTGTTATTTCAGATCCTCAATATCTGATTTTTGGTCCTATATTATTCCTCTGAGTCTTCTTTCCAATGCCATAGGTCTGACCCAATTTGGATTCTTCAAGAGATATTTATACCCAATCTCTCACAATGCCCTAATTAAGGAATGTTTCAGCAGAGCGCACTTGTACGGTGTGTCACATGTCATTGTTTCTTCATTTGTCTCTGAAATTGATAGAGAGAAAATTAAATATTGTGAAATATCCACCAATTTTTACAGAATTCCAATCCAATACTCAGAGAGAGAGTTATGACGAATTTACCAAGGTCACTTCTTTGAGATGAATTTCAGGAACCTGCAAAAACCCTGACTTCCACATATCATATTTCCAAAAATGTTGCGCATCTTGATCTAAAATTTTTACTGTGGCTTCCTCAGGATTTCAGCTTCGCCTCATAAAAATTTCAGCTTCTGACCCTTCGTAGAAAAAAATTTCGAGTGAAAGTTCCATAATGACCTGTTTCAGATGGCCGAATCCCTTGCATAAGGAGGAAATGAAGATCACAATTTATATGAATGCTTAAGTTGAGAGGGGCTTCAACAAGTGAACGTGGGAGGGATTTTAGGAGCTTAAAAAATATTAATTATAACTTTTCAATGACCCATGCCCCAACCCCATGGGGTTTTAGCCCACTAAATGGGGTACAAACTTCAAATATGAATATCTCTCAAACCGTGAAGAATTACATGGCGTGCCATATATCAACAGAAACATCTCGACAAGTAGAAACCATAAAAAGCATTATTGACCCAGAATATATTGATTTTTTAGGTCAAACTTCGCATTCAATATTGGGTTAGCCCCTGGTGCTGCTTGGGTTGACATCAATGACAACTGCTGATCAACAATCTCCCCCTTTGGCATTGATGGCAACACAAGTACTCCCACCTGCGATCATGACACCTCTTCCTACAACATTCTCTCCCCCTTTGACATCAATGACAAAGGGTAACTCCCCCTAAAACACAACCATCCTGCGGACTTGTACACACTTCCACTCGCGCTGACACACAACCGTCCTGCAGACCTGTACACACTTCCACTCCCCCTGACACACAACCGTCCTGTAGACCTGTAATCTACTTCCACTCCCCTTTTATATTCTGAAAAAGGAAAATCTAATGAGAACTTGGGAGAATCCAAAGCTTTTGGCGAAGATATTCCAATGCTGGTGAATATTTAATATGTGATTCTTTTGGTGCTCCTTGGAATATTGCTACTTTTCCAATTGCTTGCATAACATCTGGTTGGGAGGCTGTTACATATAGAAGACTACTAATCATAGATCTGTACAACCGTTGATCCACATCCTTACATGAGTCGTCTATGCTCAATTTGCAACCTGTTACCATTGGAGTAAGGATGGGTTTACAATATTCCATTTTAAATTTCCTGAGCATTTCCTTGATGTACTTGGCTTGACATATAAATATTCCTTCCTCTTGCTGAGATATTTGAATCCCTAAGAAGTATGTCAGCTCACCAAGTAAAGACATCTTGAAATCACTTTGCACCTTTGTAGCAAAATTATTACTTAGTCAATCATCATTGCTACCAATTATTATATCATCCTCTTTAGCTATTAGACATGCTTTAGTTGCTTAATCCAGAACATATATGTCGTTTGGAGCTCGACTTGCTATAGCCACAATTTCACCATACACGCCTTCCCTGATTTCACATTTCATGGATTTGAATAGTACTGTGTGTCCTTGATCACACATTTGTCCAACACTGAGCAGATTGTGATTCATGTTTTCAACCAATAGGACATTCTTGGCTAGAACAACTTTGCTTCCGAGAGTGACAGTACCTGATCCTATAAAATTTGAAGATCCATCATTTCCAAAGGACACGGCTCCATCCTTCTTCTCTTTAGAGATACAAATTTATTTCTATCTCCAGTCATATGCATTGAGCAACCACTATCAACATACCACACATCTTTGTTCTATTGAGCCTTGAGAGCGAGAGCACAATTATCATTCTTCTTCTTCTTCCATGTTCGTTCATTCTATGGCTTCGAATATTCTTCTGGAGGATTTTCAAGTCTGCAGTATTTGGCTATGTGTCCAAAGTTTCGACATTTGTAACATTCAATATTATTTCTTAAATGTTCAAATCTATTGATGTTTCGCCGAGCCCTGGGAGATTCATATTTGACAGATCTCCTAGAATTATATTCGTTCCAAGGGTACGTGCGACATTCTACAGCTTTATGACCAAATTTTCCACATGAATAACAGTAGCCATAAAAAATATGTTGGTACCTGGATGGAAATTCTCGTCGAGGAATTGTCTTCCAAGTTTGTTCTTGTGAATCTTGTCCAATGAAGTCTACATGCATGTCAGATATCATAGGTTCATTGTATTTTGTTGTAGAAGGTCCTACATCTTCTTATTTGTAACCAATGCCAATTTTGTCATTGTAAGATCATTGATTGTTGATGAGTTCTTCCAATGTCCTTGAGCTGTTGGCATAGTTTTGGATAGTTTTTCCTTTCTTCACTTCCTCACGCAGCGAGACTACTTTGGCTTCTAATTCTTCCCTTTCTTGGTTTCTTTCTTCCAACTTCTTTTGAAGTGACTCTTCAATGCATTTTTTTTCTTCAACTTCAATTTTGAGACCTTGAACTTGTTCTTCAAGATTTTTGGAACGGATCTTCTCCACCCTGAGATATTTTATAAGCTTGATTTCTTCCTCATAAAATTCGTCTATGGTCCATCCTTCTTCTTCGTTGTTTGATACCTCTTGCGTATTGTTCTTGGGTTTATTGTGCTTGGCCATAAACAATACTCTCTCATTGGCTTCTTCTTCACTATCATTGTCTTCATTGGATGATGAGCTATCTTCTTTAGAGAGAAATTTCCTTTTGGATCCTTGCTTGTTGAATTTCTTAAAGCCTTTCTTTCCTTTTGAGTTGCCATTACTTTTTTTTGGACATTTTGCTGCAAAATTCCCAACCTCATTACAGTTGAAACATATCAATGGAAGTTTAGCTTTGAATTGTCCCTTACCAATTTGTATTTTTCTCGTGAAGTAAGCATATTCTTCATCTGAAATACCTTCTTCATAATCTCCCTTTTCTTCACACTTGCAGGTGCATGTCTTTTCAATTGAAGGTTGTTTATCTTTATTGGTTTTCTTAGATGCAATGAATGAAGTTTCTAGATGCGAAGTACCCTCTTCTTCATCAAGTCTCATTTCATATGCTATGAGAACTCCATGTAATTCCTCTTTGCTGAGTTTGTCCAGATTTGCACTATATTCTAAGACCGATACCTTTGGGTTGAATCTCCCTGGTAACGTTCTAAGAATCTTCCGTATAATAGTCTTCTCGTCAACTGGCTCTCCCAATCCTTCTAGAGTATTGGTTATTTCATCAACACATTGAAAGTATGCAGCAATGTTGCAATCTTCTTTCATTCTGAGTTGCTCAAATTTTGCTCTATATATTTGAAGCTTTGCTTCTTTGACATTTGAGTCACCTGCATATATATTCTCAAGCTTTTCCCATATATTTTTGGCAGTTTTACAACCCAACACCTTATGATAAGCAGATTCAATAATTCCACTAATAATTATATTCTTTTCTTTTGCATCATTTACCAAATTCTTCTTACCTTGTTCATCCGCGGTTGATGTAAATCCATTTTGAACAGTGTCCCATACTTCATAACCTTGTGCCAAGAGATAGACCTCCATTCTTCCTTTCCAAAGTGCATAATTATTTTCATTGAATATAGGTACACCATTCTTGGTATGCTCCATGACCTCCTTCTAGCTGTTAAACTGCTATTGAAGGAACCAAGCTTTGATACCAATTGTTGGAAATACTGAGAGGGGGGGTGAATCAGTGTTTCTTTCAATTAGAGCATTATTTAATCTTAAATTATTATCAGTGTTTGTACAATGATAGCAGAAAACAAGAGGAACAAAAATGCACACATTTTTTAAGGTGAAAACCCACTGCGGGACAAAAACCACCTAATGATTTTCTAATAATTCTTTAATATTCAACTCTAATTGAAAATAAAGCTCCAACTTCCTAGAATCTAGAAAAAGCATTCTTCTCCAACTCCCACTAGATGGATGCTCCAACATCCGAGATTCTTTAGTAGTCAACTGAACGGATGCCCCAACACCCAATGAGCTGCAACTCACCCTAGCACCACCCTACCACCCTATAGAAGAATAAAAGAAGAATGGACTCCCGTACCAAGGAAAATGGTCCACTTTACAATGATATAGAATGATGTAGAAGAAGAATATATACTATACCATAACCCCAACTTTGACACAACCACTTAATGAGATCCTAGACCTCCCAACACTGCCTCTTCAACCCTTGGCAGATAGATACTAGTACAATTTTTACAATAATGTATTTACAATGACTTAGTACAATGATACCTTTACAATGATTGTATGCAGTGCTGCCCACTTGAAGACTTCATATGATTAACTTCTTGCTGCTGTTATGCACCTTGGTTGCTGCTCTGGTCATGCTACCCTCTTCTGCACCTTGCTTTTCTTTGTTGCCATAGAAAATCTAGTCCTTTACAACCCTTGACAACACATGATCTAGCTTTTTCTTGCCTTCTAGGAGCTCGATATTGAATCTGGTGTATCTCTGCTATTTTAGATCCTCAATATCTGATTTTTGGTCCTATAGTAGTCCTCTAAGTCTTCTTTCCAATTCCACAGGTCTGACCCAATTTGGATTCTTCAAGAGAGATTTATACCCAATCTCTCACAATGCCCTAGTTAAAGACTGTTTCAGCACAGCGAACTTGTATGGCATGCCACGTGTCAATGTTTCTTCATTTGTCTTTGAAATTGATAGAGCGCAATGTGCAGACTGTGAAATATCCACCAATTTTTATGGAATTCCAATCCGATACTCAGAGAGAGTGTTATGATGAATTTACCAAGGTCACTTCTTTGAGATGTATTTCAGGAGCTTGCAAAAACCATGACTTCCACAGATCATATTTCCAAAAATGTTGCGCACCTTGATCTGAAATTTTTACTGTGGCTTCCTCAAGATTTCAGCTTCGCCTCATAAACATTTCAACTTCTGAACCTTTGTAGAAAAAAATTTAGAGCAAAAATTCCGCAATGATGTAAGGTCCCACCTTACCCACCATCAGTAAGATAGAGAAGTAGATGTCACATAATCACTAATACTCATTTGCACAAAATCCTAAAGAATTAGTCACTGTAAAATTGTTTCCAACAACAAGCCCTTTTTTTCTTGAAAGCTTTAGATAATACAAGAAACAACTGTCTTATGCACACTTCAGCAAATTATTAAATTCATTTTCACATTCATACCAAAAACTTGCAGACATAGGAAGCTACACCCATTAAATAGTTCATTTATAATTTATAGTAACATAAAAAAAACAGTAACTAAGAATTTTACACTAACAATTTATATGCACAAAAGCTACAGCCATTCAAGATTTTTGACAAACACTTTGCAGACATGCACTCTACACTCATTGAGCCCTTATGACAAACACTTTGCAAGCATGCAATTAAAAGTCATTGAGGCATTTTGTCAAACACTTAGCAATAATGAATTTAAGATTATTCTTCAACATATTTATCTCATAAAATTCAGAATTGAAACTTTAAATGTTTACATCTTAAATAATCTTAGTCTTTCATCAAGGAATCAACAACATGCAAACATAACTCACAGCAGAAATCTACCAAATCACCCAGATTTCCGATCTGGGTTCTGAAAAGTATTTTTTTGGAATGAAATTAGGGGTTACATGTCCATTAGACATGGATACCCCCTGATGTTGGGCTGAATTGAATTAAAAATGCCCAGGAATGCAATTCTTGAAAACAACAAAATTTATAGCCTAAATGTTTCATTTATGACTTTTTTCAAACATATGGAATGAAAAATTACAACTACACCTCTACATGAGGAAAAACAACCCAGAGTTATGCTACTAAGATATGCTCATTGAAATCACACATTTCTAAATCCACCATATGAGTTCTTGAAACATTTTACCACCCACAAGCTAATTCATTTGACATGATTGACAAGATTTTTGCACCAATTGCTACAATTTAACAAACATATGGCAGCCCTAAATGCTACAGCCATTAAGGCTTTCTATCAAAATTCTGATAGTACTATTACAACAACTTGAATAACAAAACATTGAAGAATATGAAACATAAGCCATAACTAAAATTTATCTCCAACTTACCTCAAGCATTTGATCTTCCAAACTATACTTTAGTTGCCATTATTTTTGCATTTTCTTTTAAGGGTTGATTCTGTAATTCCTCCAAGCATATTTTGGATACATGTCCATTTTCTTACTTCTGCAAGTTAGCACTTACTCGTGCATAAATAAATTTATAACATTACTCATTCACAGATTTTGTCAAACACTTTGCAAACTATCCTAAGAACATTTATAAAACATGCATCTATTAATTACTTGAAACAGAACCATAAATCGTGAAATACTTACCCAAGTCCTTTGGAATTTATTTATTGAAATTACCTTCAACAATATTTGGCTTTCCTTTCTCAAATGCTACAATACCAAGATTAGTACCATAAACTATACCAATAATAACTCCAATATTGAGATCTAAATATCCATACATATAGATTGATCTAGTCTTCATTTTTAACTAATCAATAATATTTTAGATAACATAAGCCTAAACCAAAATTAGATGCTTACAACAATTTAAATGTCTACCTTTTATTTTATGCTAAATCTATACTATAATTTTAGGAGAATGGAAATTATACCTGAAGAGATATTCAGCTCCAATCGTTGAGAATATGATCCACCTTTGATCCCTTAACCAACTCATTTGAACCATCCAGTTTTCCACCCAACCATATCCAGGGAGAACTCCTCCCCCTGGAACCCCCGAGCTGTAAAAGCTCACAAACAGTACCAAGATACAGCAGTAGAGAGAGAGATGCAAGGAAAACTAAGGAAGATAGTTTTCATTTCCTCTAAATACCACTCATGTTCAACCTCAATAGATACTTAGTAGATTAGTAAGAAATTCAGATTTTTGTTTTGGAAGTAATTGAATACTCTCCATATCTCTCCCTCTCACAATATTCCTCAAGTCTCTTCCACTCTTGGCATTACCTCCCTCCCCAAATGAGAATACATGAGACTCATATATAGGATGAGCAACAAATTCTTGTCATAAAGGAGGAGTAATATGCATGCATTGTATTCCTTTTAGAGGAGTGTAACTTATGCCATTAAGGAGAGGTATGCATGCCTTATTTAAGGAGAGTGTAACATATGCATTAAAGTGAGTGTAAGAGGAATATTTTATGACACATATTTAATGTGTGTAAGAATATTTTATGACATATATTTAATGAGTGTAAGAGGAATATGCCATTCCTTGATGAGTGCACAAAAGAGAGTGTAATGTAATATTTAAAATAGAGAGAGTTACATAGAGCCATGAGAGTCATGAAGGAGAGAGGTGTGAAGTGATTGAGGAGATATAATTTCCTTTTTAATAATAATATCATAGTCTCATAAAAGATAAGAATAATATTAATAATATTTAGGATTAAGTCGAGATTTAAATATTACAATTGATTAATCATAAGTTAAGTGATTTTCCTTCAAGTATACTTGTTTACCCATTGATTGGAGGTGATTTACTATTTTTGGAAAGTCATACTTGAAATGGTAGACATGACTTTCTATTTTTAGAAAGTCACTCCAAAATTGTTAGGAATTAGATTATTAAGAAAATTCATCTACGAGTTTCCCATGAGTGGTATTTTTCTTCCGGATAATAGGGATTCCACACCCCTATTGTATGCATCTTCATGCCTTAGTAGATTGAGGACTCCGCGCCCTGATCTACTCTAAAGATCCAAGATTCCACACCTTGATCTTTTTAAATATTTAGGACTCCGCGCCCCAAACAATTCAAGACTCCACGTCTTTATTTTTCATGGATTTAGGACTCCGCGTCCTAATCCTTTTATCATATATCCAAGACTCCACGTCTTTATATTTCATGGATTTAGGACTCCGCGCCCTAATTTCCATGGCTTCTCATCTATTCTTCTTTGAAACTCCGCGTTTCACCTTAAGGGACTGATTGTGAGCTTTTACCCATCTGATGGTTCGTTGGTAAGGTCTTCTGCCAAGACTTGCACACATCACAATCTCATTGATCAAATAAATCAAATGAATTTCATAATTAACTTATTCAAATTTTACCAAATATTGTGCATGACTTCCACAGTCATTTTGGTTTTGGAGAAATGACTTCTGCAGTCATTCATAACTTGAGCATCCCTGTTGGCAATGACCAAGTCCCCTGCCACATCATGCTTAGTACGAGATTGTGCACATATAATCATACAAATCATGTATCATCCATAAATCATAATTAACCATATGTTCCACATAACTATGATTGTCCATGGATCTGTGTCTCAATTATAAATCACCATTCACATTTTACACCTATGTCCAAAATAGGATACCAAATGAGAAAACATCGCTAATATTCTCTTAACCAAAATCAATCCTTGTGCACGCAACCATAGATATTATCATAAGCACACAACAACCAAGTGACCCAAACCAGGTCATAGCATATAAGCATGTACATAATTCTTTCATACATAATATTATATCAAAATCACCATCTCTAAGTGTTATCAAAGCTATCTCACTAATAAGGGACACTACATACTCCCCCTCTTGGGCTAAACTTGGCCCGAAGTTTTTCCTACGGTCATAAGATACTTAGTTCTTTTAGATTCTTCTATCAATAAGTTGTTAACCTTATGTATTTGATATATATATATATATATATATATATTTTTTTTTTTTTCTTCATGCCAATCCATAGTTTGGAAGCAACTCCATGAAAACTAAACATACCATTCTTAATCAAGTAGAAAATATATCCATGCCATATTAGACATGTGTTGATATAGAATACCAAATATTTCTATATCAAAACCAGCCATACAATTTATAGTACCATATAAAAATACCATTGTATGTAATTGATATGATATCTACTTAATTTATCTATAATAATTTGATATTCTACATGTTCTTCTTTCTCATAGTCTATATGAATCCCACATGTGTCATCTTCTTGGTTCTGTAGGATGTTGAGCTTTCTAAGCTATAAATAGAACACACATTGGTTGTACACACAACAATGATGGTCCATACCATATCATAGTCAAATTGGCATAAAATAATCCACATACAATTGTGAGTGAAATTATGCAACAAAACATGATGTTATATATAAAACCCACTCTTACCCAACAAAACATGACATTATATATAAAACACACTCTTACATCCTACTTGCTTTATGTCTTTTCAATCCAATTTTCCTCTTTTCATTCCATAAGACATCCTTGCAATCGAAATATCTAGGATTTATCTTTAGTTTTTACCAAACGTTTACTCTTTAGGCAAAAATACAATTTGAGGTTCAATGTACCAGTTTAATTTTTTTTTTATTTTTTATTTACTAACAAGCTAAGGTTAAATACAATCCTCATTGACCCACTTATGTATTATAGATCATTCCTTTTGTTTCCATAATATTCATTATTAGTCACTTCTCTAACTTGAGAATCAATTATGAATGACTCTATTAGAAGATCTTAATCTAAAATCAGATTAATGATATCTTTTTTAACACGACTTTTAATCAAGAACAAATCTCACAGTTATGCAAATATGGTATCTATATTTTTGAATCTACCTTGATAACTCTAAGTCAATTTGTTTTCCAACTATGAAATCGCTCACGATTTCTATTCAGTAATTAATCAATTCATTTTCTTTCATGTCTTATCCCTTACTATTAATACGTGCACAACAACAAACTATGAAAACCATAAATTTCTCAAAATGTGATGAATCTTGTCAAATTTAAATAAGATTTAGACTATCACAAGGGAATTTCTAGCCTAAAGTTAAACCCTTTTTTTTTTTTTTTTAAGGATACTTACCACCCTCTCAAATTTTTACAACATTTTGTAGGACTAATAAATACTCATACAACTATACATCCCAACACAAATTCTTAAATCCAACAATCTCTTCCATTCCACATACAATACACTCATCTTAGGCTTCTAAATCATGTAAGAATTCCAATTCATCAAAATGTGATCTCACTCTCCTTCAATTTCTCCCTCAAAAAATATCACAAGCACATATTCTTGTAAAACAAGAACTCAACTAAGCTTTTCATTAATCACATGCTTCTTTTTTTTTCTTTAATTTCAAATAAAACTAGTTCTCACCACATAAAATATCTACCTTCTAAACATGTTATTCTCTTCACAATTTATAAACAATTTGAATTTTGACGCGATCGCCAAACTAGCAATAGCTAAGAGCAATACATGAGTTCAATCCTCATAATTTATCTAATTAATTTGGTTAAATAGAATGCAACCAATATTCAATTGATAAAATCATTAAAGAGACTATTATGGCTTTCCTACACCTAATTTGTCTTAAGCCAATAGAAAATTTATTTCATCAACTTATCACAATAATCTTTTTCTACATTTCAAGTATTTGAAAGTCATTTTAATTCTACCTAAATTCAATACATACAAAAGGATTACAATACTAGAGGATAGATATCTAGTTCACACTTCCATATATCAAAATCAGTTATTCCAAACATTCTAAACCACCTAATGGTGTTTAGTATACCAATCTTAGTATCTTCATTTGTAATAAAAATAAAATAATGGATTTAAAGCTCAAGCAAATTTGTGTTACAAATCTCTATCCATTTAACTTTAATTACACATAATCATTCCTTAATCATGAATATCATATTCCATCAAAATATTCTAACTAGAAGAATTGCTTAGCTCATAGATATATTTTACTTTGGATTCCACACCCATACCTTACCTCATTACTTATCTCATAGATATATACTAGTATGGATTCCACACCCATACATTTTCTCATAGATATATGCTAGTATGGTTTCCACACCCATACATTAGATCATAGATATATGCTAGTATGGATTCCACACCCATACATTAGCTTAAGGAAAACATAACATTCAAGTGTTCCTTAAAATGGTTTCCACAACCCATCATGCACCAATCATTTAAGCCTCTTGTTTATTAGGAAGTTCATACCTCAACCTAGTATTTGAGTAATTTAAAGTTATTTGATGCCTAATCTCAACCCAAAATACACAAAATCATGTCCAAGAAATCAGAGAAATTTCATTCTTACTCATTAAGAATGTATTCCCAAATCCTATTTTAACACATCTACTTAATACACATACATTACTCTTGAGTTTACATTCACAGTTAAAAGTGACATCTTTCAAGGTAGCTTTTAGTTAAGTTTCCTTTAGTGTAGGTACGAAAAGATTCAAAATTATCATGATGAACTCAATCATCACGTTAATGGAATCTCAGCCTTACACTTGTTACTCATTCCCAAAGCATACGCACCAAGGTCATCACACTATAGTCCAGATTAAGCCAATATTCTTCTCGGTAGATACGATTTTAGCAAGTAAAGATGGCTACTAAGCCCATATCACATTGAAAATGATGCACTAAAAATATATGAAACCATGCATTCACTCCACCTATCTCACTCTTTGATTGAAAATCAAGTCATTCACATACTTGGGTTTAACCCCAACTTTCTCAAGCACATCCTTTCCCAGCATGTCTCTAAGCATTTTAACATATTATTGATAATGTGTCTTAACAAAAATATAAAGGAATATAAGGGAATTTTATTTTGTTTTATTTCATGAGTCACTAAATGATGTAATGATAATAATATCCTCTATGCAACCAATATGCTTCCAAGTCAAGATATACAAGAACTCAACTTGCATGCAAAATCAAAATTCATACATCATCAAACTACAAATAAGCATGTTGGCCCATTAGGCCTAGTGTTGTAACTGGCTCCGATACCATATGTAAGGTCCCACCTTACCCACCATCAGTAAGATAGAGAAGTAGATGTCACATAATCACTAATACTCATTTGCACAAAATCCTAAAGAATTAGTCACTGTAAAATTGTTTCCAACAAAAGGCCTTTTTTATTTTGAAAGCTTTAGATAATACAAGAAACAATTGTCTTAGTCACACTTCAGCAATTATTAAATTCATTTTCACATTCATACCAAAAACTTGCAGACATAGGAAGCTACACCCATTAAATAGTTTATTTATAATTTATAGTAACATAAAAACAACAGTAACTAACAATTTTACACTAACAATTTATATGCACAAAAGCTACAGCCATTCAAGACTTTTGACAAACACTTTGCAGACATGCAATTAAAAGTCATTGAGGCATTTTGTCAAACACCCGGCAATAATGAATTTAAGATTATTCTTCAACATATTTATCTCATAAAATTCAGAAATTGAAACTTTAAATGTTGGAATCTTAAAACAGGGACTAAATAATCTTAATTTTTCATCAAAGACTCAACAACAGGCGCATAAAACTCACAGCAGCAATCTGCAAAATCGCCCAGATTTCTGATCTGGGTTCTGAAAAGTAATTTTATGGAATGAAATCAGGGGTTACATGACCAATAGGCACGGATACCCCCTGATGTTGGGCTGAATCAAAATAAAAACGCCCAGGAATGCGATTCTTAAAAAGAACAAAATATTATAGCCTCATTGTTTCATTTATGACTTTTGTCAAACATATGGAATGAAAACTTACAACTACAGCTCTACATGAGGAAAAACAACTCATAGTTATGCTACTAAGATATTATCATTGAAATCACATCACACATTTCTAAATCCACCATATGAGTTCTTGAAACATTTTACCACCCACAAGCTAATTCATTTGACATGATTGACAAGATTTTTGCACCAATTGCTACAATTTAACAAACACATGGAAGCCCTGAATGCTACAGCCATTAAGGCTTTCTGTCAAAATTCTGATAGTACTATTACAACAACTTGAATAACAAAACATTGAAGAATATGAAACATAAGCCATAACTGAAATTTATCTCCAACTTACCTCAAGCATTTGATCTTCCAAACTATATTTTAGTTGCCATTATTTTTGCATTTTCTTTTAAGGGTTGATTATGTAATTCCTCCAAGTATATTTTGGGTACATGTCCATTTTCTTACTTCTGATGTAAGCTGCAAGTTAGCACTTATTCATGCATAAATAAATAGATAACATTACTCATTCATAGATATTGTCAAACACTTTGCAAACTATCCTTAAACCATTTATAAAACATGCATCTCTTAATTATTTGAAACAAAACCATAAATCATGAAATACTTACCCAAGTCCTTTGGAATAAATTTATTGCAACTACCTTCAACAATATTTGGCTTTCCTTTTTCAAATGCTACAATACCAAGATTAGTACCATAAACTACACCAATAATAACTCCAATATTGAGATCTAAACCTCCATACATATAGATTGATCTAGTCGTCATTTTTAACTAATCAATAATATTTTATATAAAATAAGCCTAAACCAAAATTAGATGCTTACAACAATTTAAATGTCTACTTTTGATTTTATGCTAAAGCTATACTATAATTTTAGGACAATGGAAATTATACCTGAAGAGATATTCAGCTCCAATCGTTGAGAATATGATCCACCTTCGATCCCTTAACCAACTCATTTGAACCATCCGGTTTTCCACCCAACCATATCCAGGGAGAACTCCTCCCCCTGGAACCCCCGAGCTGTAAAATCTCACAAGCAGTACCCAAAATACAGCAGTAGAGAGAGAGATGCAAGGAAAACTAAGGAAGATAGTTTTCACTTCCTCTAAATAGCACTCATGTTCAACCTCAATAGATACTTAGTAGATTAGTAAGAAATTCAGATTTTTGATTTGGAAGTAATTGGATACTCTCCATATCTTTCCCTCTCACAATATTCCTCAAGTCTCTTCCACTCTTGGCATTACCTCCTCCCCCAAATGAGAATACATGAGACTCATATATAGGATGAGCAACAAATTCTTGTCATAAAGGAGGAGTAATATGCATGCATTGTATTCCTTTTAGAGGAGTGTAACTTATGCCATTAAGGAGAGGTATGCATGCCTTATTAAAGGAGAGTGTAACATATGCATTAAAGTGAGTGTAAGAGGAATATTTTATGACACATATTTAATGAGTGTAAGAATATTTTATGACATATATTTAATGAGTGTAAGAGGAATATGCCATTCCTTGATGAGTGCACAAAAGAGAGTGTAATGTAATATTTAAATTAGAGAGAGTTACATAGAGCCATGAGAGTCATGAAGGAGAGAGGTGTGAAGTGATTGAGGAGATATAATTTCCTTTTAGTAATAATATCATAGTCTCATAAAAGATAATAATAATATTAATAATATTAATAATATTGAGGATTAAGTTGAGATTGAACTATTACAATTGATTAATCATAATTTAAGTGATTTTCTTTCAAGTATATTTGTTTACCCATTGATTGGAGGTGATTTACTATTTTTGGAAAGTCATACTTGAAATGGTAGACATGACTTTCTATTTTTAGAAAGTCACTCCAAAATTGTTAGGAATTAGATTATTAAGGGAATTCATCTACGAGTTGCCCATGAGTGGTATTTTTCTTCCGGATAATAGGGATTCCACACCCCTATTGTATGCATCTTCATGCCTTAGTAGATTGAGGACTCCGCGCCCTGATCTACTCTAAAGATCCAAGATTCCACACCTTGATCTTTTTAAATATTTAGGACTCCGCGCCCCAAACAATTCAAGACTCCATGTCTTTATTTTTCATGGATTTAGGACTCCGCGTCCTAATCCTTTTATCATATATCCAAGACTCCACGTCTTTATATTTCATGGATTTAGGACTCCGCACCCTAATTTCCATGGCTTCTCATCTATTCTGCTTTGAAACTCCGCGTTTCACCTTAAGGTACTGATTGTGAGCTTATACCCATCTGATGGTTCGTTGGTAAGGTCTTCTTCCAAGACCTGCACACATCACAATCTCAAGGATCAAATCAATCAAATGAATTTCATAATTAACTTATTCAAATTTTACCAAATATTGTGCATGACTTCCACAGTCATTTTGGTTTTGGAGAAATGACTTCTACAGTCATTCATAACTTGAGCATCCCTGTTGGCAATGACCAAGTCCCCTGCCACATCATTCTTAGTACGAGATTGTGCACATATAATCATACAAATCATGTATCATCCATAAATCATAATTAACCATATGTTCCACATAACTATGATTGTCCATGGATCTGTGTCTCAATTCTAAATCACCATTCACATTGTACACCTACGTCCAAAATAGGATACCAAATGAGAAAACATCGCTAATATTCTCTTAACCAAAATCAATCCTTGTGCACGCAACCATAGATATTATCATAAGTACACAACAACCAAGTGACCCAAACCAGGTCATAGCATATAAGCATGTACATAAGTCTTTCATACATAATATTATATCAAAATCACCATCTCTAAGTGTCATAAAAGCTATCTCACTAATAAGGGACACTACAAATGACCTGTTTCAGATGGCCGAATTCCTCGCATAAGGAGGAAATGAAGATCACAATTTATATGAATGCTTAAGTTGCGAGGGGCTTCAACAAGTGAACGTGGGAGGTATTTTAGGAGTTTAAAAAATATTAATTATGACTTTTCAATAACCCGTGCCCCAACCCCATGGGGTTTTAGCCCACTAACTAGGGTATAAACTTCAAACATGAATATCTCTCAAATCGTGAAGAATTACATGGCGTGCCATATATCAATGGAAACATATCAACAAGTAGAAACCATCAAAATCATTATTGACCCAGAATATATTAATTTGGTAGGTCAAGCTTCCCATTCAATATTGGGTTAGCCCCTGGTGCTACTTGGGTTTACATCAATGACAATCGCTAATCAACACAACCATCAACTAACATTCCTACAGAAGACATAATGGGTAGATGCGATTTCTAGAAAATGGCTACAAAGGACCGATTACATTAGAGTAATGCAGAGAAACGCCATTGGCTCTCTGGTGTGATGTCTCAGCGGAGGCATGGTGGAACTCTGCATTGTCAAACCGGCATAAATATTGGAACTCTGACTCGAGAGCAAGAGGAACTGTAAGTGATTGTGTGGATGGAACTATGTATGTTGGAACTGCAACTTGCGGTGTGAAGGAACCTGGTAGTAAAATTTGTAAGCAAAAAATGGTATATCACCAAGCTTCAAGTTCGTAAGCTGTTTTTATTTTTCCAATAAGCATACGGTGATGAGGTGAAAATCAGCTCGGAAAATTTCTAGTCACACGTAGAATAAGGTTTAAGGTGAGAGGGATTAAGTACTAAAAATAAAATGTTTAAGTGGAGACCAGTATCCTGATGGCTTAAAGGTTTTCTTAGGATATAAGTCGAGGACCAATAACCAAAAAAAATGAACTAAAAAAGGTATTTGTGTAATAAATATTTTATTATATGGTTCATTGATAAAATCTCCGCTTATAAATTCTAATGATTTGCATTATCTTGGGAAGAGGCTGGGTTGGTAGCGGTCTTAAAAAGAAATTTTGGGTAAGCTATCTTTCCCTGCATCATTGAGTTCATAA
The DNA here is from genome assembly GCA_034641835.2 of Pinus albicaulis. Classification (NCBI taxonomy): domain Eukaryota; kingdom Viridiplantae; phylum Streptophyta; class Pinopsida; order Pinales; family Pinaceae; genus Pinus; species Pinus albicaulis. The sequence continues at coordinate 1,115,694,327 of CM076584.1, forward strand.
AATTTTGTGTAAATGTTGAGTGAAGATCCGTGGAAGTATGTGAGAGAAGCTTTGTGGAACGTTGAAACGAGTACAACACCAATACAAGCACAGGTTTTGTGACATGTGGGTGCATGGTTTATAAAACCTTGTTTATTGATTGATCTGGAAGAAAAAAGTTTTTGCAGACAACGTTATCAGTATTTTTAAAATTTGGATGATTAAATTCCCCTTGCCATATTTTGAGAAGTTAATTTTTTTTTTGTAAATTTTATGAAAGAGTAAAATCAGTCCAAAATTTGAGGAATACATCTCAGAAATTGATGTGCAAATATGGTTCGAGCACGGTTGTGTTTTTTGTTGCCCGAGAAATATATTGATGCCACCATGATAAGAGAAAGTTTTGGAAAATTCCTATGAATTAATTGTGCATTGAAGAGAGATGGTGTTACATGAGAACCGTCACTCCAAAGAAGGAGTTGCATGGAAGTACAGGAAAACTACCTGCTTACAATGGTAAGCATGTTGAAGAGACTATGGTATGAAGGAAATGCGAATATTCATAGTGATAAAGACGACATAGAAGAGTGAAGTCCGGAGAGTTGAAAGTTCGAAGAGAAGGTTTGTTAAATAACCTTGAAGGGATCATAAGGTATGATACATAATTTCGAAAAGGTATTTTAAGGTGAAAATTAAATGATTTATTTTATTTTAAATAAATCTTGGGGAAATGTGAATTGAATTTCAATCTAAAAGCTAAAGTATCATGTGAGTAAATGATAATGGGAGATGATATAATTGACGACTTGTGATATTTTTGAAGAATGGAGTATGAGAGACAGTGAAGTTTTTACATCATGAATGTATTAAAGGTGGATGTTCATGGGTATACTATATAACTTGAATTAAGTCAAAATATCCACTTTTGTAATTATTGGGTCAAGCTTTGAAGTCAAACAGATGTTAGGGTCAAAAGAAAATTTGGATAACTTGAGTTAAGATTGAATTATTGTACAAGAGGGTGTATTTTTCATCCAAGATGAAAATTTGATGTAAAGTCTGGGTCAAAAAGTATTGAATCAAGTCAAAGATTTTAATGTTATTGGGTGCATGATCGGCGGAACCTGACACCCAAAGAGTTGGTCATTATAACACACGAAATACTATAGTTGTTGTTTTGTAACAAAGAGGAGCAAGAGAGTTTCCAGAAATGATTCCAAGATGAAGAGCTGAAAGTGATCAAGCACAGGAAGAGAGCTTGCATTGTTGAATGGCAAGTAAGAAGGCTTGCTGAAAAGGGGATTGAATGAAATCCATAAGTGAACAAATGAAGTTCACAAAGGAGGAGAAAATGACTATTGATAGTCATTTCAGAAGAAAGAAGAAGGAGGATGCAAAGGCATATGGCATATGTGAGCAGTTGAATGATAGAGATTATGAGCAGGAGAAAGCTGAGATAGAAGTTCACCTTGAGTTATTGATGGAATTTTTGTAGAGAAATAAATACCAGAAACATGGTTGGAACATGAGGAGGAAAGTGAAATGGCAGAAGCTACACGCAAAGAGCGAATAGCAAGTAAACATACAGTTGATAGAAGAGCTGAGGAAGCTCGAGTAGATGATGAGTGTTCAAATGAGATGTGAAGAACTCAGAGAGGTTGAGTTTAAAATGAAAGTTTCCATTTGTGGCCCAGAACAGGCTAAAATTCTGGGTGATGAGATCAATGAGAAAGATCTCATGGAATATTGGAATAGTTTAGAAGAATTGTTGACAAGAGAAGTAGATGAGGCTATGAAGCCTTGTATTTTTAAATCTCACACTTTATGTATGTTTGTAGGTTGTGCGGAAGATGGCAGACGTTCTGGTGAAACTGTCACAGAGATGAATGAAAATTTTAAGGTGAAATATGATGGAGAATGCCTTTCAGAGGAGGAAGGTACTGATTTGTTGCAGTAGGAATAAATCGTCAATGAATTCTTGTTTGGTGTAAGACAACTAGTTGAAGCTATTATGGAGCAGAAGCATAATGAAAATTCCAAAGTGATATTCCAAGGAGGTAAACAAATGAATTTTTTTAATGAAATTGCTGACAGAATTTTGCAATGTGATGAAACAGAAAAATGGATAACTCGGGAGGATTTCCAGAAGAAAAATGAAGCTGGGAATGAAGGTTGTGATGAAAGGCTGGAAATATTTCACAGGGATATAGAGTTCTTGGAACGATGGCTTCAGGAACCTGAGGGAGAAGTGAAGCTTGAAGAACCTGATCCAGAAGAGATTGCAGTTACCATGCATGATAGTGATGAAATGTTTTTAGCATTTATAGAGTTGAGTGAACGTTATAACTTTTGAAATAATAATGTGACTGTAGATACAGAAAATGGCATTAACAGATATGATTTAGAAATCAGAGAAATTGAATAGAAAGTATTTGGAGTTGAGATGAAAGATCAGAAGCAACAAGGAAGTTGTGTCCTTAGAGACATAAAGGAAACATAAGTATTGAACCAGTAGGATAAAGATGAAAGCAACCAGTAGTTCAAAACATGATCTACTGAAATCCAGAAAGTTGATGATGGGAGATTGGTGCTTGAACCATAAAAAGAGGCAAAAAGGTCTAATATTTTTAAAGTTAACAGTTTGTTGACGAATTCAGGTACAACATCAGATGAGAAATTTGTTGCTATAGAAGCAATCAATGACTATAGTTGTGGTCAAGAAGAAATTATTGATTATTCTTCATTGCAATAAGTTGAGTGTTCAGCTCAGTTGGAGATAAAAGCATTAGACAAAGAGAAATTTCTTCGAGGAATTGGCAAAAGAAATTGTTGTAAAGGCCGATGGAATTCGATTGACAAAGCGAGTGATGAGTTACAAAATGGAGTTGATACTTTAAAGGACCAATGATAAAACAGATTTTGGATCCTAGAGGGAGAAAATCTTCAAGACTTGTGCCTGTCGCATTATTACAGAAAAGTGACAGACCTCATAGACTGGATTCTATGGAAGCTTCTCTACATGGGGAGTCTGATAGAGGAGCATCCTGCTTGGGTTTTATTAAAATATTGTGTAATTAGGGGGGTGATGATTTTTTAATTATTTTATAAATTATTGCACTTATTTTAAAAAATTAAGAGAGAAAATTGTAAGTGAGGATTATTGTAAATATTATTTTAATAAATTAAGGATATGAATGGAGTTGAATTGGGTAGATAATCTAGGGATTAGGAATTCCTTAAACGGGACTTAGTTGAGTCTAAAAAAGGATAAATCTAATTTAGATTTTAGTTGAGATTTCTGTGGAGGAAATTATGGATTGGAATAAATTCATTATTATGTATAAATATGAGGAGTGTGTGAGGATGGAAAACAATGAGGAATACAAATAGAGAGAGAGATAAATGGTTTGAGAGCTTTTGTAAAAGGGCCGAGAGCCAAGAGGCCATCCTTTGTAATATTTGGCCAAGGAATTTATTGTGTTATTATATATTAGTATTTTTGTTTGTATGCCTCTCTTTTCTTTATGTATGTGTTTAACTAAAGCAAATGTAGTTTTTAATGAAGATTTTTCTTGAGAATATTCATGTTGAAGGAAGCACACACACTATTATATGCTAGGATCTGTTTTATAGTAGAATACTGGTATCAACTACATAATGATTTTGACATATGTTCAGTAAGTAATTATAGAGTTAAAGGTACTGGAGCGGATAGAGAGACAACTAGAACAAATGGGTCAGCTATTGCAACCAAAGAAACAGATTGAAATGACATTTGGACTAAGGAGTATGTTGATACTAGCTAGAGCTACAGTTTGAATATTTCGAAGATAGTGAGTGAGGAAAAGGGTGGTACCGTGTGAATATGAACATCGTTGCACTTACAACTTAGATATTACACGATTTCCATGAAGGTATAAAAACTAAAATGAAGGAGCAAGAATAGCACACTTCATTTTTAAACATTTTGGTGGAGAAGGAAAAAGATTTTTTGAAGAAGGAGCTTGAACATTTTATCAAAGAAATGGATGGAGTACACAAGTAGCAACAACAATTAGAGGATATCATCGCAAAAAATTGTAATGAATTTCCTGACGTAAAGGTCCGCAAAGAGGAGTCACCAGTAGAGAAGCTAATGACGCTCGACATCACAATAAAAGACTTAAAGAATAAGTTCGCACAGATGAAGTTTGAGTATGAGGTAAATATTATTGAGCTGCAAATGAGGCTGCAACCAGTCACACCACCAGAAATACGTGAGAAAAGGTACATGGATCTAAAATATGTAGTACATGGCATCTTTGACACAATGGCGGAGTGTGAAAAACTTATAGATGACATTATGTAGATTTGGACCTCACTGCAAGAGGAAGCAAATATTTCGAGGATTGAAGAGGAGCTCAATGCAACGCAGATGCAGTTGGAAGAAATATGAGCAACTACAAAGACCTTACTCATATCATAGAGGCTCACCCGCATCACTGAAGGGAATAATCTTCAAAAGAAGATTGAAAACCTTTAGAGAAAAGAACAGATTCTAACAGAGAGGACTAATCCATGGCAGGATGATGCCCTCCAACTTTTGCAGACAGTAGAGGATATGCTCAAGGGGATATGATAGAGTGAGAAATAACTGTTGCAGAAGACTTCTGGACTAGTAACAGAGGAAACACTCGAAGAAATGCATCAATAGGATAATAAAGTAGTAGATATACTCCAACAGTATAATGTCACCTACATGAGAATCTTAGCAAAGATCCAGGGCACAACAACTGAGTGACTCGGGACTAGTCACATGTGAGTGGTGGGGGCATATTGGGCATCACCCAAATTGGTCCAATTTTGGTCAAAGACTCCACATTTTGAGGAGCAGAGTGTGTGGTAGTGTGAATTAATATTTATCACGCGTTGTTCTAGGGGCTTCGAGGTGGTTGAGGCCCCTCATTTTGTAACAGGTTTTGGGGTTTTATTTCATTTTTTTGTCGAGCCCATGGTATATGGACCATGGTTTTGTATATATATATAATGTATATAAAGATATATAATGCTTTTTATAAGAGACACCATCATATCAATCAATGAAGAGTATTCATTTAGCGCAAGTAATTCAATATTTTGTTCTATGCTTTGGGCCTCAAGGAAAGGCTCCATGGTTGAGTGCATGGAGACCTTGGAAGGGTCTTCAGCTTAGTGCGTAGACCACCTGCAGCTATGTGCACAGGTCAAGAAGCTAAATGTACACATCTTAATAAAGAAGAATATGTTTTGGGCCATATTTTGTGTTTATGTCTATTGTTATGTTTCTTTCTATTAGTGGATGATTTCTAGTAAATGTTATGACAACGAAGTTTATGTTGTTCTATGATATGCTATGTTAAATTGAATGTGACGAAGTAATTATCTAAGTTATACAACACATTTGTGATGTGTATGCCAAAATACTAAGTAAAATATAGAAAAGTGAATTAAAAGCCACCTTTCGTAGTCCCTCAAGGCTGTAGAAACTTGGTTCTACAACCACCCATAGCCACCTCAGGTGAGACTATGATATGATTGTAGGTCATTGCCGAAAGGGTTGACTTCTAACAGTTTTTTTGGTACAAAGTACAAGTCAAACCTGGTTCAAGCCCATCAAAGCCAACATATATAGCTTGGTTTTTTGAACTTCCAATGCGGAGGAAGCCTTGCCAAGGGATGGAATACTGGCAATTGGGGTGCCTGCGGAGCTTGGGATGTGAGTGAATGCACAGAAGGGGTGATCAGATTTCTCGAGGGATTGTGTAGTAGAGAAGGTAAGGTCAGGGATGGATTTTTTTGGTCATTAGAATTTCCAAATGGAATCATATGCACATTGGGAGTGTGCCCTAGAACAATGAGTTGGTAACTATTCACTGAGAGGAAAAGTGGCAGAGGATTATAGCACTAGAAATTGCATGTATCCTTGCCTTTGGCATTGGATTCTGGACTTCTTGGGAAGTAAGTGAATCCTGGTATTAATTTGAGGGTGAAGGTGTGAGTCTCTAGATTCCCTTGTTGTTGATACAGGAATTGTATCCTTTTATTTGTTGGTTGAGAAAATGTGTATATGTGTATATTATTGTAAATACTGTATCGATCTAGTTTATAAAGCTCCATAGAAAGTATGGTTATTTTTTGGTTGAATCAAATGTGGTTGTTATTGTCAATACCATAATGAGCTATGATATAAAGCTCTAGTACACCGTATGATTGTCACGATGAGTTTTTCTTTTGAGCATGTTATTTATTATAAATATTGCAATGAATTGTGTTATAAATCTCCATAGGTAATATGTTTTTTCCGTATTTTGGTTGGTTGCAAGTGTTTTTGAACACCGAGGATGGTGTTCCCCCAAGGGGGAGGTTTCTATAACAACCCTGGTAAAAATACATGTAAAAGTATATAATACCACCAAGTATGGGACACATATTCCAAGCTAAATGGTGGGAAAAACATCCTATCATGAGTTCACTTCGGTTTTTTATGTCTAAGGAAATCGGAAAAGGCAGTGCAAAGAATTAGAAAGGTAAAGTGGCATTTATTGGCATTTATTCATGAAAATAATGGAAATTAGGAGAAAAGGAAGGTGAAGGGTCACATGTTGCATGTGAGGAGGAAAATGAAGGAAAATAATGGGAAATTAAGAAAATAGAGGCCTCATTAATAAAAAGGATTTTTTAGGATCAGTCGGTAAGATGTTTCTCAAGATTTGGTCAGTGCATTTTTGGAGCTCCCTCATTACTCTCTCTCTCTCATACTCTTGGATATTTATATTTTTTCTCAGAGCACTCTTGGAGATTTTGGATACTTCGTGATTGGAGAAAGAAGGAAAAGGAAGACCATGAAATCACAAGAGGATATTGTGATCAACATCTACAATAGGTTCTGGGTGCAGGTACCGAGTTGCATGTATTTCTTCCTCATTGGTTTTGGCACGCATGGTGTATGCATGTGGATTTTCCTAGCCTTACCATTTCCTAGATAGCCATGGTGTTGTGGGTTTATTTCCATTTATTATTTTCTGGTTGGTTCTCATGATTCCTTAGTTGAGGGTTGAGTTATTAGTTCCTATAAGACTTGGTTGGAAAAACACTCTGGAAGCTCAACGAAGAACTCTGGGTTGAGTTACTAGTCCTGGAAGCACTCAACCCTTATTTGGACAAGCATTCTGGAAGCCCTAGGTGGGTTGATTTACTAGTCCCGGTGTTGTAAAATTATTTGGTTTTGATAAGTTAGAACATTACAAAAAAATTAAAATTAAAATGCTAAGTTTGGATATGAATAGAAAAAGAGAAAAATAAAAAATGTTAGGACTTTGTATAAATTGATTATTCATATCAAGAAAATGATACAAATAAATTGCCCTAAAAAATGAAGGCAAAATAAAAAAAGTTAGAAAAAAAAAATACAAAATGTTTGTTTAGCTTTAAAAAATAAAATTTTCAAAGGTTGCTTGTCTAAATGCTCCATAAATTGTTAATTATTATTAATTTTTGACTAATATTATTCTTTAGGAATTAATCCTTATCGTAATAATCGGCATAATCCTTATTGTAATAGACGACACTTATTTTTATCCTAAGTTTCTAAAGGACAAAAACATTTGTCGTTTTGTAATATCACTGAGGCATCTTTCAACGACAAATCTATTTTCCACCCAGATCAATGATGAGGAAGTCTTTCGCACCCCCCTTGCCCATTTCTCGTTAACATCACGCTGGGGGGGGGGGGTCCAAAAAGTAGTTTCATGGATGGGGGGCCCTCCCTACGTGTCACCTCCATATCTGATTCTTCTGATGTTTTGGTCTTGAGTGATGCCTTATCCAAAGCCTTTGAAGATGACTGTGAAATCATGCTAAGGGAAAGAACATATCTTAGCTAAGAAGACATTCAAACAAACACTATTGAGGTTGAAGCAAATAGGTCTGCTTCAGCAAATATAAAAGGAAAAGCTGAAAAGGCTCAAAGAAAAATGAAAGCTAATCAGAAGCCTCTTCTTCTTTTAAATCCAAAAATGAATATCATAAAATAGATGAAATTAAATCATTAATTAGGAATATTTCAAGTAGGATTTCTAAAATTGAAACACAACCTAGATCAGTCCAGCAAACTGGTGCTAGACCTCAAACACAAACTCAAGGTAAATTCAAGAAAACTCCTCAATTACAAATTCTTCAAAGAACTAATAGTGATCAGTAAATACCACCACCTCTGTTGATTGATGATCAACAACCTGATGATAATACTCTTTCAATCACAGAAGACATTAACAACCTTTAAAATACATTTTTTCAAACTGCTATTGTCCCTATTCCTCAAAATCAAATGTCTCAAGAGGATCAAAAAATTCTCAAGTCTCTAAATATAAATACTTCTAAGAATTTTTAATTCTTGAACTTAACAGAAGATATGATTGAACACCAAGGACAGGTCCTAGAAGGTCTCCTAAGGATTCTTTCATAGTTGAACCAAAAGTGAAATCTATTGAAACTCAAACTACTACCATTCAACCTTTGAATCAGCCAACCAATACTATTCAAATTGATAAAATTATTTTGAATTATTTTAATGTTGAGAGAGAGTTACAGAGAGTCAAGATCCCACCCCATTGTTGGAACTTTCAAATAATACTGGATATAAGAATCAAGTCACTAAATGGATTCAAAACTCAAGTGTAGATGCTGAAGGGGATGTTATAATCCTTCAAGAAGAAAAACATTAGTAGTATTTGGTCCAAGATCTGACATGATAGATGAAATAGTACCACCATTTTATGTAACTTTGAAATCACATGATTCATTTCTATACAAATGTATGTTAGATTCTGGAGCCTCTCATTTCTATTCCTAAGGTTATTATGGATCAATTAAATCTGGAAATCACTCGATCTTATCATGACCTATACACCTTTGATTCTAAAAGAGTATAATGTTTAGGAATTATAAAGGACTTAGTGGTAACCCTAGCCCAAACACTAGTGAAACGTGTAGTCTTATATATTTTTGTCACTAATATTCCCCCTAATTCTGGAATGCTTTTGTCAATATCTCGTTGTGCTAAAATAGGAGGGAGTCTTCAGATGGATATGCCTTTTGATACAATTCATGTATATGGAGGAGAAAATCGTAGATTGTATATAGAGGTTAGATTTATTCATACTATTTGTAAAGCAGACCAAGCTAGAAATCATCCCATATATGCAGTTGAACAAGATTTTGGTTGTTTCCAATTATCTTTAAATAATTCACAAAATTCCCAACTTAAAATTGAAAATGTTGTTGAAACTCCCAAAACTGGTCAAAATGATATTTGGAAACTTTAGTTCAATGGATCTTGTTCTAAACATGGAGTTGGAGCTAGTGTTGTTTTAATTTCACCATAGAAAGAGAACATGACTCAATCTTGCAAGTTGGATTTTGATGTCACTAATAATGTTGCAGAGTATGAAGCTTTCCTTCTAGGTTTAGAGCTAGCCAGAAGCCTAAAAGTGAAAAATATAAGGGTTTTTCAGTGATTATGAACTCATAGTTATACAGGTTAGGAATATTTGTCAAACAAAGCATCCTAGGCTTAGGTCTTATATTTTTTTCATGAAGTCAATATCACTTCCATCCCTAGAAATGAGAACATTCATGTAGACCCTTTAGTTGTTTTTGCAAGATCTTTCAAAATCCTAGATCAAATTCTAGTGAAATATCAAATCCAAGTCAAATGTAGGCCATCCATTCCTGATAATCTAAAATATTGGAAAATATGTGAAGATGATGAAGAGTTTAAATATTTTCTTCAAGTCATTGATGAATTATTTGTTTTACAAATTGAATAATATCAATCAGATATGAATGAGCTTGATAAAGAAAATGAAAAATCTGATTTAAATTCAAAAGTGGTTGATCATAATATCATCCAACTGTCAAACAATTTCATTCCTAAAGGCCTAGTCCCTTTAGAAAAGCTATTTGACCAAAATGATGTCCCTAGAAATCCACTGTTAATTTCACCTGAGGATGATATTGAAAAGTATAACATTGGAACAGATGAAGACATTAAGAACATTAAAATTTTTGTATCCCTACCTCCTAAAGTTAAAAATGAATATCTTAAACTTCTTAAAAATTATAAAGATTTTTTTTCTTGGTCTTATATTGAATTGAAAACTCATGACACATCTCTCATAGAGCATAAAATTCCACTGAAACCTAAAGAAAAACCTTACAAACAAAAACTAAGAAGAATTAATCCATTTTTTCTTCCTACTATAGAGAAGGAACTTAAGAATTTACTTGATGCCCAAATAATTTTTCCCTTAAGATACTCAGATTGGGTAGCTAATTTAGTTCCTGTTAGGAAGAAAAATGGGGAAATCATACTTTTTGTAGACTTCAAAAACCTAAATAAATCATCCTTAAAAGACAACTATCCATTACCCAAGATGGACCAGTTGCTCCAAAAGGTTTCGGGTGCTAATATTCTTTCCATGCTTGATGGTTTATCTGGATATAACTTGATAATGGTGAGTCCAGAGGACAGGGAGAAGATTGTCTTTACCACTCCTTGGGGAACATTCATGTATGCCAGAATTCCCTTTGGTTTAACAAATGTTGGAGAAACATTTAAAAGAGATATGGACTTTGATTTTGCGGGTAAGACAAACAAGTTTTTTGTTATATATCTTGATGATCTTACTATATTTTCTAACTCAGATCATAAATATTTAAAACACTTGATGAAAGTTTTTGACAAGTGTAGAAAATTCCGGATATCTCTAAACCCTGAGAAATATTTGTTTCTATCAAAGAAGGAAAGTTGCTTGGTCAAATCATTTTAAAGGAAGGAGTGGTGATTGATCCTAAAATATTATCAATAATTCAATCGCTTTCATTGCCAATGAATAAGAAGGAGATCCAAGATTTTATTGCAAAAATTAACTTCTTGAGGATATTCACTCCAAATTATGTTGAAATAGTTAAAGAAATAATTTAGGAAAGCCAAAAAAGAATCATGACAACAGACTATTCCTTCTAGATATGATTTGACTGCATTAAAAATGCCATATCTCGAAGCACCAAATTTAGCTTAAAAAGAATGAATTTAATCGCAAGCATATGAAAAAATATCACTTTAGTTGTGCATAACAAACAACGGAACATCAAAGGTGTTCGCCAAAGTCCTTACATTCACAACAGTTGACCAAGATAAATGTCAGTAAAAACCTAGATCTATGAAGTTAAAGACATTAAACAACAAATAAAAGCAAGACTTTCTCCATGCATCCAACATAGAAGACAAGAACATTTTAAAAGAATTTTGTATTTATGACACCTAGGAAGGGAACATAGAAAGATGTTACCAACCCCCATCAATGGGATGGGTTCTTGTATGTCCTCAGTGATTCAGATCTAATATATCTCTCTCTTGATGGTGTGGAAAACCCAGGAAAAAAATGGAACTCAAAGGGAGCTCACAAGCAAAAAGACGGAAAAATATGACAATGATGGAGGATCAAAGTCATAGAAAAGTATAGACAAAAAAGTATAGATCCGTAGTGATCTTTAGGCAACAAAGGCAGTGAATGAATGGAAAACTCTTATATCATAATAAAATATTGAGTTAGTCTAGATATTGGTGCATAGTTAAAATATTATTAACCAAATCTAGATCCAACTTTTATGGAATATTTTATTATATTTGTTGGAGGGGAAAAGAATTTGAATTTGGTCAAATCCATTTATTTGTAAATAATAAATAAATAAATGATTTATTTATTATTTTAAGAATGTGGTTAAGTTATAATTAAATAAATAGTGATTTATTCAATTATTTATAAATGATTTAGTCAAATTAATAAGGAATATTATTTAAATAATGTTTTAAATAACTATTCCTAGAAAATAATAATATAAATAATGATTTATATAATTAATTTTCTTGTTTTGGGTTAAATATGACCAAGAATATTAATTAAATTGTTGTTTAATTAATTATCCCTTGAGAAAAATCAAACAAATAAGGATTTATTCAATATTTCCTCATGGGGTTTCCTGTTTAGACCATAAAAAACTTAATAAATTATGGATTACTAAGTTTTTTTCATAGCAAAAGAAATTTTACTTCGGGTAAAATTGGTCTTACATGATGTACTTTGGTCCATCTAATAGTCACAGGTTTTATGACCAAAAATTGGTGTAACAAATTTCCCCCCAGCATGTGAGTGTTAGGAGATAATCATATGACCAAAGTACGTTGTAAGAACTCAATCACTAGACACCAAAGGGGGACTTAGAGAGAGAGAAATATAAGGTAGAATAAAGTGCTATAGGAAAAGACACTAAGGAGGCGAGACTTACAGGTGAGACAAATATCTTTTATGTGTGAGTACCTGTTCTACATGAGGCCGGGGAGGCATACCTATGCCCACCGAGATAACAAAGTATAAAGAATAATGCATCCAGGAAACAAGGGACTGAACTATATAGTACATGCTGGCATAAACATGGGCTAGATAAAGACAGGATAATGGATCCCATATCCATATTGTGCCTAAGACAACAACCAAGACTTACACAATAATATATGAGTATATGAGATATAAGTAAAACCAAAGAGGCCATGTAAAATAGGAAAGGGCTCTGAAAATATGAATGATACATGCAAACTAAAGAGGCACTGCAAGCGGTTGAGGCCAGAACCATCAACTCTAAGGAGATGCAACCAAGTTTGTAGTAGAGAAGTCATCCAAGTATGTGGGGGGCTACCTGAAGGGCCACCCCTTCATGAGGATTGAAACATCTCACACACACCCATGAAATCATTGGTACAATCTGTTGCATCACTCAACCATCAAGTATACAGATCTCGATCATGCCATAAGGAGTTGGAGCTGAGAAACAATCAAGTCAAAGGGAAATAAAGAGTCCCTTTTCCTGATTCGAGGCACTAAAAAAGAGTGGAAGTTAGAACCAAGGTACATCGCCCTTGTTGTGGTGGATTAGTTGCACGGGTGTACGAAATTGCACTAGTTTAAAGAGTGTGGTATACTCTTTAAACTATTGGTAACAGGCAGAAAGTGGTGGAGCTCAAAAACAAACAATTCAATGAAACAAGTATGCAAATGTAAACTCAAATTAAACTAAAACTAAAACACAAATATACAAAAGCTATCAAAGAGAGTCAAAACGATAATAATAGTAACGATAGCTCAAAGGCCTCTTCTTATTAAACGTTTGAAATGGAGAAGAAATTTTACCCACTTGCCAAAGGGCACCTAGGCAATGGCTCTAGGTCCCAATGCAAGGATGTTTCATTCCAAGCTCTGTCTCTGATGCAGTTTCCCTCTCTCTCTATCATGGTGGACTAGGACTAGGATTTTTGGATGGCCAATGATCGAGTCCTCGTCAGCTCCAAATTCGAGTCACACACTGTTGGTGTTGCTTGGGAAACTTTGGCCAGCATAACAATGTGATCACCATTTCTACATCTCTTGGTGGCTTTATATAGGAGAGTTTCAATTCCTCCTTCCCTCCCTTGGTACATGATGGATGGTGACCCAAGGGAGAGGTATGATTCCATTGTGTGTTCAAATATTCCTTTGTGTGCTCACATAGTGTCTAAGGAGGCACTAGTGGTTGTCCTTAAGCGGCTTCATATAGGGAGTAATTGTCCTTTGCTTGGTGTGGTCCCGGAAAGTGAAAATTTTCCATTTCCAGGAATGCACGCTTATCGAGAAAAAAGGTGTGCAAAAGGCGCTCTTCTCAAAGGATTAAGCACACAATCCAACATTTATGACTAGTTCAAATCTGATTTTCTCAAAACCTTAGATATTTTAAATACTTTCTTGAATCCATAATGTGTTCCTGCCCTGTAAATCCTTAGGCTTGACATTAATTAATGCCATCTTCTACTGTATGATTTTCCAGTGTTAACATTTGCCCCCTAATGTGTGAGTTTGAGGAAGAACTGTATAGCTGAAATATATTATAATTTCTTTTTTGTATCGTGCGCAGAGAGAGAGAGAGAGGCTTGCGTGAATCTTGGAATTGAAAACACCTTGCACCATTTCCAAGATGACCATGGCCTAAGAGACCCCTGCAAGCAGATAAAATATACAACATATATACAAAATTTCAACGAGGCGGGCATGTCCCATGCTCTTGATGCTATGGGTAGTTAAACAAAATTGACAGATACATGTGTTATCTATGTCACTGTTATGGTAGTGATGATGGCGGTTGTTAACGATGACTGCTGACGCCCTCAGGGGCGTTTTTTCTTTGACAATAGTTGGAATGTGGTACCCAGATGATTAAACTGCATATGTAATGGTTGGGACCTTCCCGTGTAAGCATTGTTGACAGAGACGCTTATGGAGGCACGGGTCTTCGACAAATCTGATCAAAGTGAAATGGTTGTAAGGTATGATACCATCATGACATGAAAGATTTTGCTGTAGTCGAATTTCAGGAGGATCGATGACATCTATGGACAATGATGTCTCCCACAGTGCCACCCCAGGATACCCCTTTGGATGGGGAGGGGTGATCTAAGGTACCGCTTCATTTTTGGAAAATAGGTGTTGAGGTCGACAAAAAGGAAGCCTTAACCGAACCATGGGCCGTTGACCTAAGGGGTCGAGGACCTAGATGTGATGGGTTTAACATAGGCATGTTGGTGAGAGGTGATAAAAAATGGATGATGGGGATTCAGTGGCGCGAGGTCGAAGTATACTTTAGCAGCGTGGCAGCAGTCATAGGTATTTCTAAAGAGAAAATCCCTAGAGTCAGTAGGACTTCCAGGGCAGGTGAATTAGGGGAATTTTGAGGTCTATAATGGGCCTCCTAAGGAAAATGTACAATCAAAATTAACTTTATGAGAACAAATCACATTTTAGGGGATGACATCATCCCCAATGGTTGAAGTGGAATTGTTTGAGTTAAATGTACTTACTTGTTACATTCTCAATGGTGGATAAAGCTCATGGTTAACTATGGTAGTGTTTTTAAGTACTTTTAAAGTCATAAAGTAAAGTACTAATAATAAATGTCATTTCACACTTTTTGAATAAAACATTATTATAGTCATTTAATATTTTTTGAAAGAAACAATTCATATCCTTACATAATCTTCATGTCTTTACACATTTTCAATATATTTATTTTTGAATTATATATTCATCTCATTTTATTTAATATTATAATTTCAAATGAATTATAATTTTTTTTAACTTATTTAAGTACAAAGGAAAAAATGCATTAGTAGTGCAATGATAATGAAATTTTATTGAAACACACATTCTTATTTACAGTCACATCAATACAATTTTTTTATTAATTTTATTTTGGTACACCTTTTCAATTGAATTTAACCATGGTTACATGGATTGTGGTGAAAAAAGTAAAATGAAAATTCATAAATATTATTTTATTGGTTTAGCTATTATTTTATTATTTCCTTAGGAGGCCCATTTTAGACCTCAAAACTCCCCTAATGTGAACCGGCTATGAATTTCGTGATGGTGCATGTGTGGGGGTGAAATACTTCGACCAAGGGGAATGAGGGACTTTTGCCATGGGGGAAAAGATGACATATGAGGGCGAAGAGGCGAAGGGCATTGTTGGTGGTCTTTGTACACTTACCAAAAGAATAAAATAATGAGGTTTGGTTTGTACAAAACACAGAGATGGGTACCCCAAAACATGAAAGGTTTCACTCACTGAAGGTGTGAGGACGGTGTTTTTCTGGGGGTGGGGGTCCCATTGATTGGTCTCATTTGCGGGATTGATGAAGTGTATGAAGAAGTGTCACAGTTGGGATTATGTTGATGGAGGTATGGTGGGCCAAATGCGATGCACGGAGGTGCGCTTTCAATCTGCTTGCACAACCTGATCATACGGGAAGGGGATTTGAGTTTGAATTGTAAACTTGACCTTATGCCTGATGAATGGATGGGCACAAGGTGCTTCCCAGACTGAAATGGTATGGCCATGGTGTCACTTAAGATGTGATATATGGTCTACTTTGGGTGACGAGCACAATAGAGGGTGTTATCACCCAAAAATTTTCAAAACATTATTAGGTTAACTCTGTTTTTTATCATGATTTCAAAATAGGTTTAAAAGCCATTTTAGGATTTGGTTAAGGGTAGTTTAGATTTTCACAAGTCCAAAGGTCATCATTAAGTACAAATAAAGTCTTTAAAGGGTCCAGTCATGGTCAAATATTCATATTTTCCATTTAGGAGTCATTCCATAAGGTTTCAGGTTAAAAATGTGCAATTAGCCAAGAATCCATGTTTTCATAGCGCTGTTAGTTCAAAAAAGTGGATTTTCACTATGAAATCGCTAATAGTTTGATAGAGAAAACTGGGAAAAATATGTTGTGGGTGCTACGAAAGCACGATTTCTTAATCGTCTTGTCAATTAAGCTGAAATATGTAATAATCCATTGGGAAATGATAGGTTAGTGGTATGATGAGTCAGTTAGTGATGAGATTCAATGTAATAACCCATCCTACAGTCATCAATGTCATGATAGGGGATGAATGAGGCATCATTCAGTTATGATATGAAATTTCAAATTCAAAATCTTGCCTAATCTGATCATTCTCATTTCATTAGCCTCCATACAAGTGTATGAGCTCTGAATTGGTCAAGCTAAACCTATGGTTGTTCTATACAAAGGTTATCTTAATCCTAATCAAGCGATGTTGTTCCATATACTCAAGCGAGGTTGTTCATATCCTAATCAAGCGAGGTTGTTTCATAGATTCAAGTGAAGCTGACAGGTTGTTCTAAGAAGCATGGAAGACGAAAATAAAGTCCATAGAGGGGGACATTGTTTAAGATATGAGCATGAAAATATGAAGGCCATAACTGAAGACAAAACAGTGATGGAGGCTTTTAGCAATGTAGGTTGTCTCCAATTTTGTCAAAAGCTGCAGGGTTGCCACACACAGGTGTCTAAAGAATTTACCTTGCATTTCAATGGAACAACTACCAAAGTTGGGATGTTAAATGTGCCAATTACACCCAAGATCATTTCTTCTATGACAGAAATACCAAGGGGGCATGAAACTTGGTTTAAAGGTTTTAATTTTGATATGGAACCATGCAAGGAATTCATGAAACCTGAGTATGCAGACATGGACCTCAATAAGGCAATACCTAGAAGCTGCATTAAAGACACCTATGCAAAGTTTTTGTTCAACATTTGGAGATACTTTACATGTGAAGGTAGATACCATAAGGTTTATACCTATCATTTCAAACTACTTCTACATTTCACAGGTATTATTTCACTTGATTTTCCCTTTTATTTACATACGAGCCTTGCCCAAATGGCTGATAAAGTACAAGACAAATTTGATGGTTGTGAAATATATTTGTTTCACCATGGTTTGATGATCTTATTGGTTTTGAATGAGCTTTAGAAAATAAGCTGAGATTGGTCTTCCTTTTTTTTTATGAATGGTTTTGAGCTGGAAACCCTAACCCCGGCTAGAAACCCTAAAACTAAAGGAACTCCTTCACCACCAGTAGTAGAGACTAGTCGACCTATGGTTGCAAAATCAAAGAGGTTTGTAAAATTTAGACCATGGAAACAAGTTGAGAAAAGAATAGAGTAGACACAATTTCTTGTTGAACCAACTCCATTACTTGAAAAACAAAGTACAAAGAGTATCAAAGAGGCAAAATAGAAACAAGTTGCCAGCAAGAAGGAAATCAAAAGAGTGACAAGAAGATAAGAAGTGGCATTAAAGGGAAATATAGTTGTTTCAGTTTCAGAAGATAGCCCAGTAATTAAGGGAAATTTAGATGAAATCCTTCATGCAATTGATATAGAAGAGATACCCATCGTGCAAGCTGATTTCATTGGATTAGATGAACACAAGAAGAAAAAGGCTAAGTCAACAAAGAAACTTGAATTTGAGGGAGAAAATGCAACCTTTATCTTTCAAGCAAGGAAACCTTTAACTAGGCATGATAAGAAGCTCAAGAAAGGCAGCAAGGATGTCCAAGAAACTATTGAAATAGCTAAATTCCCTGAAGAAGTAGTTGATCTCTCATCACCAACATTGGAGCATGTAGCCAACAGAACAATGAAAGAAAAAAAAGAAATGACAGAGTGTCAACATCCTGAGGAGAAATTGAAGTTAGAAAACTAAGAGATTGCTATGATGAAAAAGAGGGCCAGAAATCACAGTATTGAGAAAACAAAGTTCAAAAGAATGAAGGCACTGTGGGAAGGTCAAACTAGTTCTAGGTCTAAAATTCCAAGCAGTGCAGAACAATTTTTCACATGGACAGTTCCAGCCATCAAGGAAGCTAAATTTGTCAAAGTAATCAATACTCACTTGAGAGCTAGTAATAGAAGACATAGAGATCAAGTGGAGGACTTGGAGAAGCAGCTGAAATTGACTCAGGATGAGTTACAAAACAAAGGTGTAGAATGACAATCATTAAAAAGTCAAAAGCTAAATCAAGTAAAAACTAAGAAGGAACCTCATGAAAACTGTGCTTTTCAGTTCATATGACTTTTTGATTTGATGAAAGTAGTGGTATTTTTAGTTTTGGCACATTATTGGTTTTTATTTTGAAAAAATATGGATAAAACTACTCACTCAGTAGTTTCGTAGCTCAAACAGTGTAAACAGAGTGAAAAGCGCTATGAAACTGCTGTAGCAAATTTTTTCACTCTTTCTCATAAATGTTTGAAGGGAAAAAGTGTGGATTATGACCTGAAATTTATAGGGGAGTTGTGTTAAATGATAATGAAGATAATATTGGAGGAAAGAAACCAAAATTTTGAAGGTAAAAAGGTAAAAAGGCTGTGCTACGAAAAGCGCTACGAAACTATGTTATTTTTGTAGCGTAGGTTTGTTTCAGCTAATTTGAACAACTTGATGATGGTTTTGGATAGCTGGGACTTAGGGAGGATTTTGGGTAGGTGTTAATTCAGTTTCTAACAGAAAATAACCTTTAAGTGATGGCTTCATGATGGTTAGAGTGTATCAAGCATACAGAGGATCCTATGGCTAGAAAACAGGGGACAGTTTCCTACTTTGATGGAGATCAATGTTATGGTCATAAAGTGTTGAAGCTTATCATATGGATTTGACCATATGTAAATACCCTTGGAAATTTATGTAATTAAGTTTATATAAGGTTGTTATGAGTAGAGATAAGTAGTTTGAATCCTATTTTTAATAGGAAGTTTTTTATTAGACTTGCAGTTGTCTTTTTGTAATAAATACCTTGTCATATGGTTAGGCAAGGTGTCAAAGGTCAGGAGTTCGATGTATCTAGCTGTAGATAAGGTTATATTATGTTGTAAATGATCTATAAAAGATCAAGAAGTTGAATATGCATGGGTTGGAAATTTTTAGCAAAAGACTATGTTTATTGTAAGTGACTGATTTTCATCTTAATACAGAGATGTCTACTTAGCCAACTTGAGATTCATAAAGAGTTCTAGTGTGTTCTTGTTATAATTGCATCTTTTTACTATCCTATTGCAGTGGTGTTTACTTATGTTACTAAGAATTCGTCTTAGATGCTTTGACTTCCTACATAAACAAACTGATTGTGTGTTTTATAGTTTCACATGTATATCTCTTGACTAGAACTCTGATATTCCTTGACGTCCATGCTAAGTAGATTGTTTGGTTTTACTGAAGCTGTTTTGACTCTATAAGCCCAATGTGCACTTGATAATGTGATTTACAACCAATATCTATCATTTATCTTCTTATTACCCCACATAGAGTTAGCCATCTTATTTCTATCAAAAATAATTAACCCTTGAGAGAGCCCTCTCAGGTTGAGGAGGCTAAGCCTCAATCAAAAGATTGGCTTGAAATAGTTACATGAGATTTATTTGATTGGTAGCCTATCAGGTCTGATTTTTTGATAATAGAGGGGAGGCTCTACTGACTAATGCAGATGTTTTTCATGTGTAGGGTGAGGTGATGATAAACACAGTCGGGTATGAGGACCCTATGGTTTATTTCTGATGGAGAAATGATGTCAAGATATGCAAAGTTTTCTGGGACTCTATCATGCTGGGGGTAGAAGGATACCTACTCCAATATTTTCAGTTGATGGTTTTGTAAGTGGCTTGTGGGATATTCCTGCAAAAACAACTACCTCAAGTGAAAGAATCTTCTTTTCATCAAATACTATCGAAAGACATGATATTTAAAACAGAAGATGGGAGAGGGCATACCTGCCGGCGCTGAAAATTATTTTTCTTGGAAAGTGAATGTGTGGCATTTCTTTCTTTCGTCATGGTGCATTGATGATGGTTCAACTTACGGTTTGTAGAATGGACCTTCTGATCTCCTGTTATGGACCTCCAAAGTTTTGGAAAAGGGCGATAAATATGGGATTATGGCCCTAATCCTATGTGTTTGTACATGCTGAGTTTTGGGAGATCAGAGGTGCTTGTAGAGCCTTTCTTCCCATTGTGGTCAGCCAGTGTACTAGGGATTAGCGATACTATGTCGAGGTAACTTTCATGATGTCCTGTATTGTAATTTCTTTAGTTTGATGGTGTTGGGGGCTGTACAAATTAGGTTTGTACGACCTATGATAAAAAATTTCCCTAGATTTCACGGGAGATCTAGGCAAAAGAGCACCTTGCATGCACGCAATTCTGAGGTACAAGTGTGTGAAGGCGCATTGTTCCCTACTTTTTGTGCACAAAGGTGCGCCTGTAAAGAAGACAGGTGCATGAGGGCACGCCTGTCTGAGGGACTGGCACGCAAAGGCCATAGTGACAGGAAATTTTGGTTTCTTTTCTATTTTTTATTTTTCTCTGTGCTAATGGGTGCCTGTGTTTGCTTGGAAGGTTAGTGTGGAGAGATCGGGATTGGCCCGAGATCCAGACCTCTCTAGCTGCTGATGCTGGGGCGTATCGTCAGTTGGTCGCATGGGGCCTTCTGAAGTTTGCTGAGAACAAGTTCCTTCGGTCTCAGGACCGACTACTATGTTACATTATACAACATTGGTGCTGGAGGTGTAATATGTTCATGTTGTGGGGAATGAACCTGGTGATCCGTCCGGAGATGGATATATAATTTGTGACCTGGTTACTACCTCAGGGTGAGGCTTTGAGGTACCCACTCTCTGCTGGGAGAGTGAACCTAGACAGATTCTGGAGGCAGTATTGCAGTGGTGTGCCTCTTACTGAGCGGTGCATCATCATTGCATCAGTGACAGATGTGGTAGAGTGGTGTGCTCTGGAAGTTATTGTGTGACTGGCAGGGTTGTTTGCTCCACATCGTGCATTTGGCCCATAGGTTGGATTTTTACGCCGACTGAGGGGTGGACACTTTTTTGATTTCGCTCGCTTTTGTTTTTATGGGATTTGGTCACAATTGAACAAGGTCCAACATGGATCTAAGTCATTTGCGTACGCTAGCATCCTATGCCGCATTATGTATGAGACGGTGGTGTTGCTGATGCTGGTGGTGGCGGTGCCCATTGGGGGGCCACGGGAGCCACGGATGAGGAGGTGGGCTCTGGTGATGCCACTGGGCAGTGGTGGCATGGTGGGGCATTAATGGAACACCACGACACAGCCCTAGTTTGAGGCCCACCCACAAATTTTCTTACCATACCTGTATGCGAGGATGGACTTCCAGGGTGACCCAGACATGGGTCTCCCTTTTGGATATGTTTGGGGGCCTGCAGGTATGCGTTATATTTTTTCTACATTTTTTTGATTATTTATGTTCTTATGTGTTTTTTATTGACATTGATATTATTTTGGTTACTTCGTGCAGATGTTGGCGAGGTAGGTCACTCAGTGGCCCGACTGGTGGGTCACGACCCTCTGCTACGACCTCGAGGTGGTCAGGGAGGAGGTGATGCAGGTGGATCGGGTGGCGGTGCCGGTGGGCCCGGTGGAGATGGTGCTAGCCATTCTAGTCAGGGTAGCATCTCGGCTACAGTAGAGGTTGCAGCCAAGCGAGCTCGTGCAGATTCAACTGAGGCGCACATTTCAGTACTTACGGCTCAGGTGACTGCTCTTGAGGACTTCCGAGGTCGAGTGGACTACTTGACCGAGGGTATGCTTGCTCGAGGTTTTATGGATGACCTTGAGGAGGTTTGGTTAGCGACAGTGATGGCTTGTAAGAGGGATTATCGACCCACTCTACGTCGAGTTACGAGCGCGGTGGCGACAACAACTCCGGTGGTGGCACCAGCAGTGGTGGTGGGTCCAAGTGCTCCTCTTCAAGGGGCACCCCTCTAGAGTATTTTTGTACACAGGGAGATCACTCGTTATGAGGATGCTTCCCTTATTTTTGACGACTTTTGTATCATTGGGTTGGCCAGTGGACCAGCGATACTTTTTTTTTGTACTCAGATACACATATTTTTTGATATATATATGAGAGATATTTTTGCGGCTCTATTTGGTGTGCTATTTATTTCGATTTATATATTTTGTGTTATGCTGATGGATATCTATGTTTTTTTTTTTTTTTTTTATGGACGATGGTTTATTCGAGATACATTCCAATCTAGGATATTGTTAGCTATGCGATCAGCTATTTAGTTTTGATTCCTTGATATATGTGAAAATTTAATGTAATCAAATTGTCTGCTTAATATTTTGGCATGCAAATATTTTCTAAACAGGTGTGTGTCTCTGGTCTCAAATATTAGGTTTAGCTGTGATACTACTCACTGGGAATCAAGGTAGATATGCATACGGCAAATGCCCCAATGGAGGGCGTCGCACATAAGTCCAATGATGGCGTCATATTCTGCCTGATTGTTTGTTGTTGATCCGATGCACACGCCATTTGAACATAGCGGTGATAGATCGGGGTAGTAGATGACCCAAGCGGCTGCAACTAATTTTTGAGACCATCGCAATGCTCCATCATCAAATCTGAAGTATGGTTCATTTTTGTGATCCATGTTGGCACTTTGAGCGTGTTTTTTAAATAAGTCTTCGGGTCAAAAAATATTTTGGTGATTGGGTTTTGTGTACTTTCACTCTAGGGGAAGGGCCTTTAGGGCCCTTATGGGTAGAAATTCTTGAGGTAAAGGCTATTGACAACGTTAGTAAGGCTAGTCCCATCCAATTTCATTAAGATGTATGCCCCCTGTCGGAGGCAGTGTTTGATGATGTAGGGTCCTTTCCACAGGGTTTCAAACTTTCCTAGCCCTAAGGCATCTTTTGCGACATCGTAGCGAAGGAATAATTCTCCCTCAGTAAATGAGCGAGGGTTGATGTGGCAGTCGAATGATGATTTTACCCTTTTCTTATGGGCCTCATTATGTTGCAACAATTGTTGCCGACTTTTGTCAACTAGCTCTAGTTGTACTAGGCGTTCTTCTAGAGGTTGGGTGTCATCAAGGAGTTCGATGGCAGCATGCCAGTTTTGGATTATGCAGAAATAAATGCAAAAGTGCAAGGTACCTTAGTTTTTCATGTTAGGATTATGATGGAAATCCTGGGGTGGAGTTGAAGCAGTAATCCTTTCACCAATATGAGTGGATACAAATTGTATATGGTGGATTGTGTCATTGGCGTTTGGTGGGGGAAGAATCTCTGTAATGGTATTCTGTATGGGCTCAAAGTTAGGTTCCCCTTTAGGATAGTCAATTTCCGGTAGGTGGAAGCTGTGCCTGCCATAGAGGTGCCTAAATGTTTCCATTAACGGGCACATCTCTGGGGCGTGATTCAGGCTAGTGCAAATGGCGCATGGTGTTACTGAGCCAGCAGAGTAGATAGTGTGTGATTCTATGCTACTCGTTGTTCCTAATGTGGATGCTTGGAAAGGGTCAGACGTAGATGAGGTTGTATTTTGTCTCCATTTCTGTATCATTGGCTTAGACTTATCTTCCTCTTTAGTGCAATGTAGACTGAACGCAGCTCGTGCCACTCTCAACTTGGGGAGATGTATACACTTAAATGTATGGTGAAAGTGTGAGCAAATTCAGCAATAATTGCGCGTGATATTTTCTTGATTGGAGAGAAGTTTCTGGGGGGGAGAAGAGACTATGGAGAGACTTTTTTCTAGGGGCTTGAGTTCTCTGTATTGGTTGATTCGGTGATCATTTTGATCACATAGGCCACATGTTATCCTAGGCTTGGCCAAGGTTACTCTTTGGTGTTGTGCTATTTTGTCAGCCTTGATACACCATTGCGGAGGTGGGGACATTAATTCGGCGATGTAATTTTTATGTCATTCTTAGAGATTGTCTTGTCTCTTCTCTATGGCATTAATCATGTTGATAGTGGGACGAATCTGCGAGGCATAAGTAAAATTTCACTCGTAATGATTACCCTGACATATTAGGCAAAATATCCTTGATATGAACATTCCGTCAACTTCAGTTCAAGGTCTGATGGGGAACCAACACTGAAAGGCTTCTAAACTAGGGCAATGGATGACTACATGGTCTGTATTTTTGCATAACGTACACGTTGGTCATTGCTGCGAAGTGTCATTGCAGGTAACTAGGGGTTCCCTGCTAGGTCGTTCTTTGGCTGTCAAGAATATGATAGATCCACTCATCTCATTTTCTTGGGTCATGGAGCTTCCTGTGGACTCGGTGTCTATATCGTCTTCTTGGGAAAGGCAGACTATGTCTAAGTGGAGGCTAGCAAGGGTTAGCCGGAAGCGAGCTATGTAGTGACAATCTTCTAAAAGGTGGTTGTCAGTGCATAACAGGCATGTGAATTGCGTTGCCTGTAGCCCTACATAGTAAACTCTTTCGATTGGATACCATCTGTGAATGAGTTCCAAGGCTACGCACTCTTCGAGTAAGTGGCCACGTTCATCACATATCATACAACATATGATGGGCCTTACTGGGGGCCATTCTACAATCCTATGTTCCTCTTATAAGTATAGGATGGTGCAAGGCTCGTCATTGACCGACTAAATGGAGGGATCCTCTTGATAGGATCACTCGACCACATGTAAGGCGTCCCTGTACCATGGTATCTCTAGACAATGGTGGGTATAGTGCCCATAGGTTCCATAGAGAGAGCATGCATGATTTGTACACAACAGTTTTCCTTTAACTTTTGGGGTAGGTTCCTTTTTACGGGAATGCAGCGTCGAGATGTCTGCTTCGGAGCCAAGGAGTGGTTTTAACTTGTCCAGATCCAGACATATGTGGGTAGAATGGCCTATAACATCACATATGGCACAGATTGGTGATTCCCTTTGAATGGCAGGGGTCTCCATCTTCTTTCCTCTGTTAGTGGTTTTCTTGGTCGTGATAACCAGTTTTGCAATGGGAACTTCCTTTGTCGGGGCGGTCTCGACCGTTTCCTAGGTTGGTTGGGGCTCCTCGGGCCTGAGGAGCTTTAAGCCTATGGTAATAAAATTGGTGGCTCTTGTTCTAGAAGGGGTAACAAGGTACCAAACTGGGAATGCCAACGATATTTTTGGTAACACCAGTGTTGCCAAAACCTGCTGGGAGATGAAGCCAGCTGGAGGGTAAAGGAAAGGGGTTTGGGAGGTGGTGTAGGTTAGAGAGGCTACCGTGGTTGATGCCTCCATGTTGTTACTACTCAATTCTGTGTCCAGACTGACCTCGATGCTTGATGTGGACATCATGCACACTTGGGCCCCTGTGGCATCGGGTGACACCTCAGGGATAATGGAAGGATCTCCTAGGAATGACCCTAGGATGAAAGACGGTTTGAATTGGCCAGGGCCATATTCTTGGTACCGTGAAATACCATCTATATTTGTATCTACATAGGGTAGAATTACATCCTTGTTGGTTAGGGGAAGCTTCTCACTATGTGTTATTTGTTCGACAGTAATTATGTGATCCTCTTCGAGGAACATCATAATGCGGAAGACAGAGGAGGCTATGGCAGACATGGCATACATATAGCTCCGCCTAAGGAGTATATTGTAATCCAAGTGAGCATCCAAGACTTCAATGTCTATGTGGACTGTCTTGCCGACTAAACAGACTGGGACATTTTGGTAGAGGCCGACGGGTGTCAAGGACAACCATCGTAGGCTCGGAGTGTTTTAACCGAGGGTTTTATTTCGGGAGAACCCAAATTCTGCCAAATGTTTTTTGACATGATGCATGTCGATGCACCCTCATCTATGACACATCGGTCAATAGTGATATTTTGTACCAATACTAGTATCTGGAATGTGACCATTGAAGGAAGCCTAGGGGTGGCTTTGTCTAAATCAAAAGCCATCATGCGCGTATCAGCAGGGTCGATAGTGCCTAATGCGAAAAATTAGGGCTCTTCATTGCTTTGGGCATGACTGCAATACTTCCAATGTGGACATAATAGCGGGTGATTGAGATAAATCATCCACGATGCTATAATTATGGGCCGCTTTGGAGTAGTTACCTGCTTGCCTACTAGGTCCTTTTGCCATATTTGGCAATGGTTCTGCAGGCACCTTTGAAATGGTCAAAGGTGTAGTTGGCTGAATAGTACTAGCCCCTGACATAGTGGAGTTTGGTGGGGTCTCGTAACTGCGATTCCATGTTTGGAAAAAAAATTCTTCCCTAGTCATTTAAATTTCATGGCTTTTTTTCCCAGAATCATTTGGGTCTTGTTGTTGAGTGCTGACTGTCCGTTGGTGGGGGAAAGGTTCTTACATCATAGCAGGTTGTTGGAAAGATCCTCCCTGTCCTCGGTTACTCTGAAGATTTTTTAGCTTAGGGAGATTGGGACAGTGGTGAGTATAGTGCCCATACTCACCACATATTGAACAAGAATGGTTTGTTCATAGAGGTGGCCTTTTTCCTTGCCATTGAGCATTTCTTGGATCCTTATTTTGATTCCTGCTAGAGTTGTCTCCAGCCTAGGATTGTGGTGGATGCTGTTGGGTGCTGCCCCTCTGTCTAGGGTTCCCTTTGGGCTTTTATTTTATTTTTTCTTAACCACATCAGGAGGGTAGTTCTCCTGGTTGTACTGGTGTGGTTGGTTCTAGGACGACTGCAAAAATTTCACCTATGCATTGGTTTGCGTAGGTGTGTCGTGTGCTTGGAACTGAGCATAACGTTTTCGCTTGTTTGCACCTGACCGTTGGGGGAGAGCTCTTCCATTAGTGTTTCTTCCTACGTACTGGGTCCCCTCAGCCAGAGGATAGGGTCCTCCTTGGTGATACGCTTGCGCCCTACTAGTCAAATCTTACTGAGGCATGTGATGAATTTGAAATCTGGGTTGTGACGTGTTCTGGGTAGAATTATGTGCATAACCAGGATTGAAACTACTGCTGCCTAGGTACCCTTGGGTCTTTGACCAAATTAGTCCATTTGCAGAGTTCGAAGTGCCCTGCAATTCTTGATAAGTTTGCAGGCGCGGGGCATTAGGCATGATATTGTAAATGTATCCTGACTACGTATAAATCAGTTCAAGCTTTTGGGATTTACTGATTGCGTCCTCTTTGGATGTGGGGTATTTCTGTGCCACATCCTTTGAAATCTCCATTGTCAAAGTTTTCAAGAATAAATATAAGAGGACCCGATCTTCGACTTTGGCTTTTCATAAACTGTGACGCCGCCTCCACTCATGAAGATGGTCAGAGATATGGACAACAGGGGTTTGCCTAAAATGAGTCAATAACTCCATTCCCAAATCATGATGAATGGGTATCTGAAAATAAGTGGGGAACGAGGTATCAAAGGCGCTAAAGGTTCCATGTGAAGTAGGAGGTTGCTCCATGTACCATTTTGTGGCTACTCCTGTAAGAGTGAATTCAAATATCCTCAATCGAATAGTGTCGTTGATGATACTATTCAATGAGCACCAGAGGTGAAAGGTCATTATATGATTACCTAGGTCTTCCGCTTTCTTGCCTTCGAACTTTGGTATATTCGAAGGGAGATTCGTGTGCATGGGAGGCCATGAAGGATTGTGTGCGATGGGGTCATTTGTGAGCTTGGTTAAATCAGGTAGATTTAACACAACTAAGAAGGGTGACTAGGAGGTTGACGCCATGGAAATTTATAAAGACACGAAGTTCTGTTTAGAATGAGGGTTATTCTATGACGTACCCTGATGTGTGTTCAGTTGGCTTCCTGAATGGAACGCGCTCCTCTGCCCCCTAGGGGTCGAGGGGGGAGTGGTGTGCGGTGTGGCATTGGGAAACCAAATAGGGTTTCCAACTATGGTTTCTCTAATGAAGGATGAACCAATGATGGTGGCACCGTTCCATCTTTGAGCCTAAATGGCGAAAGACCTAGAACCCCTCCCTATAATGGGGGGAGGTCCAAAAGACACCTGGATCGACGAGGTTCCGTTGGGACCATTTGGGTGTCGAACAGGTTAAGTTTTGGAAAAATTTGAGGGGACAAAGTCTAGGTCAAAGAACAATTATGGCCACATACATAAAAAAAAAGTGAAAATAAAATGATTTTCCCTTTAACTTAATCTATGTGATCAATCAAGAAAAAATATGGTTTTTGTTTGTTTTGTGCATGATACTCAAAATACTAGAAGACCTATGCATCCTCACACACTCAAAAGTAACTGGGCCTTGAGAATATTTCTTGTGAGTGTTGGCACAACATCCCATAAGAGCTAGTGATGCCCCCAGCCAGCCAAAGAGAATCCACCAAGGTAAGGGTAGAGGGTCTGGCGCTTGCCTACACCATCACCTATAGGGTAAAGGATGCCCTAGTTTTGGCCACTAAGAACCACCGTCCCGTGTGATCATTCAAGTCTTGGACTTCTTGGTAGTCAACTAACAATACCGAGTATTAGCCGGGTCAGGTAGCCCCAACTGATACCGCACGCACTGCGCCTAAGCCTAACCCCCTCTAAATCGGGTCTCTGTCGCACTCGGGTTTTCTTTTCCGTGGGCTGATAAGTGGATTTTCAAGCTCCCTAAATACAAAAATTCTATGTTTCAATATGAAGTGTGATCAAGGTGGCTTATTGGATGCCTACCCCCTTGATCCTAACTTAATCTATAAATTCTCTTGTGGCCCCTGTGGGGAGAATTTAGTGATTTTTTTTAAGTTAGTTTTAGGTGGCTTTCTTTGCTTAGTGGGTGAGTGTGTGTGAGCATAAGGTGAAAAATCTCATAGTTTGAACATTTGGATATCGGTGATCCTTTACAAAAAACCCCTAGTTAAACTATCTTATCTTGTTCCTGGCTCAAAATGGATAACATGTGTGGATAATGGGCCGCTTTCAAATATTCCTAGTTAATATATGTGACTAAATAAAGGGAGATGGCGAATTGAAAAAATATATCATTCATATGCTTGCCTAGGATCACCAGAGGATGCAAAGGCAATAGATATTACTTGATCTAAACGACGATTCAATCCTAGTCCCGCAGTTTCCTAAATGCAAAAATTGAATTAAGCTAGACAATTTCTACACTAGAAAATAAAACTAGCTTACTTGGACTAGTTAATCTAAGTGTGCATACCAGAATTTGCAAAGCACAAATCTTTCAGAATGAAATGGTTAATTCGCCCCCTACTTAAACTATGTAAATTTTTTTTGCAAAAAATCAACTTAAAGAGAAACTAACTCTATGTCTAGAGAAAGCAGCAAAAAGTGAGTTCTGAGAACCTGTGGGGTATCAACAAAAGTGCTGGAAAATACACTAGGGGCTACCCAACACACTTACAAGTAGAAAAATGTAGAATATAGATAAAAAAATATCATTCTGTAATTTGCACGGAAAATGCTCTGACAGGTGCGCTTTCCTACATGCAGGTCAGTCCTGAATGTGTGCACTGTGTGTCTGTGAGGAAATACTGCGCGCAAAAATCCTGCAAGTAAAAAAAAAATAGGAGCTGCCCTCTTTAGTCTATCACTCCATTGAATCTAGGGATTGTAAGATGGGTCAGAGGACTGTCAACTCCACTCCAGCATATAAAAAGGGTCTCCTACAAAAGATGGCACAACCACATAAAATTGGAACACGTCAGTGGAGTCACCAATCCTGTTGTGGTGGATTAGTCGCATGGGTGTACAAAATTGCACCAGTTTAAAGAGTGTGGTCTACTCTTTAAACTATTGGTAATAGGTAGAAAGTGGTGGAGCTCAAAGGCACACAATTCAGTGAAAAAAGTATGTGAATGTATGCTCAAATTAAACTAAAACTAAAACACAAATATGCAAAAGCTATCAGAGAGAGTCAAAACGATAATAATACTAACGACAGCTCAAAGGCCTCTTATTAATAAATTTTTGAATTGGAGAAGAAATTTTACCCACTTGCCAAAGGGCACCTAGGAAATGGCTCTAGGTCCTGATGCAAAAATGGCTTTTCCTCTGATGCAGTCTCCCTCTCTCTCTTCCATGGTGGACTAGGACTAGGATTGTTGGGTGGCCAACAATCGAGTCCTCTTCAGCTCCAGCTTCGGGTCACACACTGTTGGTGTTGCTTGGGAAACTTTGGACAGTATAACAATGTGATCACCATTTCTACATCTCTTGGTGGCTTTATATAGGGGAGTTTCAAATCCTCCTTCCCTCCCTTGGTAAATGATGGATGGTGACCCAAGGGAGAGGTATGATTCCATTGTGTGCTCACATAGTGTCTAAGGAGGCATTGGTGGCTATCCTTAGGCGGCTTCATATAAGGAGTAACTATCCTTTGCTTGGTGTGGTATAGGAGAGCGACATGTTTCCATTTCCAAGAATGCGCACTTATCGAGAAAAAAGGCGCACAGAAGGCGCTCTTCTCGAAGGATTAAGTGCACAATCCAACATTTATGACTTGTTCAAATCTAATATTCTCAAAACCTTAGAGATTTTAAATACTTTCTTGATTCCATAATGTGTTTTCTCCCTTTAAATCCTTAGGCTTGACATTAATTAATGTCATCTTCTGTTGTACGATTTTACAGTGTTAACAGCCCTCTAGACCTATCTTCTGGAATGAATAAGTTGATGTCGACAGAAGGAGGTCCGCCATAGGTGAGGAAATAAGTGATCCTCAACTAAGGCACAAGAGATAGTAGTAGATTTACTGATAGAATAACACCATGGATGATGGAGGAATGTGGGGTACTGAGTAGAGGTTTGACAACTTCCCTTGTTAGAGCATAAAGAGCATGGATGACCTGGCAGCAACTGACACAACATTGGAAGGGATAGGGGATAGTATGACTGAAGGTAAAAATGTGCGACACGAGAGAGGAACAAAGAAATGAATAATGAAGGACTATAGAGGGATACAAAGGGACTCGAGAGAGACTCCATGGATGCGATGATGACTCAAATTGGATGCTCTGAAAAGGGCGACTCGATGATGCTGCCACACAGAACAGGACCGATCGGGACCATAGAAACATGAGTATAAGATGAATACCCATGAATAAAATCAACACGAGCATGGACAAGTATGAAGGGAAAGTGGTGCCCCAAGTACAAGTGTTGCAAGTGAAGAAATTCGATTTTGTGGAGTGGTGAAGTGACCCTTCTTGGAAAAAATGTGTCTGAGTGAAGTATCAAATCACAAAAAAATAAAGGATACCCATTTGAGAGCTCAGTGAGAGCTTTCCAACAGTGCTGATGGTTTGTCAAACTAAGCTACGGTTTGGTCGCACCTACGGAAATAAAAATCTGGGGTTTCTCTTTTAATAAGGCATTTTCCTTCCAATTTGATTCATTTGCAAGTGTAGTTTTGGTGAATGTAGAGAGGAGAAAAGGCCCTAAATATTGTCGTGATGGTAGTGGAAAAACTGACAGTTGGAATTGAGATCCGTCAGTTGCAAGTAAGAGGCATAACCATACTCTTTCAATTCAGGGGATTAAAGTTTCATATTAGGCACCCAGAGCTCAGGAACATTTTGGGTCACACTTTTTGGGGTTTGTTCTGCAACCTGGGTAGCAGGTACTAGGAAGATAACTGCGACCTATCCTAGGAAATGACCTGAAAAGTGTGACCTGTGAGAGAAAGGGTGTTTCAGTGTCGTTTTTGGCTAAGAGCTAGGATTTTTGTGGTTGATGGGAGCAGGTGCCCCCAAGAATGTTATGGTATTTCCAAAATTTATTTAGAAAAGGGGAATATAAACACATTTTTATGATGTGGTGTACCATTTTTTTTCGTTATGGTTATGCAGTTCGAGAAAGGGAATGGAGGATTACCAATCTCTTTTTGTATTGCATATATGAAGCAAATGGACCAAGTTTTTGGGTTGGCATACATGGTGTCACTATCCCAAAGAGTGGATTTGGAGATAATGAACTGTTTCTCTCCTAGAAAACCCGCAGGTTGGTCAACAACAATGTCTAGGGGACTAGGTTGTTGATGTGAGAGGAAGGAATGATAAGCGAGATCATCCCTAGAGTGATCTAAAGTGATATTGGACTCTATATGTTCTTCAAAATGGGGAATAATGATGCTACTAGAGTCGACGTGACCAAATGCACTATGAGGGTTATGGAGAATTGCTTCTCCAGGGCTCTCAAATATGGGTGCCCCCTTACCAAAACATTTTGTGTCATTGTGATGACCATAAGGTGTATGTGGTTAAAATGTATGGTTTCGATGTAAGGGGGATAGATAAAGTCAGGGGTGGTGATTGCTTCCATAATTTCATCATCGTAAAGAATATGGGGTGACTGGTGGAAGAAAAACCACCTGACATGAGGAAGCTACCTGACTCATCATCATGATAAGAAAGGTTCACATGCGCATTGTCACGGAGTGTGACTGAAGAACAAGTAGATGAAGGATCCACCGATGTTGAGCCCAAGGTGATCACTGAAGGGAGCTCAGGTGAAATATAAGGAGAAGTCCCATGGGGGTCTTCCACCGTGGATCTCATAGATGATGACAGGTAGTGGACAGTGGCCAAAGACTCCATCATCTCGAAATCAGGAGGGGGAATGTCAATGGGAGAAGATGTGTCCTCTGGTTCTGTTGAGGAAAAACGTGAAAATAAGGGAGCAGTGGACCTGTTGCGCTTGGCCTCGAATTGGCGGACCGCTTCTAAAGAGGCATGATAGTCATCGAGGTGGGGACAGAGGTGAGTGTAGTGTCCATGGAAATCACACAAAGCACAAGGATGATTTGTGTGCAAATACTTGATTTTCGGGACTAAATAATGTATAATGACATAGAACTCTGGGATATCGTACTCCAGAAACGCTATGTTAACCATGGGCTTGAGATGAGGCAACTCATGATAGGTATGGGTGGCATGACCAACAACATCACACAAAGCACACTGGGTGGTACCCTTTGGAGGGTGAGAAGGAGTAGGGCTTGTCTGGGAAGACTTGTCCTTAGGTTCCTTCTTGAAAGCTTTGCCCCCCTCGCTTGAATCCTTCACAACAGAAGTAGGTTCTTGTTGAGGTGGCTGAGGCACATAAGAAAAGGGAGGGGTCATGGCGACTGGTTGGACCGGGGTCAAAACAGTATAATTTTTGGGTTAACTAGGCAGGATACTCGCTGGGGGATCGATGTACTATACTAGGATCCATAGGGTCAGGTTAGGGAGAGATAAGGTGGCCACGAGAGGTATCAAAAATACTCTAGAAGGGGGAGCAAGAAACGGTATCTGACCAGAGGGGAAAAGGCTAGGAGGGACAAATCTGAGGTGGTTAAGGCTAGGAGGAACTATGTTAGGATGGTAGATAGTCTCATGGATTCCAGCTACAGATGAGGGGCCTAGAGGAGGGGGTCTTGAAGGCTGAGTCAAGGTGCTAGGTTTAGGTTGCGAGGGGCAGAGCTGCTGACTATTCGAACTAGTGTGTTTTAGGTCGGACCGAGATGATTGTATCATGCAAACGTTCGACAACATGGGATCATAGATAGGAGGAGAAAGACCAGGGAATGAACCAAGAAAAGAGGAGTCTTTGTATAATCCAGGTGAAACACTGGTCAGAGGTTCAACTATTTTTTTATTGGCCACCAAAGAGATGATGGACTCAGGGGAGGTTTAAGACTTCGGTTCGTAATATGTCAACTAGTCGATGGTGAAAATATTTCTGTTATGAGGAAATCACATCTTATAGTGAACCATAGATGGGAAAACAGACATCGCATAAGTGTAGCTATGACCCAATAGAATATTGTAGTCTAAGGGGGCATCAATGACTTCAACATCAACAAAAACAGTCTTACCCGCAAGAGTAATAGGACAATTGTAGAACACGCCAAGGGGCTAGGAAGAGTGGGCATCCCACGCTCAAAAGGTGATAGTGGAATGGGAAAACTCAGAAGATCCAAGTTTCTTCCAAACCAAAGCGAACATTACACATGTGGACGCCCCCTCATCAATGATACAACGGGAGACGTTGGAATTCTGGATCTTGACAGGGATTTGGAAGGCGACGGAAGCAGGAAGGGGAAGATGTTTTGACCGGTCAACATCGAAGACAATAAAATGATCATCTGAAGGATCCATAGCGCCCATGGAAGTTAGTAGAGATTTTCGTTTTTAAGGGCACAACTGGAGGAGTTCTAGCTTTGATATGGCAGTAGGGGATTGTGCCAAATCATCTACTATACTATACGAATGGGCAGCTTTACCATAAGTAGTGTTTCAGCATAATTGTCCCTTGGGGATCTTGGTATGAACCTCTGCCTTAGGCTGAGGGATATGTAAAGGACCATTGTGTGTCGAAAGAGGCTCTGTGGGACCTGAAGAAGGGGGATCTGGGGAAGACGTAGCAGGGGGATTTTTGTACTAACGGGACCGATTCTAAAGTTTGAGGTCAATGGTAATGGGTTGGTCAGAGTTCATCATGAGAATATGGTAATCAGAGGTACGAGATGGAGGAGGTTGAGTGGCCGCCTGAATTTCAAGGGGTTGGGTAGCCATAAATATTTTCTGGGGGAAATGATTGGTAAACATAACCGGTTGGATAAGTGTAGCGTTAGGAGGAACCGAAGGGGAGGCTTGCAATCCTCGGGACGCTGCTTGAGCTTCCCACATCTGTCGCATCTGAGGTAAAAGAGGACAATCATGGGTGTAGTGACCATAGACACCGCAACAAGAACAAGGTTTGGTTGTGCGAATAGGCATGTCCTGCATGGGCTGAGTGCCCTGTTTTTGGATAGTAGTGTTAGGTGTACTCCCTTAGGGATTGGGTCCTAGATTACCTGGGGCAGATTGGTTTTGGTTTCCTTTCCTCTTATTTTTGGAAGTAGGAGGATTAGTCTCACCCTTCTATGCATATACCTGACCCTAGGGGGTGGTGGTTGTTGTTGCGAGGGTTGAGAAGGCAAGGGAGGCTGAGGGGATAATGCTGGAGGAGCTGAAGCACTAGGCTGCAGATACAAAAAATAAGGTGGTTGGGAAACATTGTGGTATGCAGGTTGTGCAAAAGGAGGAGGTATGTTGTATCCTAGATACATGCTACTGGGAGGGGGGAAAGTGTTGGAGGAGCTGACCCCTCCCTGAGGGAAACCATAACCCATGGAAGGATGAGTGTATAGATGGGAAAGGGTTCCAACGATACCGTCAGCGGCATGGGATGCCCCTAATTGACACCAATAGGTCTAGCGAGATCAGGTAAGACAATATAAACATAACCAGATGATGCATAGATCACGTCATATTTCAATGCAATCTAGAGGGCAGCTTCTTCGATTTGAGGGAAATGAGATGTGACATATTTTCCAATAGGGGCTCGACATAGGCTCCTTCTTCTCCACCACTCCCGGACATGATTGGATAGGCAGGTCGCAGACGATTAACGGAAAGAGGTCAAAATTTCGGTACCCATGTCATAACGAAGGGGAAGCTAGAATTAAGACAAAAAATCCCTGACAAGTGTCGTAAAAGTAGTATGAGAGGAGGAGGCTTGGTCGACATACCACTTAGAAGCTTCTCTAGTAAGTGTAAGCTGGAAAATCTGAATATGGATAGAGTCTCGATGACGAAGTTAGACGAACACCACATATGGAAAGATCAAACATGGTTTGTAGGATCCTCTCCATAAAGACCTTCGAACTTGGGGATACCAGAATAGAGCTTGGTTGTCATAGCAGGCCAACCAGGTTCATGGTGTATGGGGTTATTGATCAGCTGGTTAAAGTCAAGAAAACTGAGGCCTGCCATATAAGGGAGCAAGGGAGCAGCCGGGATAGTTCCTGTTGCGGTCCCACTAGTAGTATTCCTAGCATTAGGGTGGGGGCTACCACCAACATTAGGTCCTGAACCAGACATGGCGACGGTGACAGGAGGTGAAACGGGGATAGAACCAGAAGGGGAACCCGATGAACTAGAAGCAGAGTCAGAATGGGGACTCAGTGGAGGACGAACTTGAACCCTATGCAGAGGAGTAAGTCTTCCTACCGGAAACTGAGGATGAAGGCTAAGAAGTCTCCGAGATAAATGCCTTGGGGGCACAATGATGGAAAAATAGACACATATCACAAAAGGAAGAGAGAACAACAAGGGAAAGGAGGTGCAGGATCAAATGATTACAATGTCAAAACAAGGGCAGGGGGGTGCAGGATCAATTGATTACAATGTTATAGTCTTAGCCTCATGGTATAAACCAAGCACTCTTCACTTAGGGTGTGTGTATGTACGTGATAAGTGTGTTAATTTTAATTAAACCCAGATGTGTGAAGAGAAAAAAGAAAAAAGGTGTTGTATAACTATAAATAAATCTAAAAATAATAGCTAAGTAAATTGAAATATGAAAAAAAATTAAAAAATAAAGATGCATCAATTTAAACCCAAGGAGGAGAGCTTCCCAACAAGAAGCCTATGGGTGGGTAAAATATAGTCAAAACACACAAAATTTCCAATGGATCTAAAGTCAAGAGGGAGAGGGATCTAAAGGTCAAATTTGTTGGAAATAAGTGCAGAAAAAAACAACAAACCAGAGGGAAAAGTGTTGCAAATAAAGTGGCGAAAGGATACAACCTGAAGGGAAATTGAGGGGACCCTAAAGGAGGACCAAAAAAAACTAAAAATAGGTGTTTTGGATGGATGAATAACCAATATGAAATGGATTTGAAAGTACAGGATCAGATCTGAAAAATGGCTGAACACACTAAAATCTCAAACGACCTGCTTCATCTAAACTCCTCCTAAAAAGGTGGAAGAGTACTGAAGCCCTAAGGGGCTTGGTTCCTACCACGATGAGTATAATAGAGAAATTACAAGTCCAAAACTGGTGGAGACGGAGGTTAGACAACCCTGAATAGTAGCCCAAACAAACCCAGAAAAATCATAGAAAAAAATCCTGGAAAAAACACAGGTTGTAGGTTATAACCTATTTTTCGCTAAGGTCGTATTTTTCTAGCATTTTTCCACTACTTAAGAGCTTAGGTTGTAGGTTTTGGCCCAAAAAGTGTGACCTACACCTTTTTCCATCTCGGGAGTAGGTTTCAGAATAAAATTTCATCTTAGCTGCTGCTGATACCTGCCACCTGTGCAATAGGCCCAGAAACACACAAAAGTTAGAATTTTTACTATTTTAGGGTTTTAAACGTTAAAAACAACATTAAGAAAAGAAAATCAAGAAGCTGAAGAAAAACACTAGGGGTTGAAGCAACTGGTCATGCAGGGATCTTAAAAACGACAGCGGTTGTAATCATAAACCCTTGTGGAGTCATCAGTTGTTAGTGTGAATTCTAATCGCAAATGTACGAAAAGCTCACTTTAGATGTGCATAACAAACAACCCTAACATAAAATATGACTGCAAAATTCCTTAGATCTGTAGTTATTTGACCAATATAAATGCTACAAAATCTAGATCTATGAATTTAAAGACATTAAACAACAAATAAAAGAAAGAGTTGCTCCATGCATCCAATAGACAAGACAAGAATATTTTTAAATAATTTTGTATTTATGACACCTGGGAAGGGAACATAGAAAGATGTTACAAGTCCCCCTCAATGGGATGGGTTCTTGTATGTCCTCAGTGCTTCAGATCTAAGATCTCTCTCTCTTCATTGTGTAGAAAACCCGGACAAAAATGGAACTCAAAGGGAGTTCACAAGAAAAAATATAGAAAAATATGACAATGATGGAGGATCAAAGTCAGACCAAAAGTATAGATCTAAAGTGATATTTAGGCAACAAAAGGTAGTGAATGAATGGAAAACCCCTTCTATTTATAACAAAATATTGAGTTAGTCTAGATATTGGTGCATAATTAAAATATTATTAACCAAATCTAGATCCAACTTTTATGGAGTATTTTATTATATTTGTTAGAGGGAAAAAGAATTTGAATTTGGTCAAATCCCTTTATTTGTAAATAATAAAGAAATAAATTATTTATTTATTATTTTAAGAATGTGGTTGAGTAATAATTAAATAAATAGTGACTTATTCAATTATTTATATATGACATAGTCAAATTTAACAAGGAATATTATTTAAATAATGTTTTAAATAACTATCCCAAGAAAACAATAAAATAAATAATGATTTATCTAATTAATATTCTCGTTTTGGGTTAAATATGACTAGGAATATTAATTAAATTGTTGTTTAATTAATTATCCCTTGAGGAAAATCAAACAAATAGGGATTTATTCAATATTTCCTCATGGGGTTTCCTGTTTAGACCATAAACAGCTTAATAAATTATGGATTACTAAGTTATTTTTCATAGTGAGAGAAATTTTACTTAGGGTAAAATTGTTCTTACATGGTGTACTTTGGTCCATCTAATAGTAACATGTTAAATGAACAAAAATTGGTGTAACAACTAGCCCAAATTATTCTAAGCCCTTTATTATATTTTACTTTACCTCTAAAACTATTTTAGTTGTTGTCCTTTTACAGAAAAATGAAGACGGTGATGATAAAATGATAGAATTTTTTAGTCAGGTCATGAGAGATGTAGAACTCAAGTATGACATTATTTACAAGCAAGCCTAATCTCTAACTCAAGCCTTAAAATATTTGATAATTTATGTCCTTCACTCAACCATTACTTCTTATGTTCCTAACAGTGCTGTAAAAATTGTTCTCACCCAACTAGACACTGATGGGAGAAGAGGAAGATGGATCACCACAATCATCAAGTTTGATATCATTATCAAAACTACCAAGTTAGTATAAGGTCAAGGATTAGCCAAATTGTTAGCTAAATCCAATTGCAAGGTCTTAGGAATAAATGTTTTTTTCGAAGTTTTAGAGAAGAATACCCAATAACCTTCTTCCAACTCTCATGAGGAGAATCCACGAGAAACTTTCGAGGATACTGAAGGGACTAACATACAATAAACTTCATCTTCAAACCAAACAATCCCTATTCATATTGATGAAGTTTTTTTACTATCATATTTGTATTCATATATTGTACAGTTTCTGATCAACTTTGAGTGTCCTAGTCAATTTTCAAGAAATCAATGTAAAACACTTAAGTTGAAATATATAAAGTATAGTATTATAAATGCAAACTTGTACTGGAAGGATCCTCTCAACATCATTTTTCGTTGCTTGACAGAAAATGAAACAAAATGAATCATCGAGAAGTTTCATGCAGGGATATGTGGAGGAGATTATGCCTGGAGAGCCACATCATAAAAAATACTAAGGGTGGGATTCTATTGGCCTACTATGTTTTCACAAGTAGGAACAAAGGTTAGAAGCTGCATTCCATGTCAGATGTTTGCTAGAAAGAAAAAACTTGTAGCCCTTCCACTAGTTCCAGTGTTAGTTTCAACGCCCTTCTTACAATGGGGATTATATTTTATAGCATAGATTCACCCAACATTAAGTAATCAACATAGATGGATTTTAGCTGCCACATACTACACCAAATGGGTGGAGGCCATTCCAGTAATAAATTCTACAGATACATTAGTGATTAAATTCATTGAATAAAACATTATGTATAGATGTGGATGTCCTCAACAGATAGTAACTGATAATGCAACAACATTTAGTAGTGTAAAAATGATTAATTTTTGTTAGAAGTACCAAATTTTACTACTTCTTTCTACTCCTTAATATCCACAGGGAAATGGTCTTGCAGAGTCATCAAACAAGATCCTGGTCAAGGTAATTAAAAATACCTTAGAAAACCATAAGAATAATTGGGACAATCACCTTATCTATGGAGTTTGGGCTAACAGAATATCTCCCAATAGGTCAATAGGTAAATCTCCATTTCAGCTGGTCTATCGTAAAGAGGCCATCTTTCCTACCAATTTAGTTTTCCCTGTTCTTAAATTTTTACAAGAGGTCAATGAAGAACCTGATGATTTATCTAGAAGGATAAATTGGATTATTGAATTAAATGAAACAGGAATGAAATTTAATATAAGATAATAAAATATCAGAGTAAGATGAAAATTATTTTTGATAGGAAGGCAAGGGAAATAGAGTTTAGGGAAAGAGACCTAGTTTTTGAGATGGGATGCTAGGAGGGAGGACAGAGGAAAACATGGGAAATTTGATAACCTACGGTTTGGACCTTTCAGCATTGTTGAGGTAAAGGGTAACAATACCTTCAGTTTACAGAATTGGGAAGGATAATTCTCTTCATTTACTGTCAATGGAAGATTTCTCAAGCATTATATCTAGTACTGAAGATGTAGAATAAAATTCAAAATAATCATTGCACATTACCGATTTGTTTAAATTTTTTAGGTATAATTTTTTTTCACATCAAAGACTCCATTAGCTCGAGGAGAAGGCACTTGGATCTCCTTATTCTTTGCATCCTATAGGAGGAAACAGTCCCGAGTTGGAGCCAATGTTGTAACATTATTTTGTTTTGATAAGTTAGAACATTAGAAAAATAAAAAATTAAAATGTTAAGTTTGGATATGAATAGAAAAAGAGAAAAATAAAAAATTTTAGGACTTTGTATAAATTTATTATTTATATCAAGAAAATAATAGGAATAAATTTCCCTAAAAAATGAAGGTAAAACAAAAAAAATGTTAGACAAAAGCAATAAAAAATGTTTGCTTAGCTTTAAGAAATAACTTTTCAAAGGTTTCTTTTCTAAATCTGGCATAAATTGTTAATTATTATTAATTTTTTATTAATATGCTTCATTAAGAATTAATACTTATTGTAATAATCGAAATTGTTGGACAGAATTGTGAATTACGAATAAACCACGCTTCCCTAGACAAGTGATAATCTAGAACAACAAATTAAAGACTATATGACTACTTCTCCTAACTCAAAACAGACACACAGAAAGGATTAGAGGATTACTTGTAATCCAAGAGCTTCTAAATGGCTCCTTCTATCGCTTTCGTTGTATCTTCAAATTCAAGCAGTTTGTGTGAAATGTTTCCTGCAAGAAAGAACACTAAAATAGCAGAAGATAGCAATAATACATATGTCTATTCAAGTTAGTTAGCTAAATTAGTAAAGCATAAACCATCTACATCAACTAATATCTTACAATATGGAAAATCAAAGCCAATACAGATGTATATAGGGAAAAGTAAGTTGTATTCTTTATTGATGATAGAAGGAGAGGTTACAACCTAGTGACCTATTTGAAGTGACCCTTCTAGAAACATCCCTAGGCCCATCATAGTATAAATCTCTCCAGCAGTTGTTACACAAATATAACTCTCAATTAAAAATCCACCAACATATCTCTACTCAAATTCTTCCTTCTCAAGCACTCAAATCTATGCTCAATTTATAGAGGAGCTGAAGGTTGTTTCGCAATCAATGAATTTCCAATAATAGGCAAGACATGTTCCCAATATTTTAGATGTAAAATGGACACTTGGATTCGAAGCTTGACACACGTGAACTATTCTAGAAGGCACTGGCCAAGTGGAGATTCCGGAACAATGATAATTTCACTCCCAATGTGACCAACACACCCATAGATGTCGGGAAGTGCTTTGTAGAGTAGCCTTGCATGGGGCTACCTGCATATGCAACACACTTAACCCCCTTAGAGGCAGCTTTCGTGAGCTCTCATATTCTATATAATAAACTTCAAACCTTAGAAACCTTTTCTTGATGAAATTCATGCTCGATTTGTCTTGTTCTTGTCTTAGGGCATGTAGCAACTTGAAATGATAGGGAATGATAGACCTTTAGTCATTGGTCCTAGAGATGATGTTTAGTTAACCAGGTCATTAGGAATGATGCCCAAATTGACCTATAACAATTTCCCCCTAAAGCATGAGGTCAAAATAATAAAAACATTTGATTGAGATGCTTTACACCGTGATGGGCTGGAGATGAAGCGGAGTGGTCACCTGCATCAATATTACAATACATTACATCATGATATATCCTCTTTGATCATAATTTCTGAGGGTAGGCATTCCCATGTTCAACACATAAACAATCTAATAACATGTACATAATTCAGAAATTCATCGACATTGGAATGTTGCCCAATGCAGACATGCCGACAGATATAGGCCCATGTTCGGATGACAATCTGTATGTAAGGTCACTGTATAGATGATGTGTAAAAAAATCCTAAAATCATAGCCCAGATGGCTGAAACTAGATTCGGGGTCTTCTTATATTATTCACTCGATCATTTGGGTACAAGTCTAGCCATGCGAATATATGATTTGTCATCGAACATGGAAAGACATCGTTTGATTACCAGCCAATGATGTGATCTGTTAACAAACGCGAGAGAACCACCATTAATGAAAATGGATCTCAAGGACTGCAGTATATTTCGTAAGGTGTGAATATATGATTTGATGTCGAATGCCAAACAAAATATTTCAGTCAAAGGTCTGGAAGTGAGGATCTTGTCGATGCTGTAACAAGCCTCATGGTACAGGAATCTGATTTTTCTAAGTGAACTTCCTCGATAATGATTTGTCATTGACAGGAAGTCACCTTATTTCGAAATGAGAGTTACTAATTTCAAAGACAAGGGTATGACTTGATATAGCAATTTTCAGGGATGACGGTCATGAGAATAAACGTTTGCGAGTATTGTAGAAGGATGAGTTTACTCACTGGATGACTTCGCTTGAACATATCGGCGACACTGTGATGAGTTGGCAACATTGAACCAAAAATAAAGTGAAGGTATGATGAACCATAGGTGTGAAGGAACCGTTAAGATGATTACCCAACCCAAATAGTCACAGACATGGAGTGAAGGAAGTTTCATGTTCAAGAGCGACTTGCTACCATAAAGAAATTTTGCTCACTTTTCCCAAATTTTCCCCTGTCATTTGTCGACCAGTACCTCTTTATTTTTTAACAATCTTGAGGAGGGTAACATTTGCTTGATCTATAATTCAACCCTTTGGGAAAATAAAGTATCGCTATTTAATAATTTAACGAGTCTAACGATGAATGAAACTCGATTCTTGCCATGATCGACAAGCTCGTCGCTATTCTATGTTTTAACGAGCTTCACAACAAAGATAGCCTGGTCCTTTTTCATATTTAGAGAGTTCGAAAAAGAGGATGAAAGAAAAATCCATAAGTAATTTTTCGTAAATTTGTCACTCAGATCCGAAAAAGTGTACAATGATATCTAAGAGAACCTCTTTGGTCAAGTTTAACCAAGGTATTCCTTTTTCGTAAATAATCTATCTTAGTCCGAAAAAGGGTTAAACTTATACTAAGTAGATATCAATTCATTTACTTTTACGAGCTCGAAAAGACAAGTGCTTGACAATATTTTCACATTATTGGAGTCTGAAAAGAGTTGAAAGAGGACTCTAGGGGTTCCTTTTTCACTGTTATAAAAGCTCAAAAAAGAGATAAAAGTGTGCTTCAAATCCTTTTTCGTTTTTAACAAAGCTCGAAAAATAAGGAGAAAAATTATGCTTTCTGTTCAAGTCATTCTTTGAAATAAATCTGCAAGACTAATATGTTCATCTGTTGTATTTATTGTTCATAACAACATCAAATGGATTAAAAATACTTGTTTCATGATAAAAACATAATAAAACTATAGTCATAGTAATAAATTTAACTTGCAAATAATTAAATGACTATTTAAAAGTATTTTCGCTATTCATTTTTATCATTCCATAGTTACCATTTGTATTTTGGGGCTCTGAACCTAATTTTTCCCTCAAACTTCAACTATTGATTGCAATTTTTTCTATGGATGGATTTCGTCGTCGTTTGATCCAGGTTAGTGCCATGAACCTCCTCTTTCCTTTGGTATTCAATTCATCTCCAATTTCTGCAAATTTTTAGATTTTAAGGCCCCTAGGGTAAATTCTACTCAAAATGAGGGCAATGCACACATGAATGTCAAAGCCTGCATTGCATAGTAGGTACAGTGAAGTGTACTTTCATGTGCAATGCACTGTCTCTTGTCAGGGAGTGTGTTGAGCATAGTTTAAGTTTTTGATTTTCTCATAATGCCCAAAATTTGCCTAGTTTTTTGCAATAAATGGAATCTAATGGATCTTATGGTTGTATTTCAGGTTTCTATCAGATTATAATGATGATTACATGGATGGAAAGAGAACATGAAGAAAAATATATGATTTCCTTGAATGAGCCCTAAGACATTGTCGACTGCTTAAGTACTTCAAATTGTCTAGGATGAGGCAACAAATAGAACTCTTGGAGTTCTTAGTTCGAGCATGGGATTCAGCGATAGAGGCATTTCATATTAAGAACCAAGTGGTTCCCATAATGGTTTAGGATGTGTATTTTCTCACAGGTTTGTCGAGGAGAGGTTTGCCCATTTCACTGTCGGGGTCTACTGTTGGAGGGGAGACATT
The DNA here is from genome assembly GCA_034641835.2 of Pinus albicaulis. Classification (NCBI taxonomy): domain Eukaryota; kingdom Viridiplantae; phylum Streptophyta; class Pinopsida; order Pinales; family Pinaceae; genus Pinus; species Pinus albicaulis. The sequence continues at coordinate 1,115,738,893 of CM076584.1, forward strand.
GAGGGATTATATTCTACAGTATTTCTATCCAGGGGTAGAACCTAGCAAAGATGGAAAAATAAACATCCGAGATGTCATAGATTTTCCTTTGAGAACTATCCTTTTCACAATCGATAAACTTGCCAGCACCGTTACACTACATGTAGTGAATCGATCGTATATGCAGTATGTGCTAGAGTGTATGGAGCCAACAGTCTTCAACTGGTTTGAAGTTGTTCTATCTGAGATAAAGGAACAACTAAATAAAGCAAAGGGAGGAAGGAAGAAAATTTTCAGTTATGGTTCTATCCTTATATCCTTCGCCTTGGAACGGATTCCACTGAAGCAACCACAACATGTGATACTAGATATAGCTTGTCCTAGAGCTCCTCGGATGTAGAGATGGGTAGAACTCATGGGTCGGCATGTAGGCCAATCGACTTTTGTGTTCTCTACTAAATTATTTTCCTGGTTCCAGTGACAGATCATCGCCATTGATGAGTACGTATACGCAGGCGTTGATTTCCAAGGAGATCTAGATTTAGCATTACCAGAAGGTGCTTAGTGGGGTACAATGGGTAAGAATGTTTTGACCATGTTTTTTTATTTTCCTAAGGTTTATACAATGTTTTTGTATTTTTTATTTCTTTCGAAGACTAAACTAAATGTTTGATGTAATGCAGATGTTGGTCGTGTTCAACCAGTAGTGGAACCAGAGCGCGAAGCAGATGTGCCAGCAAAGAGGGTTGTCGGGAGAGCAGTCCTTCAGGATCTTGATATGGTTGAGAATTTGACTGAACTTCAGCAGCACATAGAAGGTTTGACCTTCGAGATTCCGGATTTCCGGATCGAAGAGCTTCCTATGCGACTGCAGCGACACACTATTGGGGTTCCTAAACATTGGAGGCGATTACTTCGTAGGATATCTATATCTATAGCATGTTACCATGAGCACCACTAGTTTACTTATGACATTTTGCATACATTTTGGGGTTAGATGACCAATGTGTCTTGGGCACAAATTTTGTAAAAACCTATAACTATATATCTATATGATTTCAGTGTTTTCCTATGTTTATTATGCAATCTTATTCAATGATGTGAATGTTTTCTTTACATATGTTGCAAATGCCTGTCTAAAAATTGATTAGGTAATGAATCCGTCAATGTGTTCAAATTTCTGGAAATGTGTTGATATTGCATAAAATCAAAATGTCTTTCCAAAAGTCGAACTCTTAGGAACAATCTAAGAAGTGTTGGATTTCTAACAGTATAAATACTAGTAAGTTGTAATACAATAAGTTGTGAGTCTAACCTTGTGATTATGTGGTTAATACCAAATGAAATGGCATCAGAGAGAAGTTCGATCAACGCGCTATACTCAACGATATTTTTCGTCGATCTACCAATAAAAATCCCTTGAAAACTCACTAAATCATCGTTTGGAGTGAAAATGGCCCATGCTGCAGAGGATAGATTCTACGTACTACGACTAGCACCATCAACATATCCAACAAATGGTTCCGAAGATTCAGACATCTGCGATGAAATGTAAAGTGGATTACTAAAGTCAAGAAAAATATAAAAACAAATTAAGATAGTGAATGAAAATCAACAACATATATTTACAATATAATACAAAAAATTACTATGCACATGATTAAGCATAATAACATTTCAAATACAACCCATTTCTAGGTTGCGCCAATGGAATTCCATCGTAATCAACTAACTCATAGGCACCCTTAGCAAGAACTATTTTGACAATATAGGGGTTGTTATCACAAAATCAGACTTGATAGGCTGCCAATCAAGTTAATCTCATGTAGCTGTTTCAGACCAATCTTTTGGTTGAGGCTTAGCCTCCTAAACCTGAGAGGGCTCTCTCAAGGGTTTATGATTTTTGATAAATATGTAGATGGCTAAATCTATATGGGATAAAAGAAGATAAATGATATAAATTGGTTGTAAATCACATTGGCAAGTGTACATTGGGCTTATGGAGTCATAGTAGCTTCAGCAAAACCAAAACAATCTACCTAGCATGGAAGTCAAGGAATACACATGTAGAACTGTGAAACACACAGTCAGTTTGTCTATGAAGGAATTCAGAGCATCATTGATGAATTATAAGTAACATAAGAAAACACCACTACAATAGAATATTGAAAATATTCCATTAGAACAAGAACATACAAGAACTCCTCATGAATCTTGAGTTGTGTAAGTATAAAATCTGTATTAAGCTGAAAATAGTCACTTACAATAAACACAGTCTTTTTGCTAACAATGTCCAACCCTTTCTATTTCGACTCCTTGATCTTTTATAGATCATTTACATCATAAGATAAGCTTCTCCACAACTTGATACATCAAATTCCTATTTTTGACACCTATCCTAACCATAAAACATGATATTTATTACAAAAAACGCTGTAAACCTAATATAGAGTCCTATTACAAAAAGAATTAAAACTCTTTTAACTCAACTCAAAAAAACTTTATATAAACTTAATTACATCATTTTTCACCTATATTTCCATAAATTCAAACCCTGATGATGAGCTCCAACCTGTTATGACCATAATTCTGATGATGTTGATCTCCTGCAAACTAGGAAACTTCTCCCCTGTTTTTAGGCTTAGGATTCTTCAAGATTTGAAGACACTTTAACGGCCATGAAATTATGACTTTGAATTCGTTTTCTGTCAGGATTTGAAATAAAATTTGTTCAAAATCATCCATCTATATCAGCCATACACAATCATCATCGAATTGCCCAAATAACCAAAACAGACTTGCATTACGAAAACAACACAGTTTCGTAGCGCAGCCTTTTTAACCCTTTATCATCAAAATTTTGGCTTCTTCTTTTCAGATTTATCTTCATTATCACTTAGCACATCTTCCATAGAAATTTCAGGTCTTCATACACATATTTTCCCTTCCAAAATTTAAGAGAGAGAGTGAAAAAGCATGCTATAGTAGTTCCGTAGCGCTTTTCACTGATTTTGCATTGTGTGCACTACGAAACTGCTGTGTAAGCAGTTTTAACCAGATTTTCTTCAAAATTTGAAACAAAAAGGTGCCACAAATTTAGAAAATCACTAGCTTCATAAAAACCATCAACTATTTGGACAAAAAACATAACCTTCATAAAATTTATTCCTCATTTTCCATTTGATTTTGGTTTGAATTTTTCATTTTGTACCTCTGTTCTTTATTTTATTTTGAGACTGTTTTAATTAAATATCCAAATCCTCCACTTGGCCTCCTATATTTCTATTAATTTCTCTCAAATGAGTGTTTATCACTCCAAAAAAAATTCTTCTTTAATGGCTGGAACTGTCCATGTAAAAAACTGCTCTGCACTGCTTGGAATCTCTGACCTAGGAACTGTTTGTCCTTCCCAAACAACCTTCATCCTCTTGAACTCTGTCTTTTCAATGCTGTGATTTGTGTCCCTCTTTCTCATCATTTCCATCTCTTGGTTTTCTAACTTTTACCTTTCTTCCATCAGTTGACACTCTATCATATGTTCATTTTCCTTCATTATCTTGCTAGCTGGATGCTCCACTATATGTGATGAGATATCAACCACCTCTTCAGGGACTCTGGCTATTTCAATAGTTACTTGGATATCTTAACTGCCTTCTTGGAGTTTCTTTTCATGCCTGGTTAAAGGTCTCCTAGCTTGAAAAACAAAGGTTGCATTCTCACCTTCAAACTTCAATTTCTTTGGTGATTTCATTTTTCTCTGTTTGTGTTCATCTATTTCAATGAAATATACCTGCAAAATGGGTGATTCTTCTATATCAAGTGCATGAAGTATATCATCCAAGTTTCCTTTCATCATTGGGTTGTCCTCTGTCACTGAAACATATGCTTTTCCCTTTGATGATACTGCTTGGATTCTTGTCTTTCTTTGGATCTCCTGCTTACTGGCCACTTGTTTTTGTTTTGTTTCTTTGACCCTTTATACTCTCTGTTTTGCAGGTGAAGGAGTTTCTGCAAAAAGAACTGATGTTTTCTCTATTCTATCTTCAACCTGTTTCCTTGGTTTCAACTTTAAAAACCTCTTTTCTTTAGTAACCTTTGGATGACTAGATTCTGCTACTGGTGGTGAAGGATTCCCCTTAATATTAGGGTTTCTAGATGGGGTTATGGCTTCCATTACAAATCCACTCATAAATAAAAAGGAAAACCAATCCCTATTTATTTTCTAAAGCTCATTCAAAACCAATAACTTTATCAAACCCTGATGAAACAAAGATGTTTCATAGCCATCAGATTTAGCTTGGACTTTGTGAGCCATTTTGGCAAGGCTTCTATGCAAGTAAAATGGTAAATCTAATGATATCATACCTGTGAAATGAAACAATAGTTTGAAATGATAAGTGTAAACTTTATGGTACCTACCTTCACATGTGAAATATCTTTGAATATTGAATAGCATCTTTGCATAGTTGTCCTTGATAAAACTTCTGGGTATTTCATTTTTCAGGTCCATGTCTACATATTCAGGTTTCATAAATTCCTTGCATGGTTCCATGTCGAACCTAAAACCTTTAAACCAAGATTCCTCTCCCTTTAGTATCTCTATCACAACAACTATTATCTCAGGTGTAACTGGCATATTTATCATTCCAATTTTGGTAGTGGTTTCACTGAAATGTAAAGCAAACTCTTTGGACACCTGAGTGTGGAAACCCTACATATTTTCAGAAAATTTGAGACATCCAGCTTTACTAAAAGCATCCATTACCATTTGATCCTCCACAATAGCATTTTCATTCTTAGGCTCGTATCTTAGACAATGTCCCCCTCTGTGGACCGTCTTCTCCTCTGCCATGTTTCTTGTAAAGAAAACTTGTTAGCCTCTCTAAAACCTGTAAAACAACCTCTCTTGATTTGATGAATAGCCTCGCTTGATTTGATGAACAACCTCGCCTGATAATGGTGAAAGTTGTATTTGAATAGAACAACCACAAAATTATCTTTACTGCTTCAAATCTTGGACAACATATGTGAAGGTAAATGAAACAGAGATGACTCAATTAGGCAAAAAATTCGAATTAGAGATGTCAACTCATGACTATATGATGTTTTATTGATATCCTATCATGGCTATGATGACTGTAGGATAGGTAAGTAAATTGAATCTGGTAACTAACGGACTCACCATACCCCTATCATATCATTCCCTAACTGAAACTAACAGATCTCATCTTATTTGACACGATAGCTAAGAAACCACACTTTCGTAGCACTCATAGTGTAATTTTTTCACTTTGCGCTATGAAAGTAGCAGCTCTTTTGTAGTGCAAAACTCCCTTTTTGAACTAACGGCGCTACGAAACTGTGGATTTCTAGCTAATTGCAAAAAAATTGCCCAAAACTTACTTAAATGACTCTTGAATGAAAAATGTGAATTTTTTTTACCATGGAATGGACCTATAAAGACTTTATTTGAATTCTGATGATGAACACTAAACCTATAAAACTATGACATACCCTTAACCATACTAAAATGACTTTCAAAACTATTTAGACCATGATCAAAACAGAGTTGGCATACAATGTTTTGAAAAAAAAAAAAATTGGTGATAATAATGGCTCCACTTGGGATTTTGTGCCCCTGTGGTACACTAGGAACCAGTAGTTCCAGTGGTGCTATCCATTTTCTTAACCAAAACAGTAAAAACTTTGAAATCACCAAGCTTCATCCTCAAGCTCTAATGGCCTTCACCTCGAGCTCAAGATTGATGATTTTTCTTGTCATTATTAGCAGAAAAACTTATAAAATGGAATATATACAATGACAAGAACAATCCATCAGATTTTAGGAAGAATAATGCTTCAAAAACCTGCCATTGATAGGTCCTCCAACATATGGTTTTCCATTTATATCCTGCAGTATGTAAGTATTTTTTCCATGAAATTAGCTATCTTGAAAGGACCTTTCCATAAGTTCTCAAACTTACCATGTTTGCCTCTCTCTTCAATTATGGTCTCCCATTTCAGCACTTCATCTTGAATTTGAAAAATTTCTTCCTTGATCTTCTTAACAAATGTCCTCTTGATTCTATTTTGAGATTGCTGATTGCTGTCATAAACTTCATTCATTTTCTCTTGCAGATCTATCAGCTGATTAATTCTCCTCTGGATTGCATTTGGTTCCTCTTCCAGCCCTTGAATCAACTGCATAATAGGTACCCCTAGTGATGTAGGAAAAATAACCTCAGTGCCATATACCAATTCATATGGTGAAGTTCCGATTGACCTCTTTGTGCATATCCTAGCAGCCCATAAGGAATACTTTAGCTTCAAATGCTAAGCCTTCTTATTCTCCTACAACACCTTTTTAATTATCCTTACAATGCTCTTGTTAGAAGTTTCAGCAAGGCCATTTCTTTGCGGATAGTATGTAGTAGAATGCCCGAGAGTAATATGATATTGATGACAGAAATTGATTAGCTTCTTAGAATTAAATTCCTATGCATTATCATTTATGATCTTCATGGGGCAACCAAACCTAGACAAGATATTATTTTATAAGAAAAAAATAATCACAGAATCATTTGCTTGCCTAGTTGGGATTGCTTCAATCCATTTGGTGAAGTAATCAGTCACTGCAAGAATCCAACGATGATGACCTGGAGATGATGTGTTAGTATGAATCTTAATTCCATGCATACGAAAAAATACCACTTTAGCTATGCATAACAAATAGCCCTAACAGCAGAGATGATTGCTAATATCCTTAGATCTGCAGTTAGGTGATCAAGATAAATGCTGTAAAAATCTAGATCTATGCATTAGAAGACATTAAGCAATAGAAAAAACAAGATTTACTCTATGCATCCAATAAACAAGACAAGAATATATCAAAAGAATTTTGCATTAATGGAACTTGGGAGGAAAACACAAGAGGGTGTTCCCTCTTCTCCTCAATGGGATGGGTTCTTATAAGTCCTCATCACTTTAGATCTATAATTCCTCTCTCTTGATGGTGTAGAAAAACCAGACAAAAATAGCAAAATATGACTATGATGGTGGATCAATAGTCAAACCAAGAGTGTAGATCCAGAGTGATATTTAGGCAACAAAAGTTGATAAATGAATGGGAAAACCCTTCGATTTATAACAAAATATTGAGTTAGTCTAGATATTGGTGCATAATTAAAATATTATTAACCAAATCAAGATCCAACTTTTATGGAATATTTTATTATATTTGTTGGAGGGAAAAGGAATTTGACTTGGGTCAAATCCCTTTATTTGTAAATAATAAATAAATAAATGATCTATTTATCATTTTAAGGATATGGTTGAGTAATAATCAAATAAATAATGATTTATTTAATTATTTAAGGGTGACTTAGTCATATTTAACAAAGAATATTATTTAAATAAGTTTTAAATAATTATTCTTAGAAATTAATATGATAAATAATGATTTATCTAATTAATTTTCTTGTTTTGGGTTAAATATAACCAGGAATATTAATTAAACTGTTGTTTAACTAATTATTCCCTAAGGAAAATCAAACAAATGTATATTTATTTAATATTTCCTCGTGGGGTTTCCTGTTTAGACCATAAACAACTTAATAAAGGTGGTTTACTAAGTTATTTTCATAGTGAAAGCAATTTTACTTAGGGTAAAATTAGTCTTACATGGTGTACTTGGGTCCATCTAATGATAATAGGTTAGAGGACCAAAAAATGGTGTAACAGATTTACCCCTAGCGTGCGAGTGATAGGAGATAATCGTATGACCGAAGTACGTTGTAAGAAATAAATCACTAGACATCGAAGGGGAAGTCAAAGAGAGAGAAGTATTAGGTAGACCAAAGTGCTGAAAGACCTAGACCCTGAGGAGGCGAGACTTACAGGTGCGATAAGTCCCTTTTATGAGTAAGTTCCTATGCTATAGGTGGTGGGGGAGGCATACCTATGCCCACCGAGGCAAAGTACAAACAATAAGGTGTCTAGAAAACCACGGGAATGGCCAATATAAAACATGCTGGAATAAACATGAGCCAGATAAATAACACGATAATGAATCCCACATACATATTGTGCCTAGGATAATAGCCAGGACTTGTACAATGATATATGACTACATGAGATATAAATGAAACCCCGATGCCCTTGAAAATAGGAAAGGGCTCTGAAAACCTGACTGATACATGAAAACAAAAAGGTGCTGCAAGCGGCTGAGGCCGACATCATCAAATTTATGGAGCTGCATCGAAGGCTATAATGAAGAGGTCATCTGAGTGTGTGGGGGGTTACTTGTAGGGCCACCCCCTCATGAGGGCTGAGACATCTCAAACACACCCGGGAATCACCGATGTTAGCTGCTGTATCACTGAACCATCGAGTATATGGATCTCGATCATGATGAAAGGAGTTGGAGCTGAGAAACAATCAAGTCAAAGGGTAATAAGGAGACCCTTTTCCTGATCCGAGGCACCGAACAAGAGTGGAAGCTAGAACCAAGGTACACCACCCTCTAGACCTGTCTTCTGGAATGAATGAGTTGATGTCGACAGAAGGAGGTCCACCATAGGTGAGGCAATAAGGGATCCTCAACTATGGCACGAGAGAAAATAGTAGAGAGGCTGACAGACTGACACCAATGATGATTATGAAATGGGGGGTACTGAGTAGGAATGGACGACTTCCCTTGTTAGAGCATAAATGGCATGGATGACCTAGCAGCGACTGACACAATATCATGAAGGATAGGGGACAGTAGGACCGAAGGCCATAGTGTGAGACACGAGAGAGGGACCAAGAAATGAAGGATGGAGGAATATATCAGGATGCAAAGGGACTTGGGATAGATTCCATGAATGCAATGGTGACTCGAGTCGGATGCTCTAAACAAGGGTGACTCGATGGTGCTGCCACACAGAAAAGGTCTAATGGCGACCATAAAATTATTAGTACAAGGTGGTAACTCATGAAAAAAGTTGACACGAGCTTGGACAAGTATGGAGGCAAAGTGGTGCCCCCAGTACGAGTATTACAAGTGAAGAAATTCGATTTTGAGGAAGGGTGAAGTGACGCTTCTTGGGAAAAATGTGTCCTGATGAAGTATCAAATCACTAAAAACTAACAAATAACCATTTGAGGGCTCGGTGAGAGCTTTCCAATGGTACAGATGGTTCATCAAACTGGGCTATGGTTTGGCCGCAGCAGGCGAAAGAAAAATTAGGGGTTTTCTTTTAATAAGGTATTTTCCCTCCAAATTCACTCATTTGGAAGTGGAGCTGTGGTGAATGTAGTGGGGAGAGAAGGCCCTAAATCTTGCGGCGATCATAGCAGACAAACTGACCATTGGAATTGAGATCCATTAGTTGCAGGTAAGAGGCCTAATCCTACTATTTCATTTCATTGGATGAAAGTTTAGTTTAGGTAACCAGAGCTCATGAATAGGACAGGTCACTCTTTTGGGGGTCTGTTCTGCGACCTAGGTAGCAGGAACTGGGAAGAAAACTACGACCTGTCCTGGGAAATGACTTGAAAAGTGCGACCTGTTATAGAAAGCGGGTTTCAGTGCTGTTTTTTGGCTGAGATCTGGGATTTTTATGGTTGAGGGGCATAGGTGCCCCCAAGCATGTTGTGGTCATGCCAACATGTATTTAGAAAAATGGGAATATAAACACATTTGAATGATGTGTTGTGTAATTTTTTTTCATTATGGTTATGCAGTTTGACAAAGGGAATGGAGGATTACCAATATTTTGTGGTACTGCATATATGAATCAAATGGACTTTAAGTTTCCAGATTGGCATACATGGTGTCATTATCCCAAAGAGAGGATTTGGAGATAATGTACTGGTGTTCTCCTAGAAAACTCAGAGGTTGGTCAACAACAATGTCGAAGGGACTGGGTTGTTTATGTAGTATTAAGGACTAATGAGGGGTATCATCCCTAGAGTGATTTGAAGTGATATGGGACTCTAGAGGTTCTTCTAAATGTGGAAGAATAATGTTACTGGAGTCGACATGACCAGATACACTAGGAGAGTTGTGGAGAATTTATTCTCCTGGTCTCTAAAATATGGATGCCCCCTTACCCAAACATTGGGTGTCAATGTAATGGCCACAAGGTGTATGTGGTTCGAATGCATGGGTTCGATGTAAGGGGTGATAGATAAAGTTAGGGGTGGTGACTACTTCCATAATGTCATCATCGTAATAGAAGATGGGGTGACTGGTGGAAGAAATACCACCTGACACGGCGAAGCTACCTGACTCATCATCATGAGAAGAGAGGTTCACATGCACATCATCACAAGTGGTGACAGAAGAGTAAGCAGATAAAGGATCTACCGATGTTGAGCCCAAGGTGATCGCTGAAGGGAGGTCAGGAAAAATATCATGGGGAGTCTCCAAGGGGGCTTCCACCAAGGGTCTCATGGATGATGAGAGGTAGAAAATGGTGGATGAAGGCTCTGTCATCTCAACATTAGGATGGGGAATGCCAATGGGAGCATTCGTGTCCTCTAGTTTTGTCGAAGCAAAACGGGCAAATAAGGGAGCGGTGGACTCCTTGCGCTTGGCCTCAAATTGGCGAACCGCTTCCAAAGAGGAGTGGTACTCTTCAAGGTGGGGACAGAGCTGGGTATAATGGCCATGGAGATCACACAAAGCACAAGGGTGGTTGGTGTGAAAATTATTTGGGCTCCTGGCTACAGTCAAGGAAGGGAAAGAGGTTTCCGGGACCGTAGACTTAGGGGACGTGACATTAACCATGGGCTTGAGATGAGGCAACTCTGGAAAAGTATGGGTGGCATGACTGACAACATCACACAAAGCACACTAGATGGTGTGCTTTGGAGGCCGAGGAGGGGAAAAGTTTGTCAGGTCAGCCTTGTCTTTTGATGCCTTCTTGTGAGCTTTGCCCTACTTACCCGAAGTGGTCACAACAGGAAGTGGTTCCTATTGAGGTGGCTGAGGCACTGTTGGAGCGAGAGAAGTCGTAGGGACCAGTTGAACCAGGGTCAAAGCAAGATAAGGTTGGGGTTGACCAGGCAAGGTATGGGCTAGAGGATCAAGGTACCAGATGGGAATGCCAAGGGTCAAGTTAGGAAGAGAGACGGTGGCCATGACAGGTACCGTGTACACTCCTGGGGGAGGAGCTAAGAACAGTATCTGACTATAGGGGTAATGGCCAAGCGGGAAGGATCCTAAATGGTTAAGGCCTGGAAGAACCGTTCCAGGAGGGTAAAGAGGCTCATGGATACCAGCTGAAGGGATAGGAGGAGGAGGTCTAGAAGGCTGAATCGAAGGGCTAGGAGTAGGCTACGGGGGGTGAGGAGACTGTTGACTAGCCAAGGCAGGCCACTTGAGAGCAGCCCGAGATGATTGCATCATGCAAACATTCGATGAGCTGGGATCAGAGACAGGAGGGGGAAGACTAGGGAATGTCCCAAGCAATGAGGAATCTTTGTAGACTCTAGGTGAGACACTGGTCAAAGGATTTACAGTTTGCTTATTGGCCACCGAAGAGATGGTGGACTCAGAGGAGGTCTGAGACTTCGGTTCGTAATATCTCAACTTTTCAATGGTGACTATCTTTCCATTATGAGGGGAGAACATCTTGCGGTGAACCGCAGATGGGACATCAGACATCGCATAGGTGTAGCTACGACCTAATATAATTTTGTAATCTAAAGGGGCATCTATGACTTCTAAGTCAACGTAAACAATCTTGCTTGCAAGAGTAATAGAACAATTGCAGAATAAGCCAATGGGCTGGGAGGTGTGGCCATCCCATGTTCGGAGAGTAATCGTGGAAGGAGCCAACTCAGGTTATTTGAGTTGCTTCCAACCCAAAGCAGACATCACACAGGTGGATGCCCCCTCATCAATAATGCACCGAGAAACATTGGCGTTCCAGATCTTGACTAGGATTTGGAAGGCGACGAAAGTAGGGATAGGAGGATGTTCTGATCAGTCAACATCAAAAACAATAAATCAATCGTCAGAAGGATCTACAACACCCATGGAAGATAGTAGAGCTTTTCATTATGAAGGGCACAACTGGAGGAGTTCCATCGTTCAAATGGCAGCAGGAGATTGCGCCAAATCATCTACTATGTTATACGAATGGGCAACTTTTCCAGAAGTAGCATTTTGGCGTAGTGGTCCTTTAGGGATCTTGGTATGAACCTCCGCCTTAGGCTGAGGGATCTGTAAGGGACCATTAGGTGTCGAAAGAGGCTCTCTAGAGACCAAAGGAGGTGGCTCGGGGATAGACGTAGCGGGAGGGTTGTTGTACTGATAGGACCGATTCTAAAGATTGATGTCTACAGTTAGAGGTTGGGCGGAGTTCATGATGAGAACCTGATAATCAGAGGTACCAGATGGAAGAGGTTGAGTGGCCACCTATCCTTCAGGTGGTTAGGTAGCCATAAATCCCTGTTGTGCATCCACTTGCTCCTGAGGGGGTGGTAGATGCTATTGCAGGGGATGAGAAGGCAAGGGAGGCGGATATGCTAATGTTGTAGGAGCTGGAGCACCAAGCTGCAGATACAGATAATAAGGAGGTTGGGTAATAGTGTGTTAAATAGGAGATTGGGCCAAAAGAGGAGGCATGTTGTATCCTGGATACGTGCTACCAGGAGGGGGAAAAGTGCAGGAGGTGTTGCCTCCCCCCCAGGAAAACCATAGCCCATGGGAGGTTGAGCGTATGGATGAGAGAGAGCTCCAACGATACTGTCGGCAGCATGAGGTGCCCCCGGTGCGTTAGCACCATTGGGTCTAGGAAGATCAGGTAGAATGGTATAAACATAACTCGATTGAGCGTAGATCAGGTCATATTTTAACACCATTTGGAGGGCGGCTTCTTTAGTTTGAGGAAAATGCGATGCGACATCTTTCCCGTTAGGAGGCAAGAGAGATTTAAGGAACTAATCCATGTAGACACGGTCTTCGAAGGTAGGGGATTGAAATAGGCTCTTTATTCTTCGCCATTCCTGGACATGATCAGATAGGCAGGTCGCAGATGATTGACGGAAAGAAGTCAAAATTTAGATACTAGTGTCATAACGAAGGGGAAGCTAGAAGTAAGACAAAAAGGCCCGAGCAAGAGTCACAAACGTGGTATGAGAGGAAGTGGCCTGATCAACATACCACTTATAAGCTTCACCTGTAAGTGTTCGTTGGAACAACTGAAGACGGATGGAGTCATCGGTAATGGAGTTAGATGAACACCACATGTGGAAAGATCGAACATGATTTGAAGGATCTTCTCCAGCAGGGCCTTCAAACTTTAGGATGTCGGAAGGGAGATTTGTCGGCATAGTAGGCCAACTAATGTCATGGTGTATAGGGTCATTTATCAACTGGTCAAAATCAGGGAGGTTGAGGCCTGCCATGAAGGGGAGCAAGGGCGCAGCCAGGGTAGCGTCCGTTGCAGTCCCACTAGTGGTATTCCTAGCCTGAGGGCCAGGGTTACCACCAACATTAGGTCCTACACTAGACATGGTGAAGGTGTCATGGGGAGAACCAAAGGCGGAACAAGAAAGAGAACCCAAAGGACCAGAAGAAGAGTCGGTGTGCGGACTCGGTGGAGGACTAACTCGAATCCTACGTGGAGGAGTAAGTATTCTTACCAGAAACTGAGGATGAAGGCCAAGAAGTCTCTGGGATAAATGCCTTGGTGGTGCAAAGGTGACGACACAACACGACACAAAGTAAAAAGAGACCGACAAGGGCAGGGAGGTGTAGGATCAACTGATTACAATGTCGAAACAAGGGCAAAGAGGTGCAGGATCAATTGATCTCAATGTTTTAGATTATTTTCTTGGCGGTATTAACCAAGCCCTTTTTCTCTTAGGGTGTATGTGTAAAAGTGTGTAAATTTTAATTTTTAAACCCAAAATTTTGTGGAGAAAAATAAAAAGTGTGTTTTATAGCTGTAAATAAACCTGCAAATGACAGTATATAGGCCTGCACAAACATAAAATAAACAACTAAAAATGCAATAATATAAACCCAAGGAGGAGGGTCTCTCAACAACTAGTCTATAGGTGAGTAAAAAACTAATCAAAACACACTAAAAAAGCTAATAGATCTAAGGTCAAAAGGGACAGGGATCTAAAAGACAAAATCTACTGGAAAGTGGTGGAGAAAACAACAACAAATCAGAGGAAAAATTGTTGTAAAAAAGGTGGCGAAAGGCTATCTCTTGAAGGGAAATGGAGTGAAACCTAGAGGAAAAAAAAAACAAAGCTAGATGAGGTGATTTGGATGGATAACAAGCTGATATGAAGCGGATCTGAAGGTGAGGTATCAGATCTGAAAAAAATGGATGAAGACTCTGAAATTTCAGATAACCTGCAACAGCAAAAACACTTCCACAAAAATTCGAGGGTACTGAAGCCCTAGGGGGCTAGGTTCCCACTTATTTGAGAAAAACAGAACAATTAAAGGTCCAAAATGGGCAGAGACGGAGGTTAGACAACCTTGAACAGAGGCTCAGACAAACCCAGAAAATTTTCAGAAAAATCCTTGTAAAAAGTCCAGGTCGCAGTTTCTGACCTGTTTTCAATAAAGGCCACAGTTGTTTGGCTGAAAAGTGCGCCCTGAAGGTCCAGGTCGCAGGTTTTCAGCGAAAAAGTGCGACCTGAACTCCCGGCACTCTCGGTGGCAGGTTTCAGAAAAAAGTTGTTGTCTCATCTGCAGTTGATGTCTGTCACCTGCGCAATAGGTCCAAAAACACACGGAAATCGGAATTTTTATCGTTTTAGGGTTTTATAGGTTAAAAACAACATCAAGAAAAGAAAAATAAAGGGGTTGATGATAAATCCTAGGGTTTGAAGTAGCTAGATATGCAAGGATCAAAAAAATTACAACGGTCGTAATCGTAAACCCATGTGGAGTCGCCAATTGTTAGTATGAATCTTAATTCCAAGCGTACGAAAAAAGACCACTTTAGCTGCGCATAACAAACAACCCTAACAGCAGAGATGACTGCCAATATCCTCAGATCTGTAGTTAGGTGATCAAGATAAATGCTGCAAAAATCTAGATCTATGCATTAGAAGACATTAAGCAGTAGAAAAAACAAGATTTACTCCATGCATCCAATAAACAAGACAAGAATATATCAATTGAACTTTTCATTAATGGAAAACACAAGAGGATGTTCCCTCTTCTCCTCAATGGGATGGGTTCTTGTAAGTCCTCAGTGCTTCAGATCTAGAATTCCTCTCTCTTGATGGTGTAGAAAACCCAGAAAAAAATTAACAAAATATGACTATGATGGTGGATCAATAGTCAGACCAAGAGTGTAGATCCAGAGTGATCTTTAGGCAACAAAAGGTGATAAATGAATGGGAAAACCCTTCTATTTATAAAAAAATATTGAGTTAGTCTAGATATTGGTGCATAATCAAAATATTATTAACCAAATCAAGATCCAACTTTTATGGAATATTTTGTTATATTTGTTGGAGGGAAAAGGAATTTGACTTGGGTCAAATCTCTTTATTTGTAAATAATAAATAAATAAATGATTTATTTATCATTTTAAGGATGTGGTTGAGTAATAATCAAATAAATAATGATTTATTTAATTATTTAAGGGTGACTTTGTCATATTTAACAAAGAATATTATTTAAATAAAGTTTAAATAATTATTCTTAGAAAATAATAAGATAAATAATGATTTATGTAATTAATTTCCTTGTTTTTGGTTAAATATAGCTAGGAATATTAATTAAACTATTGTTTAACTAATTATTCCTTGAGGAAAATCAAAATAATGTATATTTATTTAATATTTCCTCATGGGGTTTCCTGTTTAGACCATAAACAACTTAATAAAGGTGGTTTACTAAGTTATTTTCATAGTGAAAGCAATTTTATTTAGGGCAAAATTGGTCTTACATGGTGTACTTGGTTAATGATAATAGGTTAGATGACTAAAAAATGGTGTAACATGATGGATTAATCTCCCCAATAAAATCTAGTCCCCACTGCTGGAATAATGCTTCTACATAGATAACATCAAAGGTAAGGGTACAAGTTTCTTCTTACCCTCGAAAATCTAGCATTCATGACAGGCAGCAACCCTCTTGTAGACATCCTTAAACATTGTAGGTCAATAATACCCTGCTCTCAAAATTTTCATCACCGTCACCTTCCAATAGTGATGACCTCCACAATCCCCTTTGTGGAACTCCTCAATCACTTTATCAGCTTCCTCTTCCAGCAAACAATTCAACAAAATTCCACTAGTATCTTTCCAAAAAAAAATTATGTCAAATATAAAGTATCTCAAAGATTTCAGATTAACAAACCTTGCTTTGGACTTTGTTAAATTAGCAGGTGCTTTATGGTGTTGTAGGACAAAAACAACTTCCTTGTACCAATCTGAAATGATATATTTTTCTTCAATAGGAACTAGTTCCTCCTCATCGTCTGAAACTTTTGATATTTTTGCAATCTAATTTATATCAAGATAGTCAAAGTTTGACTAAGCCATCAGCTCTGCCAAGCCTTGCCCTTTGACCAATTTGTTGGTTTAATATCTATATCATATTCTAGCAACTTGGCAATCCATTTCCCCCTCTTACCATCAGGTTCGGCTTGAGTGAGGATGTCTTTCACAATAGTATTAGGAACAAACGCCACAATATGAGAATTCATAATATAAATTCTGAAATATTTGATAGCCTTCACCAAAGCATAGGCTTTCTTTTCTAAGATATTATACTTCAACTCAAAATTGGGTAATGTCCTACTAAAGAAAGAAATCGGCTGCTCAATACCTTGTTGTCCTTTTTGTAGGAGAACTCCAAAGATAGTATTCTCTGATGCAAAGGTAAAAACCAGAAATTCCTTTGAGAAATCTAGAATAATCAATACTAGTGCTTGTGTGAGTGCTCTTTTTATCTCTTCAAATTATTTTCTTGCCTCTGTTGTCCACTTAATATCAATTCCCTTATTTAGCATCCTTGTTATGTCCTTCACAATCTCAGTAAAATTAGGAATAAATCGCCTTACAAAATTTACTTTTCTAAGAAAAGATTGAATCTCCTTCCTACTTCTTGGCAACTCCACCTTCTGAATTGCATTGACCCTGCTTGGATCAATCTTAATCCCATATTTAGAAATGATATGCCCAAGTAATTTACCTGAAGTTAAAGAAAAAAATACTTTTCGTGGGATTTAGAGAGATGCTAAACCTTCTACATTTCAGTAGAATTCTTTCCAAGTGTTTCAAGTGATCTTCTTCCTTCCTTGAGAAAACTGTTATTTCATCAAGATACACAACCACCATCTTGTCCTTCTCTTCAGAAAATGAAATATTCATTTCCCTCTAAAAGGTAACTCCTGCATTTATGAGACCGAATGGCACCTTGGCGTACATAAAAGTACCCCATGGTGTAGTAAAGGCTATTTTTTCTTGATCATCAAGATGCACAAGTATCTGATTATAACCTGAAAACCCATCAATAATAGACATTCTCTGAGAACTCACAATGGTTTGCAAAATTTGATCCATCTTCAGGAGAGGATAATTATCTTTCAGGGAAGCTTTATTCAAATTTATGAAGTCAATGCATATTCTGATTTATCCAATCTTATTCCTAACCGGAACCAAATTTGCAAGCCAATTTGACAATTTGATTGGGACTATAATTTTAGCATCAAAGAAATTATTAACCTCCTTCTCAATCAAAGAACTGAGAAGTGGGTTGATCCTCCTTAACTTCTGCTTGAAAGGAATTTCATTTTCTTTTATGGGAATAGTATGCTGAATAATGGCAGGATCATATTCTTTCAAATCAGCATAGTTCCAAGCAAAGACATCTATGAATATTTTCATCATTTCAACATACTTAAACTTCATATCAGCTGAAAGAAATTTTGAAAGTTTAATCATCTTGGGCATAGCTATAGTACCAAGGTTACAACTCTCAAATTCTTCATCATCAGCTTGTATCTTAGGGGATTTAAAAACATCATTTTGATCAAAAAAAAATTCTAGAGGTATGACTCCCTTTGGTATGGAATTATTCTTTAGCTGCAAAAATTCAGAATTCCCTTTAGATTCAGCCAACATATTTTGTTGATCTACTTTTCCATTTTCAAACTCTTATTTCATCTCAATAAATTATTTCACCTATTGATCATCCTCAAAAACTTGCCAATGAGTAATATTATCAGGGATGGTTGGCCTATGGTGGACCTCAACTTCATACTTTTCTGTGGAGTGCATAGGAATAATGAAAAGACTTGTAGAGATAGCAAGAGAGTCAGCAATGGAGTTTTGTTCTCTAGTTTTGACTATGAATGAATAAGCTTGAAAGTTTTATAAAATGTCCAAAACCAAATTCATATATGCTTTCATCCTTGTGTCCTTTGTTTGATAAACTCCTTGAATCTATTTTATGACTAATTCTGAATCTCCAAAAAAATAAATGTTTTGAGCATTCATTCTTTTCAAAACTTCTAGACCCAAAATCAAGGATTCATATTCAGCCATGTTGTTCGTGTAATCAAAGTTCAGTTTATAGGAAAAGAACTTACTCTCATCACTTGGATTTCTAATCTAAATCCCTACTCCTGATCCTTCTCTGTCTGTTGATCCATCAAAATTCAATGACCACCAACCTTCTTCCTCATTATTTTTGACTTGTTGACTTTCTGTTTGCTGATTTTTAGACTGCTGAATTTAAAAACTCTGATTTTCTACTTTCCTTTCCTCTTCCACTTCATTAGTCAATTCATTGAAAAGAATACAAGAACCAAGTTCAGTATTAGGAGCATAAATTGGAAACTTTTATGGTTTATCTTTGCTACTCACCATGTAGGCCATCCTTGTCTCTCGATACAATATCCTTTGCTCCTCAAAGACTGGAATGGTAGCATAAGTAAGATCCATATGCATCGTACCTTTAATTTTTTCTGCCCATGACCTTGACAACAACATACCAAACTTTGGTGGAATGTCTGCTACTACAATGTCCATGACTACAGTCTTAGCAGGAACTTGCGTCATACCAACAACAACATCCTTGATTAAACCAATGCATTGAACGCTTTTTGAATCAAAAGAAAAGAAATCTTTATATGGCCTAGTTATTTCTAACCCCATTCTTTCCATGATTACTTTGGGCATAAGATTGTGAGAGGCGCCTGAATCCAACATAACATTGTGCAATATCATGTCGTGAATGCTAAGGCTCACATAAAAAGGAGGGACTTCCTCATTCTATTCATCTTCTAGTCTTGGACCCAAATAAATGGTCGGATGATCTTCTAATACATTCAAGATATCATCAGATCCTAGTTGTGAGTTTAGTATTTTAACAATCTTGCTTATATATTCATCTACCTTGAGAATCTCACCAAAAGGGATTGATATTTTTATTTTAGAATTTTCATTCTCAAGATTAAAAACAGAAACAGATTTTTCAGCTTCTTTGACAGGAGGAATAATTGGTGCATCTTTCTTAACTTCAGCGACCTTAAGAGTATCCTTCTTGCCATAACCAACCTTAGGTGTATCCTTATTACCATCAAAAACCTTGGGTGTATCCTTCTTAGGATGTGTTTTTTTTGCAATTATAGGCACATTCCTGTTTCTGAGATTATATTGTTTCTACATCTCAAAAATTGCATGTTGATACCCCTTTAGATAGTATGATGTTTCCTCTTCATGATTGTTTTGATCTGATTGATCATGCTCTTCTTTAGTCAAGAAAATCCCTGAAATTTATTCATCAAAACAATGAATAGACTCCTCAGGATTTTCAGGTTCATCTTCTTCATCAATCAAATTCTACTGAAAAGGAGGTCTTACTAGAGGATCAGGTTGTTGATTTCTATTCTTCCTTGGTCTTTGTTGATTCTGAGGTCTCCTGAACTGAGGGTTTCTAAATTGAGGTTCATGTTGTGCAAGAGGAGCAGAGGTATTCCCAAGCGCTAACCTATCCATCAAATTTTCCATTGTTTTCATCATTAAATCCAGTTTGTCTTGAGAGGTAGAGGATGAAGGTTTCTCTTCTTCTTTGAACTTAGCCTTACCCATTTTTTATTGTTTAGCTACTATCAAATTAACCTCCACCTTCACAGCATGATTTTTCATTTCAACAAGTGTAGGGAATTCTTTTTCTCTAAACAGTATGGAAAACTCATAGTCAAAAGCTTTAGAATACCTCATTTGAGCTAAAGATTCTGGTGGTTTCAAACGAGCAGGAATATAATCTAACACTTTATAAAACCTTTTTGAAAAATTTTGGACAGTTTCATCAACAACTCTCTTCAAAGTATTATACTCAGTGAGGGCTTGTACTGGATTAGTTCTATTTCCCCATTTTCTTAAGAAAAAATCTTCAAATTCATTCTAATCATGATTTCTTCCAGGAGTAAGAGCTTTATACCACTTCCTAACCTCACCAGTAAAACTCTGAGAAAACAATCTCAACTTAATATCTTCATTATCAACCTCCTCCCTGTCTATAAAGTCATTAAATTGATCTACATGATCCTCTGTTGTAATGTCTTCATCACTTCCCCAGGTATTAATTCTAGCAGCATATTTACTAGGGAGGTCATGTAAGACAACAGGAAGGACAAGAGGGGCATATCTAGCAGGTGCACCAGGTGGATTTCCAGCCATGGTTAGAGGTATTGTGGTAATTTTAGGAAAGGCAGAAACTGTAGATGACAAACTAGTATGAGAAGGACTACTTGGTCTTTGTAAGCCACTAAAAATTGAGCTCCAATTGGGAAGAGGTAAACCAACTTTACTTTTCAACAATAGTTCAAAAGGATCAAGCTCTTTCAATTTTTCTAAAGTTTCTCTTTCCAACAACAACTCTAAAGTGACAGCTTCCCAGAATTCCTCTTTGTCTTCTTGTGTTACTAGGGCTGAGGGGTCAATTCTATGGTTGAGGGATGATCTAATTAAACAAAACCTCATGAATTTTATCATCAACTCTTTTTTCTTCAGGACTTATTGATATTTTAGAGGACAAGGATCTCGAATGAGATGGAGTACCTGATATTTCAGAAATGCCTTGGTTGCCTCTTGAAATGGTGTTTGGATTGTCCACAATAGCAGGTGGATCTTGGTGAGGATTACTCCTTGTGTATCTCCTTCTCGAAGCCACCTTTGAACATATAAACTTTAAATGGAGTCACCAAGGTAGATGCAGCCTTGAAAATCTTTCTGAGCTCTTGCTACATTCAGAAGTTCAGCTTCAAAAATCTTGGGAAAGTATAATCTTCAGACTCCCAGCAGACGCACCAAAATGTGATCACAAAATCAAACCTCATAGGCTTCCAATCAATTTAATCTCATGTAATTGATTCAAACCAATATTTTGGCTTAGGCTTAGCCTCCTCAACCTAATAGGGCTCTCTCAACGGTTTATGATTTTTGATAAATATGTAGATGGCTAACTCTATATGGGATAAAGGCAGATAAATGATATAAACTGGTTGTAAATCACATTATCAAGTGTACATTGGGATTATGGAGTCATAGTAGCTTCAACAAAACCAAAACAATCTACCTAGCATGGAAATCAAGGCATATCAGATTTTAAGTCAAGGAATACACATGTAGAATAGTGAAACACACAGTCAGTTTGTCTATGAAGGAATTCAGAGCATCATTGATGAATTCTGAGTAACATAAGAAAAAACAACTGCAATATAATATTGAAAATATTCCATCAGAACAAGAACATACAATAACTCCTCATGAATCTTGAGTTGTCTAAGTAGAAAATCTGTATTAAGCTAAAAACAGTCACTTACAATAAACACGACCTTTTTGCTAACAGATATCCAACCCTTTCTATTTCGACTCCTTGATATTGTATAGATCATTTACATCATAAGATAAACTTCTACATAGCTTAATACATCGAATTCCTATTTTTGACACCTATCCTAACCATAAAACATGATATTTATTACAAAAACAACTATAAACCTAATATAGAGCCCTATTACAAAAATAATTAGAACTCTTTTAACTCAACTCAAAACAAATTTATCTAAACTTTATTACATCATTTTCCACCTATATTTCCATAAATTCGAACCCTGATAATGAGCTCCAACCTGTTATGACCATAATGTTGATGAGGTTGATCTCCTGCAAACTAGGAAACTGCTCCCCTGTTTTTAGGCCTAGGATTCTTCAAGCTTTGAAGACACTTTAATCACCATGAAATTGTGACTTTGAAGTCATTTTCTATCAGGAATTGAAATAAAATGTGTTCAAAATCATCTATATATGTCACTTGTACACAATCATCATTGAAATTCCCAAAATAACCAAAACAGACCTGCGCTACAAAAACAACACAGTTTCATAGCGCTTTTCGTAGCACAATATTTTTAACCCTTTATCATCAAAATTTTGGCTTCTTCTTTTCAGATTTATCTTCATTGTCACTTAGCACAGCTTCCCTAGAAATTTGAGGTCTTCATACACATATTTTCCCTTCCAAAATTTAAGAGAGAGAGTGAAAAAGCATGCTACAGCAGTTTCGTAGCACTTTTCACTGATTTTGCATTGTGTGTGCTACGAAACTGTTGTGTAAGCAGTTTTAACAATATTTTATTCAAAATTTGAAACAAAAAGGTTCCAAAACTTTAGAAAATCACAGGCTTCATCAAAACCATCAGCTATTTGGACTAAAAACATAACCTTCATAAAATTTATTCCTCATTTTCCATTTGAGTTTGGTTTGAATTTGTCATTTTGTACCTTTGTTATTTAGTTCATTTTGAGACTATTTTAATTGTAGCTTCAAATCCTCCACTTGGCCTCTTAGCTTTCTATTCCTGGCTCTCAAATGAGTTTTGATCACTCTAATAGATTTTTATTCTTTAATGGCTGGAACTGTCCATGTAAAAAATTTCTCTGCACTGCCTGGAATCTATGACGTAGAAACTTTTTGTCCTTCCCAAACAGCCTTCATCCTCTTGAACTCTATCTTTTGAATTTTTTTCTTTGTGGCCCTCTTTCTCATAATTTCCATCTCTTTATTTTCTAACTTCAACCTTTCTTACAGCAGTTGACACTCTGTCATATGTTCCTTTTCCTTCATTAACTTGCTGGCTGCATGCTCCACTATAGGTGATGAGAGATCAACCACCTCTTCAAGGACATTGGATGCTTCAATAGTTACTTGGATATATTTACTACCTTCTTGGAGTTTCTTTTCATTCCTGGTTAAAGGTTTCCTAGCTTGAAAAACAAAGGCTGCATTCTCACCTTCAAACTCCAATTTCTTTGTTGACTTCATTTTTCTCTGTTTGTGTTCATATACTTCAATGAAATCTACCTACACAATGGGTGATTCTTCTATATCAATTGCATGAAGTATATCATCCAAGTTTCCTTTCATCATTGGGTTGTCCTCTGTCACTGAAACATCTGCTTTTCCCTTTGATGCTGCTGCTTGGATTCTTGTCTTTCTCTAGATCTCCTGCTTATTAGCCATTTGTTTTTGTTTTGTTTCTTTGACCCTTTCTACTCTTTGTCTTGCAGGTGATGGAGTTTCTGCAACAAGAAATAATGTTTTATTTGTTCTATATTCAACTTGTTTCCTTGATTTCAACTTTACAAACCTCTTTGCTTTAGTAACCACTGGCTGACTGGATTCTGCTACTGGTGGTGAAGGATTCCCCTTAATATTATGGTTTCTAGCTAGGGTTAGGGCTTCCATTTCAAATCCACTCATAAATAGAAAGGAAGACCAATCCCTATTTATTTTATGAAGCTCATTCAAATCCAATAACTTTATCAAGCCGTGATGAAACATAGATGTTTCACAGCCATCAGATTTAGCTTGGACTTTGTGAGCCATTTTGGCAAGGCTTCTGTGGAAGTAAAATGGTAAATATAATGATATCATACCCGTGAAATGCAAAAATAGTTTTAAATGATAAGTGTAAACTTTATGGTACCTACCTTCACATGTTAAATAAATTTTAATATTGAATAGCAACTTTGCATAGTTGTCCTTGATACAACTTCTGGGTATTGCATTGTTCAGGTCCATGTCTACATATTCAGGTTTCATAAATTCCTTGCATGGTTCCATGTCAAACCTAAAAAATTTAAACCAATATTCCTGTCCCCTTGGTATCTCTGTCACAACAGCTATGATCTCAGGTGTAACTGGCATATTTATCATTCCAATTTTGGCAGTGGTTCCATTGAAATGTAAAGAAAACTCTTTGGACACCTGAGTGTGGAAACCCTGCAGCTTTTCACAAAATTTGAGACATCCAGATTTTCTAAATGCCTCCATTACCATTTTATCCTCCACAATAGCATTTACATTCTCAGGCTCATATCTTAGACAATGTCTCCCTCTGTGGACCTTCTTCTCCTCTTCCATGTTTCTTGTAAAGAAAACTTGTTAGCTTCTCTAAAACCTGTAAAACAACCTCTCTTGATTTGATGAATAGCCTCACTTGATTTGATGAATAGCCTCGCTTGATAATGGTGAAATTTTTCTTTGAATAGAACAACCACAAACTTATCTTTATTTCTTCAGAGCTTGGACAAAATATGTGAAGGTAAATGAAATAGAGATGACTCAATTAGGAAAAAAATTTGAACTAGAGATGTCACCTCATGACTAAATTATGTTTGATTGATATCCTATCATGACTATGATGACTATAGGACAGGTAAGTACATTGAATCTAGTAACTAACTGACTCACCATACCCCTATCATATCATTCCTCAACTGAAACTGACAGATCTCAGCTTATTTGACATGATAGCTAAGAAATCGCGCTTTTGTAGTGCTCACAGTGTAATTTTCGCACTTTGTGCTACGAAAGTAGCAGTGCTTTTTGTTGAGTCTCAAATCTGCATCTTTTCCATACACCTTTCTATACCTTTTTCATTCACCTGAACCTCCCAAGTTGTCAATATCATTGTATATTAATTGCAAAAGAGCATCTAAAATGGTTTTTAACTATATTTTTGTGTCTTCTGTTTGATTTATATTTTGCTCATTTAGCTGCGGAATCTTGCCACTTTCCGCAGCTGCTGCAACTTTCCGCAGCCATTTTTTGAAACTCTATGTTACTGGTGTCTTCAGGTAAAACAAGCCATATGGGCAAGTCAGGAATGATGTGGACATGGATCGTGTCCTATTGGCTCGAGCAAATTCATCTAGGGAGGCTGCGGTCAAAGGTGGCCAAGTGGAATTCAACCGTAGAGTTCCACTGTGACAGGACTCTGTTTCTCGTCACGTGGAGATTTATATGGCCGTTTCTGAACTGTGGGAGACAAATCAACACCTGTACATGGCTCCATAAGCCGAATTCAAACATCCACTCTTCATAGATTTACTCCTCAACGCGGCCATGATCCTAGATCTTTGGACGTAATGGTTTACGTGTTCTCTATCAGCATAAACTTTAGGAAATTAGTTATATCACCTTCAGTATAAATAACGCGTTTGCATACGCATAAGAGTTAGTTTTTATTAGTCTCCATTAGCTTCCAATAGCTCTGTAATGTAATTACGTTGCCACTGTGCCGTAATATCACCTTTCTGTTATGATTGCATTTTAATATATAAGAAGACTCTGTTTCCAAGCGTAATTCGTACTTGAAGTCTGTTGCCAAGGCTGGTGTAGAGGGCCCCTGCACACGCTGAGGTTTTGTGCATTATTTTATAGTTCTTGTTTTATTTCTTTAAGCTCATTGTGCCATAATTCATTCATGTGTTTATACATTGCATCTTTCATGGTATATATGCTTCATTTCTATTTATAATCTTTCATGCTTTACATCTTGCTTCTGTCCATAATCTTTCATGTTTTATGTTATTGTTAACTGATCAGTGTTCTTGTTTCAGGTTATAAATAGGCAGCCCGGGCATTTGCATAACTTTTTGACTAATGACATGGAATTAATATTGTTTTGCTGCTAATTTACTTTTCTTAGTTTCTATTTAATTTCAGTACTGCTTTGTTTATTTCAGTCTTGCACATTTGTTTCAGTAGTTAGATTTAGATATATCAAATTGTTCATGTCATTTTCAGTTACCTCCGAAAGCCACAGCTGGACTGATGGTGAGGGATTGAAGTATGAATGTATAGTTTGATATTAGTTTACTTTCTGCAAGTTAGAAATATTAAATTTCTCATGACATCTTCAGTTACCTCCGAAAGCCACAGCTGGACTGATGGTGAGGGATTGAATTATGAATGTGTAGTTTGATATTAGTTTACTTTCTGCAAGTTAGAAATATTAAATTGCTCATGACATCTTCAATTACCTCCGAAAGCCACAGCTGGACTGATGGTGAGGGATTGAATTATGAATGTGTAGTTTGATATTAGTTTACTTTCTGCAAGTTAGATATCAAGTTACTCAAGTTGTTTATGGTTACCTCCGAAAATCATAGCTGGACTAATGATGAGGGATCAGAAGATAAGTTGATGTAATTTGATTTAGATTTACTTTGTTGCAATTTTTGGATTTCTTTCAGCATAGTTTCTTTTGTGTTTAGACAACAACAAGGATAGTTTGGTTTTCATGCTCAATAGTTCACTGTTTGATTTATTAGACTAGCAGCACATTTTCATTTTAGCAGCACATTTTCGTTTCCTTTCAATTTTTGTCAATTGTATGTTTCAAATTCCTTTTTAAGTTTCAAGTTGGTAAATCATTATAGAGGATATCATTTCCTTGAACAATTATAACCATACTTGTTTTTATTTTAGAATTTCCATCTCACATTAGAAAACCAAAAATGACAAAAAGTTAAGAAATAGGTTATCTTGCACATATAGTGCGCCGCACTTCATCAGATTACGAATCCCGGATTGATAAATTAATGTAGCAATTTAGGACACACTAAATTGACCAAACATTTTGGCGCCGTTACCGGGGAAGTGTAACTAGGTAGCCAATTTCTTAAAAAAAAACAAAATAATAAAAGAAGGGGAAACTTGATAACTTCTTGAAGTATGCTCTCCTCTTGCACCTAGTGTGATCTGGAGGATCAGAAAAGAGAGTTATTGGTTTAGTAATTTCTTAAGTATTCTCTCTTCTTGCACCTAGTGTGACCTGGAAGATCAGAAAGAGAATTATTCGCCCAACTTTTAAAAAATAAAAAAAAATAAAAAAAAATGACATGCATAGAGCAAGAGATTCTAGGGGAAGGTTTATAGCTAAAGCCAAGAGTTTGATTTTTACAACTCCATCTTCTTCAAGGCATAGAAAAGATTCACCACCATCTGCCCCTAGCCTTAAGATTTTTGGAATTCAAGGAACAGCTGAATTAGAGGATTCTCCTATACCACCTACTAAATCTCAGTTAGAAAAGGAAGAGACTCTCTCTCATCCTCCCTTGATAGAAGAACCAGAGGACTTTAAGGACTCTAAAGAAACTATCATGGCAGAAGAAATAATAGATGGATTTAGAGGTAGAGGTAGAGGAGGAGGAAACAATGGAGACAACAATGGTGAAGATAATAATGGAAGAAATAGGGAAGGAGATAACTTGTTTGGATTCCCTATAGTTGATGAGGAAACTCATACAACAATGAAAAATATCTCACCATCTGTCCTCCCCAACTTTTATGGATTGCGAAGTGAGGATCCTGAAACATTTCTGTTTGAGTTTGAAGTCGTGTCCGAACCGATGACTATATGGAAGACTCTAAAAAACTCAAACTGTTTCCTTCAACTTTGAAGGGAGCTGCTTTGAAATGGTTCATGGGATTAGCTACTCAATCTATTAGGACTTGGAATGATATGAAACAAACATTTTTGGATAGATACTTGGACTATTGTATGCCCACCAATCACAAGGATGAGGTATTCAAAATGATGCAAAAAGAAGACGAAAACTTGGAAGATTTACTTGAAAGATTTCAATACAACTTGAAAAGAGAAAAGATGAGAAACTTAGATGATGAAACCTTGAAAGCCCTCATATTGAAAGCCATTAGAGATGAATGGATAGATATTTTAAACATGATGGGGAAAGGAGACCTTTCTCAACTTCCACTTCGTGACATAACAGAACTATGTGTCCATCTCTCAAGAGGAAAATCTAAAACAGGAAAAGGGCCTAGGGATCCTTCTCTTATTAGGGCTAAAAAATCTGCAACTGGATCAGTAAGTAGGGCAGAGATTGGTAACATGCTTGATGAATTCAAAACTGATATCGTAGGGAGCCTTAGTGAACAACTAGACACCCTTAAAATCCAAAACAAGCAGAAAGAAGAAACATATGCTTTAGCCATATTTTGTCCGAAATGTAGGAAGAAACATGCTTTAAGGGAATGTCCCTTGGATGCAAAAGTTGTAGAAACATGTATGATTTGCTCAGAGAATCATGAGATCAAGGATTGTCCTTCAATTCCTGGACTCAAAGCTGTTTTTCAAGAAGACCCAAATTCAGTAGAATCTCTCTGTTTTGTCGCAAGGAGACCTTGGCAGGGACAACAAACTCAAGGGTTTAACAACCCTATGAATCTTCAAACCCCACCAAATTGGAATCTTTGGCAACAACCTTGGCCCCAACATCAAAATCCATATCAGCCATGGGTACAAGGGATGCAAAATCCTTATGGGAGATTTGCTCAATTTTATCAATATCCTCCATCTTTTCAAAATCAACAAGCTCCACAACTTCCAAACCCAAATCCACAACTTTCATCGCCATTTCCACAACAACAACCTTCTCAACAAAATCCAAATCCTCAACTCATGCTCCCATACCAACAAAAGACAAATCAACTTCCAGCTCAGCCATTGCCAAATCCTAACAATAAAAATCCTCAGAATACTTACATGGTATAAGGACAACAATTTCCTACCTATATGATTGTTCCTCTCAATGATGTACAACTCAGATCTAGTAGAGTTTTAGAAAAACCTTCTATAGATATTCAAGAACAAGATACCTCCGAGGAGGACTTTCTTAAATTCAATGAGGGTTCTGAGGAAGCATCTCTTCAAAATTCAAACATTCAAAAAGAAAAAGAAAAGTTAACACCCACAACTCCTATAGTTGAGCAACCTGCATCTTCATCTACACCTCCTTTTCCCGAAAGACTACAAATTGACAAGGGGTGGAAAAACAAATCTTGTTGCCTAACTATGATTTTCTAGATGAATTGAAGAATGTTTGTATCAAGATTCCCTTGCTACAAGCCATTCGAGAGATTCCTATTCTAGCAAAAACAATAAAGGAGTTGAGTTTCAAAAGACCAGGAAGGAAACTAAAAGACACAAGAAGAATCCACCTGGTAGGAAAAATTGCAGATATTATGATGGGAAAAATCACCATGCAGAAGTATGTAGATCCAGGAAGTTCAATTTTCAAGACACATATAAATGGGATAGAAATTACAAACACATTGATTGACTTAGGGGCTGCTATCAACATTATGAGTAGACAGACTATGGACCAGCTAAAACTTCCTAACCTTCTTTTTACACCTACTTTACTGCAACTTGCAGATCGATCAATTATCAAACCAGATGGTGTATTAGAAGATATTTCAGTCTCCTTAGATTCTTGGGAATATCCGGTAGATTTTATGATTTTGACTCCCAAGAGTAATCTAGGAGGGCACCCACTTATCTTAGGAAGGCCTTGGCTAGCCACAGCTGATGCTTTTATTAGTTGTAGATCTGGGGATATGTACATTTCTAATGGTAATTCGACAAAGAAATTCAATTTGTATCCTCCAACAAAAGCAATCACAGAAGTAGGAGACAATGAATGGGTCGATGATGAGGACATTATACAACCTGTCTTTACCATTTCTGAAATCAGTGAGGATAGTCAAATTCCGAACACATTAGAAAATTTTGAGACATCTTCAGAATATGACCCCACACAATTCAGTTGGAATCTGACATAGAATATTTATCATCAAGACAAATGTCTCTTTACTCTATGGAAGAGTTTGGTAGTTCTACTATTGAGATTTTTCCAGGAAAAACATTGAATATCAACAAGCATTTGGAAAAGTCACAACAAGAAGGACTAACCAAAATCTTGCAAAAACATTCTACTGCATTTGCATGGGAGTATACTGACATGAAAGGTATTGATCCTAAGACTTGCATCCATCATATCTATATCGAGGAAAACAGTAGACCAATCAGACAACCTCAAAGAAGGATGAATCCAAATCTTAGGGAGATAGTGAAAGAAGAGCTCCAAAAACTTCTCAATGTAAACTTCATTTATCCAATTTCAGATAGCCGATGGGTTTCTCCTTTGGTTAAAGTACCTAAAAATAATGGTAAATGGAAGGTATGCATTGATTACAGGGAATTGAACAAAGCAACTTTCAAGGATCACTTTCCTTTGCCTTTTATCGATCAGGTATTAGACACATTAGCAGGTAAAAAGTACTTTTCATTTTTGGATGGTTTTAGTGGCTATAATCAAATTCAGGTAGCACCCGAAGATCAAGATAAGACCACATTTACTTGTCCATGGGGAACTTTTGCCTACCGAGTGCTTCCTTTTGGGTTATGTAATGCACCAGCAACATTCCAAAGAGCAGTACTAGGAATTTTTTCTGATCTAATCCATGATTGTGTAGAGGTTTATATGGATGATTTTTCAGTTTATGGTAATTCATTTGAAGAGGCATTAGAAAATTTGGAAAAAGTTCTTATAAGATGTAAAGAAACAAACCTTTCATTAAGCCATGAAAAATGCTTTATGATGTTTACTGAAGGGATTGTTTTGGGGCATCATATTTTAGGAGATGGGATTAAGGTTGATAGATCAAAAGTTGAAGTCATCTCAAAGTTACCTATTCCAAATTGTCAAAGAGATGTTAGAAGTTTTATGGGATTTACTGGTTACTA
This sequence comes from Pinus albicaulis, assembly GCA_034641835.2. Taxonomy (NCBI): domain Eukaryota; kingdom Viridiplantae; phylum Streptophyta; class Pinopsida; order Pinales; family Pinaceae; genus Pinus; species Pinus albicaulis. The sequence goes on from CM076584.1 coordinate 1,115,769,756, forward strand.
TAGAAGATTTATAGAAAACTTCACTAAAATAGCATCTCCACTCTTCAAATTGCTTACAAAAGACTGTGAATTTAAATGGGATCTTGATTGTCAATCAGCCTTTGAAACTTTGAAAACAAGAATATCTGAAGCACCTATCTTGAGAGGACCAAATTGGAAACTCCCTTTCCATATTTCTACAGATGCTTCAGATACAGCTCTAGGAGCTGTGTTGGGTCAAAAGGATTTAGTCCCTTATGCCATTTACTATACCAGTAAAAATTTGACTCCCACAGAGCTGAACTATACTGTAACTGAAAAAGAGTTTTTAGTCGTTGTTCATGCAATTAATAAGTTTAGACATTATATAACAGGCTATGAAAATTTTATTCATACTGATCATTCTGCAATTAGATATCTAATGAACAAACCTGTTACTAATGGCAGAGTGACAAGATGGCTCTTACTTTTGCAGGAATTCAATATTACTGTGTTGGATAGACCAGGAAAACAAAATATAGTAGCTGATTTCTTGTCTAGGATTCAGAATACTAAAGAAGATTCTCCTGTAGAGGATAAGTTTCCTGATGAATACTTGTTTGCAGTAACTACTAAAACTCCTTGGTATGCAGATATTGCTAACTATTTGGTTACAGGGAAACTGCCTCCACATTTATTTCCAAGTGAAAAAAGAAAGATTATTCAGGAGAGTTCAAAATATTCATGGATTTCTAACGAATTGTTTAAAATAGGGCCAGATCTTGTGATCAGAAGATGTGTCAGGGAAGATGAAATGCCCGATATTCTTAAGGCATGTCATGATGAACCATGCGGCGGACACTTTGCGGACAAAAGGACGGCCTATAAAATCCTTTCCTTGGGATATTATTGGCCTTCCCTCTTCAAAGATGCAAAAAAATATGTCAAAAGGTGTGATAGCTGCCAAAGAGTAGGGAAACCTACCCTTTCAAATGAAATGCCATTGCAAACACAGGTACTCATTGAACCCTTTGAAAAATGGGCTTTAGATTTCATTGGACCTATTAATCCACCATCTAAGCAAAAGAAGTATATATTGGTTTGTACCGATTATGTTACTAAATGGGTAGAAGCCAAAGCATTAGTATCTGCTACTGAAAATTCAGTTGTTCATTTTCTTTATGAGGATATTTTTACTCGCTTTGGTGTTCCAAGAGAAATTGTGACAGATCAGGGGAGCCAATTCACATCCAACTTGGTGGAGAAGTTGATGGAAGAATAAAAAATCAAGCACAGAAGATCTAATCCTTACCATCTGCAAGCAAATGGTCAAGTGGATTCTACAAACAAAGTTCTTGAAAGTATCATCACCAAAACTGTTCATCTACATAGAAGACATTGGGCAGAAAGGCTTCCTGAAGCCTTGTGGGCCTACAGAACTACATGGAGAAATACAACAGGACATTCTCCCTATGAACTTTTTTATGGGAAAGAAGTCCTGCTACCCATTGAGTTCCAAGTCAAGACCTTCAAGATAGCAGTTCAGTTGGGGATGGACTTATCAGAAGCCCAAAAGCATAAAATGGAGCAATTAAATGAGCTAGATGAGATCAGACAAGAAGCAATTTTAAGAACTGATCTAGTTCAATATCAAAGAGCTAAATGGCATGACAAGTACATCAAAGAGAAGAAGTTTCAAGAAGGAGATTGGGCATTATTATTTGATTCCAAGTTTAAAGATTTTCAAGGAAAATTTCAGACTTATTGGCTTGGGCCATATGAGATTGACAAGATATTTAGCAATGGAGCGGTAAGAATCAAGACCATTGATGAGTTTCAAACTCCTCTTATTGTGAATGGCCATAGATTGAAAGTTTATCATAAGCCACTCTCAAAAGAGGAATTTGTCAAAATGTTTCAAGAAAATTCTGCAATCAGGCTGGTACAGAAGAATTCTTCTTCTCCACCAGCCTAGCTTTTGTTCTTTCAATTAAAAATAAAAATAAAAAAATAAAAAAATAAAAATAAAATAAAAATAAAAATTTTGTATAAGCCTGAAAACCAATCACTGATTGGCAGTCTTATACAGAAAATATAGGGTGAAAATCAGGAACACCTGACACTCTATATTTTCCAAAAAAAAAAAAAATCTCTCTTTCATTTCACAGGTTTTGTGACCACCCACTCCATTCCATTTCATTTCACTTCATTTCACTCCATTTCACTTCATTTTATCTGTTTCATTTCATTTCATCAATAAAATTCTTTTTCATGACCATTTCCATCTAGTCATTTGTCATCCGTTCATGTTCATTCATCCAAATAATAGCTGTGTCAGTTTCCGCAGCTGACATCTGTTTCCGCAGCTGACACCAGTTTCCGCAGCCAGAAGCAGATTCTGCAGCTACCACTCTGTTTTCAAAAGAATGTACAGCCAGATGTTATTTCCATAATCATGAAATTAAATGCAGGTGAGAGGACCAATTATGAAGACACTGGGAATTCAAGATACCAATGAAGAGCAAATAATTGAAGACCAAGGAAAAAGGCAAAGATTCCATGGTATGAGTAAAAATTCATTTCAAATAGCATTGAAAACACATTTTTATATAGTTCTAAACCATAAGCTCCATCCATTATGTGCAATGATTATATTGACAAACTCCGTAACCCTTTCACGATCTCCATATAATCTTCTCGCATTCATTCTCAAACGGTCCCATAATTAAGCCCCCAATCTTCACTCATACTCCAATATTCCACCGGTGACAATGAGACGTAGTTGATTTGACTACGGCCTCTTACAGCCGCATAAATCCATAGCCGTTGTTTAAACGTGCTCACATTTATTTTGCAGCCACCAAATTTCAAAACACTGCTGGATGTGTTATACTCCTCCTATTGTTCTGTTAATCTCACATTCGTATCTCTGCCGTGCTCACGAAACCCCTCTCTGTTCTGTCTCACTCCATTTCGTTCTCTGTTACGCTACAGCCTGTATATCCACTCTTTGATATATACCTACAGTCATTGTGCTCATCTCCGTGCATTCAGCCATTCTATTTCCATTGAACCCTCACGCAGGCAAATTTTTGAAGAGCAGAAAGAAGGATGGGTAAATTGCTAAGAGCAGAACCAGAAGGACTTAAATTCATGGAAGGATATCCGCAAGTAAGGGATATATTGAAGAAAGCAAAGTGGCTGCGGTTTATCCAAAAGTTCAGAGGTTATCATAAAGAAGTGACAAAAGAATTTGCAAGGTCGTTCAATGGCCTGGAAGTAGAAATTGGAGACCTTAAGTTTGCAGTGAACGAGGAATCTATAGCAACTGCCACGGAACTTCCTCAAGAGGGTGAGCGTTGGTTTAAGAATAAAAGCATTAGTGATGAAGCCTGGAGAATAATCTTACGAAACCAAGGTATGGACATAACTATTTTTAAAAGAGGAATTCCTGTTCATGCATTGAAAGAGGAATGGGCTACTTTGCTGCTAGTTGTTCAAAAATTCATTACCTATGAAGGCCGTTTTGGGTCCATGTATATGTACCATACCAGATTGCTGATGAATTCTCTAGATAATCAAACTCTCAATCTCCCATATTTTCTATTAAATAGTTTGAAGAAAATTTCTGTGATTGTTCAGAAGCATTTAGGAGATGTAGAACCACATCTATATCACCATGGTCTTGTAAAAATTTTGATTGAAAAAGAGTTAAAGGAGAAGAAAGACACATGGGAACAATTTTTGATTAGAAATTTCTTTGAGGAACCTCAGGAAATTCCTGAAGGTAGCACATCAAGAAGGAGTAGGAGAAAAATAATAAATGATGAAACTCAAAGTACTCCTACTCAAGAAATTCCTGAAGGTAACACATCAAGAAGGAGTAGGAGAAAAAGAACAAATGATGAACTTCAAAATACTCCTACTACTACAATTGAAAGAACTGATAGGGAAGAGAGACTGTCAAAAAGGAAGAAGAAAGAAACCAAGGGTAAGAAGCCAATAACACCAAAAGAAAGAAAAAGTATTGAGGCTATACATCAAACCCCTTCTTCCGAAGAAGAAGATCATCAAGTGTTATCTGAAAGATTGGTTCATCTTCAAGAACAGTTATCTATAGCCAAGAAGAAAGAGAAAGGAAAAAAAAATCAAAAGGACAGTGGTCCATAGCGTGTGAGAAGAAGTTCCAGACTTAAGGGGAAATTGAGGAAAACGCAAATGAAAGGACCCCATTTCATTTATTTGGGAGAAGAAACATCTGAACAATCCCCAGCTGACCATAGTCCATATCACTCTCAATCAGTTAGTGAACCTGGTTCATTTCATTCTCAATTATACATTGAACATAGTCCATCCCATTCTCAGCAAGATGTTGATGTGAGCCCTTCTCAGCCAGATTTTGAAGATAACTCTCATTCACGGCATTTTGGGGAAAACCCAATAAAAATGACACCTGATATAGACCCCAAACAACAAGAAGTATATGATTATATAGAATCTTTGGAAAAAGCAGCTACAGGTCCCAGTACTTCGTCCATCCAGCCTCATACAGTAAAAGATGATCTAGTCCAATCACTAAAACAAGAAGTCTTTGAGCTAGAGCTTTTAAATAAACACATTAAAAATGAAAATGAGGCACTGAAGGAACAAGGCAAATTAGACAAAATCATTCATGATAATACCATGCTACATCTGGGAATATGGCAGAAGAAGAACAAGAAATTGAAAATGAAATGCCAGAAGTTAAGCAGAGCACTGGTTAATATCAAATTTAGATGCCTAATGAAGAAACCTAGGATGTTAGCAGCACCAAGGAAGAAGAGGAGAGGATTGGATGTACTGGCTAAAGTTTCAAGGCATATGAACTGAAGAAGGATTATCAAAATTTTGGTTGCATGAGGACATGCAACACCTTCACAGTGGGGGTATGTTGAGTCTCAAATCTGCATCTTTTCCATACACCTTTCTATACCTTTTTCATTCACCTGAACCTCCCAAGTTGTCAATATCATTGTATATTAATTGCAAAAGAGCATCTAAAATGGGTTTTAACTATATTTTTGTGTCTTCTGTTTGATTTAGATTTTGCTCATTTAGCTGCGGAATCTTGCCACTTTCTGCAGCTGCTGCAACTTTCCGCAGCCATTTTGTGTATCTCTATGTTACATGTGTCTTCAGGTAAAACGAGCCACATGGGCAAGTCAGGAATGATGTGGACATGGATCGTGTCCTATTGGCTCGGGCAAATTCATCTAGGGAGGCTGCGGTCAAAGGTGGCCAAGTGGAAGACAACCGTAGAGTTCCACGGTGATAGGACTCTGTTTCTCGTCACGTGGAGATTTATATGGCTGTTTCTAAACTGTGGAGACAAATCAACACCTGTACATGGCTCCATAAGCCGAATTCAAACATCCACTCTTCATATATTTACTCCTCAACGTGGCCATGATCCTAGATCTTTGGACGTAATGGTTTACGTGTTCTCCGTCAGCATAAACTTTAGGAAATTAGTTATATCACCTTCAGTTATAAATAACGCGTTTGCATACGCATAAGAGTTAGTTTTTATTAGTCTCCATTAGCTTCTATATAGCTCTGTAATGTAATTGCGTTGCCACTGTGCCGTAATATCACCTTTCTGTTATAACTGCATTTTAATATTTAAGAAGACTCTGTTTCCAAGCATAATTCGTACTTGAAGATTGTTGCCAAGGCTGGTGTAGAGGGCCCCTACACACACTGAGGTTTTGTGCATTATTGTATAGTTCTTGTATTATTTATTTTAGCTCATTGTGCCATATTTCATTCATGTGTTTATACATTGCATCTTTCATGGTATATATGCTTCATTTTTGTTTATAATCTTTCATGCTTTACATTTTACTTCTGTCTTTCATGTTTTATGTTATTGTTAACTGATCAGTGTTCTTGTTTCAGGTTATAAATAGGCAGCCCGGGCATTTGCATAAATTTTTGACTAATGACATGGAATTAATATTGTTCTCCTGCTAATTTACTTTTCTTACTTTCTATTTAATTTTAGTACTGCTTTTTTTATTTCAGTCTTGCACATTTGTTTCAGTAGTTAGATTTAGATATATCAAATTGTTCATGTCATTTTTAGTTACCTTCGAAAGCCACAGTTGGACTGATGGTGAGGGATTGAAGTATGAATGTATAGTTTGATATTAGTTTACTTTCTGCAAGTTAGATATATTAAATTGCTCATGACATCTTCAGTTACCTCCGAAAGCCACATCTGGACTGATGGTGAGGGATTGAATTATGAATGTGTAGTTTGATATTAGTTTACTTTTTGCAAGTTAGATATATTAAATTGCTCATGACATCTTCAGTTACCTCCGAAAGCCACAGCTGGACTGATGGTGAGGGATTGAATTATGAATGTGTAGTTTGATATTAGTTTACTTTCTGCAAGTTAGATATCAAGTTACTCAAGTTGTTTATGGTTACCTCCGAAAATCATAGCTAGACTAATGATGAGGGATCAGAAGATAAGTTGTTGTAATTTGATTTAGATTTACTTTGTTGCAATTTTTGGATTTCTTTCAGCATAGTTTCTTTTGTGTTTAGATAGCAGCAAGGATAGTTTGGTTTTCATGCTCAATAGTTCACTGTTTGATTTATTAGACTAGCAGCACATTTTCATTTCAGCAGCACATTTTCATTTCCTTTCAAGTTTTGTCATTGTATGTTTTAAATTCCTTTTTAAGTTTCAAGTTGGTAAATCATTATAGAGGATATAATTTCCTTGAACAATCATAACCATACTTGTTTTTATTTTAGAATTTCCATCTCACATTAGAAAACCAAAAACGACAAAAAGTTAAGAAATAGGTTATCTTGCACATATAGTGCGCCACACTTCATCAGCTTACGAATCCCGGATTGATAAATTAATGTAGCCAATTTAGGACACACTAAATTGACCAAACACTTTGTAGCGAAAACTCCTTTTTTTAACTAACGACACTACGAACTTTGTGGATTTATGGGCGATTGCGAAAATTAGCCCAAAACTTACTTAAATGACTCTTGAGTGACAAATGTGAATTTTTTGACCATGGAATGGACCTATAAAGACCTTATTTGAATTACATTGATGAGCACTAAACCTCTAAAAACTATAACACACCCTTAACCATACTAAAATTACTTTCAAAACTATTTAGACCATGATCAAAACAAAGTTGACATACAATGTTTTGAAATTTTTGGTGATAATAGGGGGCATGCCATAATGACTCAAATTTTCTAGTATATTACATCAGCTTATTGATCATAAAAGAAGGACCAATTCGCCTTTTGAGAAGACGTGGTGGAAATTTTGTTATATTGCACCTTTATGCGTCTCTTATGTGCTTCGTTGGCCAATTGGGCTACGACGTGTTTCATCAAGATGGATGAGGTTAAGGAGATACACTTCTTCTTCGGGTGTCATGTAACAAGTCTATTGTGAGTTTTAATGATGATATTTCACATTGGATTGGTATTAAGATAACTTCCGGATACATACAATAATTGAAAAAGGAGTAAATACGGTCATGTTTCTCAGCGAGGTTTGATATGCCCACGGGTGGGTCTGGGATCAAATTCCGAGTTCCTTTTACGAACTCCTATCATTCGTTGAAGCATTCGTTTAGAAATTTGTTAATAGCCTCAACTTGTCCATTTGATTGTGGATAATAAGGAGTAGAATTATCATGTGACAATCCTAGCTTAGCGATCCAATTCGAGACATCATGTGGTTGCGAAAATTCTTCCCATGATCTATAACTATAGCTTGTGGGACCCCAAACAATGCAATAACGTAGGTGAAGAAAAAAAATCTGTTTGTTTGTCTGTGTTGTTGAATGTAGGCATTGCTTGGTATTGTTAAACGATCGGCTTGCGACAATAATATAACCATGCCTTTGGACCGAAGGAAGGGTTACAAGTCATGAAAGTCAATAACCTATTTCGTAAATGGTCAGCCGAGAGACAACGGGATGCATTGGCAGCGGTTTGTGGATCTTACGATTAAAAATATGGAATGCATGACAACTTATTGAGGATTCAATCTCGAAAAATAGTAGGCCAAAAGTAACCGGCCACGGAGTATCTTATGCGGTAGCATATCGGATAAATGTCCACCACAAGTCCCGGCCATGAAAATCATTTAACACTTTCGACCTCCTCATGAGTGACACACCTCCTTAAAATGGTATTGACACCATGATGATAAAGTGTATCCTTGGCATGATAAAATAATATTTGGCTTGGTATCGAATACGTCGTTGTTCGGGAGCGAGAGGTATTAGGTCAAAAAGTTTGGGTTTGGAGATAAATTATGAAATCCCCATACCAAGGATCGAATGATCCGTCAAAAACATAGACTCATCTGTAATTGATGGTTCCAACGTAGTTTTAGTACTATCGGAGGGAAGGTCATAGAGAATATCATTCAAAACTAAATACTTCTTAGACTTGGATTTGACAAATTCCAAATCAAATTCTACCAAAATGACAATCCATTTTGAATATTCCCCCCCGGCAATTGACGTGATAAGATATAATTCATGAGGTTGCAATCCCGAAACTATTGTTGTTTTGGAGTAGGATATAATGGAAAAATCTTCCGACGGCTTGAATGATTGGCAAGGCAATATTTTCTCGTATGAGTACTTAACTTCCATATCATTGAGATTATGACTCAAATAATAGATCGGATATTCCAATTCGAGTCTTCTACTTGGACCAATACCATATCAATGGTTGTTTTGGTTGCAATGATATATAGAAAATAATCATTTTGATAATTAGGAGGATACATTAATGATGCTCGGACAAGAGTGTCCTTGAATGACATCAAAAGAAGCTTGTTGCAACTTGGTCCCAATGGAGGGGAACCCCTTTTTCAATAGCGAGTAAATCCTTTAGCCATTTCGGTCGTAATTTGGAATGAACCTCCTTAGGAAGTTAGCCTTTCCTTAAAGTTCACGTATCGAGTAAGTTTGATGGCACGGGAAAATTGAGAATGGCATGAACCTTCAATGGGTCAATTTGAATCCTTCTTTTGAAACTATGAATCCAAGAAAATGACCAAAACCAACTTAAACAAACATTTATGTGGATTGAGACGTGTTGTGATGATGTCGAGCGACGTAAATGCTCTCAAATGCATCCCAGGTGATCAGTCTAATTTCATGAACGCACTAGTAAATCATCTAAATATGGTGAACAATGTGCTTGATGTCATTTAAAGCATAATCTATTGCTCTCTAAAAAATTTCCCTAGCATTATTTAAACCAAACGGAAGTTTCATATAGCGAATGTGCCCAGGGGAAAGATGAATGTTGTCTTATGTTGATCATGCGGGTGGATATTGATTTGGTTGTATGGAAAATCAATCCATGAATGAAAACATTTCACATCTAGCACAATCGTCAATAATCGGTTGATAAAGGGAATTAGGATACTTGTATTTTGGACAAGCATGATTGACATCACGATGTCGATGCACACTCTAATGGTTCCTTGATTTTCATGACGGGAACAATATTGGAAACCACTCGGTTAGTAGAACGAGTAAATGAAACCAACACGCAAAGTTTTCAACTTTTTCTTTGATGGCAACAGCTTTCTTTGGATGAACGGGACGAAGTCGTTGATGCACGGTTTGACATCGGGATATATATTAATAGTTTGTTCAACTATACTAGTATCTATTCTGGCATTTACTCGTAAGACCAAGCAAATACATCACGAAATTCATGAAAGAGAGGCGATATGATTCAATTTCGATGGAGAACAAGATCCACTTGTATGAATATTCTCTACAATGCAGTTTGGTCGAAATATCGATAGAAATGGTTTCTTCAATATTTGATAGATTTCTCTTGGAATCAATTGCATTAATGGGAAAATAATTTAGAAAGAAATTTTTGATGGATGGGTGATATAGTTCACTAAGATTATTTTCTTCATAATCGGAAGATGGGAACGATGATGATAATCTTCCCATGGTTCTCCTTATGACATCATGGCTTCAAACATTCTCATATGTCAAGAACATTGAGGAAAATGGATCATTATGGAGTACCAAAATCTAAGAACGATCAACCCAAACACTCGAACGTTGATTTCGGATTTCTGCCCAAGCCAAATAGATTGATTTCTATGCCGACTCAATAGGGTTGGGCGGCGAAAAATCATCCAATGTAGAAATATCATAATCACCCATACTCTTCATAAACGAGATAGAGTGGAAGAGATCATGTAGCGGGTCTCTATACTTGCAATTTTGTCGACATCGTGGAGGGCGTGGTAATGCAGGTTCCCATAAAAGTGGAATCCTTTAAGAGAGTGCTACACCAATGTTAGAAGTTCTAGTTGGGGGTATGTGAACGAATGGAACACTTCAAGTTACTGCGACGAGGAAAAGAAAGGATAGATGATTAATGACCATGATTGTAACTTTATGTGGAAAGGTAATCATTATAAAATATGTAGAAACAATGGCGGTCATTTGTATATACCCATGGCCTTCCAAGTAAAATATTATAGTCAAAGAGTCTGTCCAACAACCTCAACATCAATATTCATTGTTTTGCCCCCTAGTTCAACATGCGGGTTATTAATACCACAAGGTTTATATGTACATCCATCGAATGCCTTCAATGTCGTTGATGATTGTGACGATCAGCATGGTGAGCCAAGTGACTCAACGAGTTTAGATACATAATGCATGTAGATGCTCCCTCATAAATAATAGTGCGATGAACAAGGTGATTGGGAACATTTACTTGTATGGATAATGCCAATTAAATAGTGGTTACGGCACATAGCACAGTATGATTAAAGACGACAAGATTAGAATCGGTCGGATCAATTCCACCAATATTAGACAATAAAGCTTTGTTTTGGAGGGAGAAAATTTTGTAATACCTCAAGAGAAGACATAGTTGAATGGGATTGAGCCAAATATTCAACTATATTATAACTTTATGCGACGATTTCTCAAGGATTATATGTCGATTTATGAATTACTCCTTTGGTGGCTTGATTGTCAATGATTTAGGAATATTAGATATTGATTTTGTAGATGGATTTGTTGTCGAGGTAATAGGTTGATCAATGGCTTTGACTACCATAATCATTATTTCGCGTTGACACCAAAATATCTCTGTTGAAAGTTTTGTGTAATGAGATAAAAAATTAACACTTGGGAACTAGGAGTTGGATCTTTAGCAACCATTTTGGTGTCACGGATTTGGAAATGGGTCTATCAACATAGGCGGCCTTAGAGAAGTCTTGATGATTTTTGAGACTTGACTGAGAAAATCCCAAACAAAGTGTTCCTAATTACATATTATGCATGGATAACAAGGTTTATGAGGTCTATACGAGTTGATCGAGATGACCTTTCGAAGTGGACAGTTTATTTTTATTTGATTTCCTCTTTTCTTACTTCCTAGTTTCTTGTCACCTTTACCTTTGTCAAATAATGGCTAATTTGAAGTAGGAAAAGGATCAGTACAGCAGTAGTGTGTTGTGTTCTTGTAGTGTCTATCCGTCCATCTCGACGCGAAGTTCTTCAATTGAGGAGGAACATTGAAATTAAGATCTTTGGTCAGTTAGGAATTTTTTCATAGAGCATGCCATACGAAGGTATAAATCTGATATAAATATTGGGCACAAGCGATAACTTTCTCTTCATGAGTGAGCGCCACCATGTACATCCTGTTCTTAGATGGTAATAAGGACTTAATGAACCATTCGAGCAAGGACGTCTGGGATAAAGGTCTTACCCATTATTAAACGATGCCGCTCATGGAATATGATTAGAGATGTGGTAGCATTAGTGTTTGAAATTTTTCAAGAAGTTGCTTTCAGTTTCACATCATCGATGGGTAACTAGAACAGTCAAAAATATAGCGACTAAAGAGGTACAGCTGAAATTTGTCAAAAGAAGCTCTAGGTAATTCAATATACCATTTTGCATTTAGACCTGTGAGCGTACGTTGGAAAAGACGTAGTCGAACAGAATCATAATTAAAGGAGTTTGATGAGCACCATAAATGATAAGTCATAACATGAGTCGACAGATCTTCTCCAGGGTTTCCATTGAACTTATGAATATCCAAGGGTAATTTGTGAGGTATCGTCTGCCACCAAGGAGAATAATTAATTGGATCATTAGTTAGCCGATTTAAATCTAGTAACTCTAACTTTGCAACAAAAGGAAACTGTCTATTAAGGTCAGGTTGAGCATAGCCAAGGTAAGATGGAATTTCTTGAGTAACAACCCTTTGAGCACTAGCATAAGGAATTTGCTGCTGGTAACCCAGATAGGGGTTGTTTTGCATAGAAAACGCTTGAGGATTTTGTTGACCAAAACCTGGATATGATACTTGTTGAAAAGGAATTTGAGGCACTTACGCCCGAGGTTTCCAAGGGGTCTGTCCACCAATGTTATAACCCAAATTAGGATAACTTGGATTCGGTTGATATGTATAACCAGGTTGCAGCTATGACATCCCATAAAATTGTAGACTAGCTTGTGAATAAATGATTCCAGATACAGGTTATTGTAAATTAACCAAAGGATTTGGAGTTTGTGGACCCAAAATTTGATGGTATTGAGTTGAAGGACCCACTTGATAAGGTTGATGTACAAAATTTTGATTCTGTAACAAGGGTAAAGGTGTATTAACAAGTGGTAATGAAGTGGATGTAACAGGTTGAACCGGTTGATACGAGTGTACAACCATTTGTGGTTGGATAGGCAGAGTGGGTTGCCATTGACAAACATTCATTTCAACATTAGATTGACCAAAAAGTGATAGAGTACTGTCATATTGGGCGACCAAAGGTTTCCCCCCAGCTTGAGGAGGATAATAAGATGGAAAATATTTCTCTCCAAATGTTGGGAGTCCAGTTGATATGGTACTTGAAGGAATTGACCCAGAAGGACCGACTTGATATTGCCCTAAAGATGTGTATAATAAATCAAAACGTTCAATACTTACGATAGGATTACCAGTTAAAATACCAGATGATGACATTGGTAAAGTCCATGGATTTGAAGATGCACCAGAGAAAATTCCAAATAATGATTTGTAACCTGATGGGATCATAGGGCCACCATGAAAATATGACTCCGGTGAAGTTGTAAACATTGATGGGGTAGCAAGGACAGGAGCTGACATAATTGGAACAACTGGCCCAACTGAAGATGTTGGTTTAGTCATGGTTGCTTGACCAAATGTATACCCTTTTGAATCAACGGGATTTTGAAAAGGAGCAAGATCAACAAAAGCAGAGGGTGTCGATTGAGCAAAATACTCATACAGGTAAAGGTCCTCCCCAAAATGGGTTGGAGTTAAAGGTGTATCGCCTTGTTTTATTTATTCAATTGCAATTAAACCAGGTGGAAGTATTTCACTGTCAGGCCCAAAGTATATTTCAGGTGGTTGACTGTGTGATATGGGAGATTCAATAGCTATAGAAATTTGTGGGATGACCAAGGTAGGAACAACTTCCGGTTGTTTGACTTCAGGATTCAGATGTTCTGGCAAAGAAGGGACAGGATCTGGATCAATTTGTGTTTGAACAACGTTGGGTCCAGGACGTATGGTCTCACTGATTGGATGGATAGTGACCACAAGTAGCTGTGAAGACTCTGTTTCAACGATAGTAGACGAACAAGGATGTGTATAAACAACTTGAGCTAACTCTGGTTTACGGGAAAATGATGTTTCACCAGGGGTATGAATTTTACTTGATTCAACAGATCATGATCGCCTTTATCTACGAGAAGTAATTTCTAGTGGTAAAGGTGGTTTTAAAGCTAATCTATGCAAATGATGGGGGAAAGGGTTTTGTTCTTCCATGATTATTGATTTATTTTAACCAAAAAAAAAAAAACAAAAAAAAATGGTAATGCTAGGCAAAAGGGTTTACCAAGAAACTGTGAACCACATAATACCTCCTAGCGAACCAAGAAGTACGGGCAGGCAATCTCCCCAAATGTTGTGTTCGATGTATCACAATTTACAAGGCGGATAACTCAGTTCACTATGGATGGATAGCACCTAAAAGTTGTCCTCCCAAATATACCCGAAGGTATGTGGATGCCCAAGTCCGTATTAGCATTATCTGATGTGAAACGGCACAGTGAGAGCATCCCTTTATACTTATCGTATTGTAACACTGCCAGATACACCCAAAAGTATGTGGATGAGTTACGACATACTTACATACATGGAGTGAGGTATCAAACTTGGAATGTATTGTAGAAAAGTTAATGACAACTGTTATGTTTTATGACATCGGAACATGTGTCTAGCCTAGACCTTCTAAATGTTATCTTTATGGTTCCAATGCTTTGTTAGGTAAATTGAGATTAATTTTATGTTGATATTGCTTAACAATTTTCCTTTCAAAGGTTCACCACGATGATGTATTGGAAAATTCCTAAAATTAAACTAAAAATGATAAGAAATCTTTCTCTTTCAGTTTTTTCAATGAAAATCCTAGCTACTAGAGGGAAAGAGTAATCAATTTGTGAGCAAACAAGTCAGAAAACACAAACTAAATGCAAATTTCCTAATTGTTCCTTTTGCAAAACACACAAAAAATCCTACATGCAAATGCAAGTTTTTCTTTTTCAGTTCCTTTAATGTTATGATTGCAGAAAAGAAACTAAGTGCACTAAACCAACAAATCAAATGCTTTTTACATTCGAGAAATGAGGAATACAAACAACAATTTCTCTTTTGAAGGAAAAATGAGGAATTTAACAACATTTTCTCCTACCAGGAAATGAAGAATTTACGAAAATTGCCTATTTCAAAATAAAATGAGCTTAATGCAACAATAAAAATACTTCGAAATAAATCTGTCAATCATAAAGGAAAAACTTTTTTAAACAAACATTGAACAATTTTTTTTTCAAAGGAGGAAGTAATATATAGATTCACAGGTCAATATGAGGTTCAAACTTTTCAAAACACAACAGCAAACACACTAAATCAATTTGCAAAGAAAAATTCAAGGGAATCTGTATGGTTTTAGGAGTCAACGCAATCTCTATGGGGAGACAGTGCTCTACAACACAGGCATGAAAGGGAGACAATGCTCTGCAAAGCACTATGTCCTATCCAAGAGTGTGTTGGGCACAGTGTATAAGGAAAAAAAACATTGTTTAACACACTTCTTTTGCAAATTAAGATCTGAAAAATTTTGATCTTTGTGAATAACAACTACTGGGTGGATAAACAAAGAAAATCAGAGGCTAAGTCACCTAGATCTACAAGAAATTTTCCCCAGTGGAGTCGCCAATTTGTTGGACCGAATTGTGAATTACGGATAAAACATGCTTCCCTAGATGGATGATAGTCTAGAACAAAATATTAAAGACTATACGACTACTTCTCCTAACTTAGAACAAACACAAAGAAAGGATTAGAGGCTTACTTGTAATCCGAGCACTTCTAAATGGCTCCTTCTGTTGCTTCTGTTGTAGCTTCAAATTCAAGCGGTTTGTGTGAAATGATTCCTGTAAGAAAGAACACTAAAACAACAGAAGATAGCAATAATACAGATGTATATTCAAGTTAGTTAGCTAAATCAGTAAAACATAAACCATATACATCAACTAAGATCTTACAATATGGAAAATCAAAGCCAATACAAATGCATATAGGGAAAAGTAAGTTGTATTCTTTATTGATGATAGAAGGATAGGTTACAACCTAGTGACTGATTTGAAGTGACCCTTCTAGCAACATCCCTAGCTCGATCATAGTATAAATATCTCTAGCAACTGTTATACAAATCTAACTCTCCATTGAAATTCCACCAACATTTCTCTACTCAAATTCTTCCTTCTCAAGTACTCAAATTTGTGCTCAATTTATAGAGGAGCTGAAGGTTGTTTTGCAATCAATGACTTTCCAATAATAGGCAAGACATATTCCCAATCTTGTAGATGTCAAATAAACACTTGGATTCGAAGCTTGACACATGTGAACTCTTCTAGAAGGCACTGGCCAAGTGGAGATTCCAGAACAATGAGAATTTCGCTCCCAATGTGACCAACACACCCATAGATGTTGGGAAGTGCTTTGCAGGGTAGCCTTGCATGGGGCTACCTACATATGCAATGCACTTAGTCCCCTTAGAGGCAGCTTTGGTGAGCTGTCATATGCTATATAATAAACTTCAAACCTAGGAAACCTTAGCTTGATGAAAGTCATGCTTGATTTGTCTTGTTCTTGTCTTAGGGCATGTAGAAACTTGAAATGATAGGGAATGATAGACCCTTAGTCATTGGTCCTGAAGATGATGTTCAGTTAACTAGGTCATTGGGAATGATGCCCAAATTGACCTATAAAAAAAATAATCCTTATTGTAATAACCAACGCATAGTTTTATCCTAAATTGCTAAAGGACAAAAACATTTTTCGTTTTGTAATATCACTCAAGCATCTTTCGATGGGAGACCTTTTCCTAGACCAGATCAACAACGTGGACTCTATTCACACCCCCCTTGCCTATTTACTATTAATGGTGGGGGGGGGGGGGTGTCGAAAAAGTAGTTTTATGGATGGCGGGCCCTCTCAACGTGTCACCTCCATATCAGCTCGCACCCCCCCACTCAAAACCACAAACCGCATACCCCTAAAATATGATTCTCCCTCATTTGTGGTTTTTTCTCCTACCAATGGTCAGTTGAACCCACGCTTTGAGTGTTGCCTGAAATCAAATCACATGCTACCACCTCACCTATCCATTTCCACTACACCCCTTACCATTACACCTCATTGGCTTGTTATGATTCCGCTCCCCAATCGTTGATTAGTCATTTACCATCACGCTCCTATGTCGTTATCATTTAACTGCTATGGTCACACTGTAAAACAGTTACCATATCCATTTATGCCATTGTATAAGTAACTCTGAGCTCACCAGTTTACCACTTTTTCCATAATCATTTTACTATTTTATTGCATGTATACAAAGATCATTGTGCACTGTTCCCATCAGCTAGTTATCACTTTCATAGAGGATCATCATTTCTTTACCCCTATTACCTATTTCCCTTCATTATTCTTTCCTCTACAAACATGGCCCCAAAGGGAAAGAGCATGAAACTAGTTTTAGATGAGAACCCTTCCACTGCTACCCCGGTTGACCTCGAACACATTCCACTTGTTGATTCATATTATAATATTGCTAACACAGAGTGTGAGTTCGAGTTCCATGAACTGCACCTGTGGTTGAAGCAAAAATATCTTGATAAGCAAGATGAGATTAAATTATGGGAATACCTTCTACCCCTATTTTATTTTCTTCACACCTATGACTTTCCAGACTTGTTTATCTAGTGTCAAACCATATATGACCCTGTAAAAAGAGATATAGTGGCTCATAATGGTGACATTTTGATATTCATTACTGCAAAAACCATCAACAACATGCTCCTTATTCCCTAGAATGATTCTTTAAGTCTATTTTCCCAAGCAGCCCTTATGGAGCTGTACCATAAGCTGAATTTTCCCTAAAGAGCTCAAATTTTTAAGACATTTTTACTAGACGATGCTGAATTACCTAAAAAAAATCCACTCTATCCATCCTCAATGTTTCCTGAAGCCACTAGACATATCATCTCCTTACTGTCCTGTCTACTTCGATATCCAGATGAAAACAATAGATGAATCCATCCTTGGATTCTTTTCTATTTTCTCAAAATATCAGTAGCCTACCTTCATGTATAATTATAGTCAATTTTTGGCTGATAATATGCATGAGAAGCTTATGAATTTGACAACACAAGGGATGTTTAATTACAGCTATGTACTTATATACATGTTTTTGTTTTAGCAGGGACACTCAATTCCAATCACACTCAACAAGAAAGATGAACAGAGGGTCAATCAATCAGTCATTCATTGGACAGATATGGTCAAATCTGTTTAAACTAAATTCACTTTCTCATAATTCATTGAATCATTTATTCATCCAGTAGCACATCTTCTCAACAGCCAGACTGAGCTTGGAATTGGTGAATATATCAAAAGGGTCATGCACTTAAGTGATGAAGTTAAGACCGGTGATTGGTATTTATACTAGAATTATACTGTAATAAGGGTATATGGTTGCCAGTTAGCACCATATAAGCTGCCAAAGTATGTTCCAATGAGAATTTTCTCTTTGGAATATATTAGGCAGATGATAAACATGGATGACCTTCACTTTGTCTCACGTAAAAGAAAGTCACAATTCAATATTAAATCTAAAATTGGTTCATTCATATTCAACACCAGATCAGCTAGTATTGAAGAAAATACTATTTTAAAGAATATAAAATTTTAGCCCAGGTTCACCTAGTCTTATGACCCCTTTGTCATCATTTCAAATCTAAGGGTTGAGATAAAAACAACTCGTTATAATCATACACCAAGGCCAGAAATCAAAAAATTCATGAATTGGGAGCAGTGGACAAAAAATACACTGCGGGAAGTAGAAGAACAGATCTCGTCAACCACCACCTTGCAGACTCTAGTTTCTCAAAGTAAATAGTATAAAATGGCAAGGGAATAAACATCAACTCCAATGGATATAGTCAGAGAATTCATAATTCAACAAAATAAGTAGAAGACTGATTTAAGAGTCTCCACGGAGGAGAATCAAAAGAAACAATAAATCATTGATCTTGGAGATCTAGAGGTGTCTACATCAACATGAGGGAGTGTTCCAACTACTCCATCAACTACTTCACCTTCTGAAGAACCTCTAGATATCATTCATACCATGCGAACTACTTCATCTAATGACCAAAATATACTCTCAAAATTCTTAGAGATAAAGCAGAAGAATGAGACTGAATTTAAATGTTTACAGTCAATTCTAGAATCTAACTTCCAACTCACAACACATTCTTCTCTCTACCTTTGAAAGTGCAAAAGGAAGGATGAAAATGGCTTTATTACAAGCTCAAGTTACCTTTCTAAAGTATCCATCAGATTACAAGAATAAAATATTTTCATTTGATACTAATCAAATTAATCCAATAGATCAAGTGGATATGCATAGATAGTTTGGTGAGATGTTGTTCTCTACCATGGATAATACAACCATGTATTTGTCTAAGCTTAGAACCACCTTAACAAATGTACAGTCTCAACTTAAAATTGAGAAACTATCTTCTCTAGCTAAAGACAACAAATTAAAGTTTTTATAAGACCTTGTTGTTAAAATTGGATTTGATCCAAAAGATTGTAAGGTTGTAGAAGAAATCCTCAAGAAGAAAAATGCAGACATTGAAGCTCTGCGAAAATAGCTTAAGTTACCTTCTACAGAAGATACACAGACAAAGGATATTGAATAAAGTGAAAAAAATAGAGAAGAGATTCTCAAGTTAATCATTGAGAAAAATATTCAGATTAAGAAGATGGAGGAATAGATTGAAGGACTGCTCAATGAGAGAGAATCAGCTCAGCTTGCCATGATTCTAGTTACAGTAGTTACCATAGCAGTTGCAGGTACATAACCCAGTTCTTCATCAACAACAATTGAATCTACATCAAAAATAGGTTATTCAGTCAGGATAGCATGGGGATTGGCCATACAAAAACAAGAAAATGAGAACCTGTTAGAGAAATTTAAGAATTTAGAAAGTCAGAAGATTAAAAATGACACTTTATATATGGAGGAAAAGCAAAATTCTCATGGGTTGGGACTTAAATTATGAGGTTAGAAAGTGAATTTTTAATGGCAGACACCTTGGCCCAAGTTAATGAAAGTATATGGACAGAGATTAGTCTAGCAATGAAAAATGTATGGCCACCCATACAGACCATTTTTGTCGAAAAGCAAGAGTTTAGTAACAGATGCAAGACAGTCATAGAGAAGGAAAAGGTAGCACTCAAGACCAAACCATCAGAAGCATCAGATATGATTAAAGTGCTCCATTCAAAGAGAAAATAAACGTTAGAGTAGATAAATATTTTAGACAGAACAACCACCATCGTGGAGATAAAAAAGGTTCTACAAAAGAATTATATACTTAATCAATTGGAGACAAAGTGTCAAACCTTGTACATTTTTTTCCAGAGGTTTCATTCAAATTTTAATATGTTGAACCCGAAGGGACTGCCTGGATTGGTAGCTCCAAATGAAAAACTGATAAATCTAGAGGAATATTGAAAAAAGTTGTATACCATTGCGATTGACAAGGAAAAGTTTGCAAGGATTAAAGGACATATAACATGAAAAGTCTTTCTTGAAGCTTTGGAGTTTGATTTAATTATAAAACATGAAACAAACATTCATTTCTCAACAAGCCAACATTTGAAAGATACACAGAGGTGGATGAAATTTTCAGAAAGGTGGTCAATCTGGAAATTCTGAGTGAAGAAAGATGGGATAAGCTATGTGAAGCCATCGAGTAATTTCTGACTCCAACAACATGCCAACACAACAGCATTTTTGGGCCACATCATCAAATGTTTCCTAAAAAACAATGACAAATCATTCATCGGTTTTGTTTTCCTAATATTTGACACTATTGTTGTAAAGAGTTTTATATGTATCTAAGTGATAGAAACTAGTATAAATAACTCTCAATTCAAGTTATTAAGGGTTGCACCCTTGGATAAGAATTTGTAAGCATAAGTGTAAGAGATTTGATCATTGATGATTATAAAAGGATTTTGGATTTGTTTTAATTAGTTTTTTCTCTTGTAAGTTTTCCAGTTTTCATTTACTTCTTGTTTTCTACATATGTTTAATGTTTATAAAGATAATTAGGTAAGAAAAAGTTATGTTTTGGTCTATCTTAAATCCTCTGAGGTTATTGTCTATATTATAGAATGACTTATTGAACTGTATGTTTTTATAAGTCCCTCTACATCAATTAATTATCAGCATATTCATAAAGTTAAATATGTTTTGTTAAGTTGTTAAACATTGTTTGACAATCTTTCACACTTATGATTATTAACATTAAATTTGAATATTTAATTCATCATACTTTCGTACATTTTCTTATTTCACACATGCAATCTCAAATCACTATTTGAAGTAAAGAAACAACCCTTTCCTTATTAATTAATATTATCTAAAGGTTAAGCACATTTGTATGCAATTTATTTATACATTGGTCATCAAAAAACCCCAACTTAAAACAAAAGAAAAATATTATAGATGGTCTTGCATAATTAATTGACCCAAATGATCTAAGAGCACAACACCTGGAAGTCGTGGTTGGAAAAACGCTTTGGAAGCCCCATAACAGTTGGGGTTGAGTTACTAGTCCTGGAATCCCTAGTTGGAGAAAACACCGTGGAGCCTTAGAATAGCTTGGGTCGAGACCAATCCATGATGGTTCTGATGACCGACCATGAGGTGGAATCATTGGCTGAAGGTTGAGGCATTTTTTCCTCTGGAAGCTGTGGATTGGTTTTGATTGATGTTTTTGATGAAGTCCCACACTCATGCTTCTAATATGGCATGGGGGTGATTAGTTGAATTAATTGTTGGCAATATGATGTAATGTGTTGTCCTTGATAGCAACCTAATTGATGAAGTTGTCCTTGATGGAAACCTACTTGATGAGTTTCTTATGATAAGAAACCTATGTGTTAAAGATGTAAGAATGATGTAGCTACAAATTAGTTCAGATGTGACAAAGAAAAGAATTCCAGTAAGTGCTAGAGAAATGATAAATATAATATGTAACAATGTATACGCTACTTTTGTGAAGGCAAACCACGTATGGATGCAATGAATATGCTACTTTTGTAAAGGTAACCCACGTATACATTCAGGGTTAGCATATACACAATTTTTGTGAAGAGAAGTTGCGTATACATGCGGAAACAAATGCTCCAAGTCGCGTATGCCTTTTGCACTCTAAAATTATGATACCAAGGGGCATTACAATGGTATTAGCCCATAGTATTTAGCATTTCATTGTCTATTTGATTCCATTTAAGAATACCATCAGAAGTTGAGTGGTTTTGACTCATGGTATTGGTAAAAGCTAAATCTATTTAAGGATAAGAAGATCATAGTGCAAGGTGTGCATGAGTAAGGGTTGTTAATGAATGAACAATTCTCTAAGGAATATTTGCATGGATGAATTATGTTTTTACTTGATAGATCTGAACCTATGATGCACCCATGGATATAATTATGGTTCAAGATCTTTAGATCTCAAGATGATGAATCTCTAGTATCATCTGCTAAAGAAATGATGAAAAACTAGCACAAGTCTGCTGAAGAAAATGAAGAAATCTAGGTAAGTTTTATAGATCTGGTCTGTTCTGCAAAATTTACATTTACAGATCTATGCATGAGTTTGTTTAAGTAAAAACGCCTATATACGCGGGTTAGCTTCAGGAAAAGCACGTATGGCAGTTAGGGTTTTCTGAAGAATAATATGCACAGAAGTATACGCAGGTTGGTGTGCAGAAAAACGTGTATGTACGCGGCTTCAGTAAAGCAAAGTAGCGTATGCTATTTGAATTAATGACTTTTCAGGGTTGAGTTTGTATCTGCATATCTATTATGAAGTATGGGTTATTTCTAAAGTTCTAGTCACAGTGTTTTCACTATTCTAATTGAAGTGTTGGGAAAAGTTTATGACTGTTGATAAAAGGTTGTGTTGAAGTTCTTTGATCCAGTATGAAAATTGATGAAACATGGTCTGCAGTGGGTTTGAGGGTTGAAGCCTTCAGTATGGAAGTAGAAGCTTCCTACCAGTAGAAACTGGTGTTATTTTCAGGGGGTTGAAGCTCCCTTCCAGGAGTGGTCGGTAAACGAGATCAGGGGGTTGAAGCTCCCCTCCAGTAGTAGCTGGAGAACGAGAGAAGGTTGTATCCTTCTACAAGTGGGTGCCCCCATACTGGTATGAGTCCATGCCAGTACATGAATGTAAGAAATTTTCTTTATAATAAATATTGAAGACAGAGACAACAACAGCGGTGGTTTTCTCCCGAATTGGGTTTCCACCTTAAATCTTGGTGTTCATGTGTGTTGCTTATGTGTGATGATTTATTCTGTTCTTACTTCACATGCTTACTGCTTACTAAACATCTGATGAATGAATGATGCATTGATCTAAGTAAATAATTATATGCATAATAAGATCTCTGGTAATACGCAAGTTTTCTTAAGGATATCTGCGTGTACACAAAGTTGGGTTCATTAAAATCGTGTATGTAATTTAGTAAGGAAAAAGTAAAAGTTTTGAGTAAGCTCTAAATACTGATTCACCCCCCCCCCTCTCAGTATTTTTCCAAACATTAATATTAGGCTCAGCCAATCTATGGTCGGATGGAACGTGGAAGTCCCATCTTTGTTTTTTTTTACATTCAGTAGTGAAGAGCTCATTCCTTTTGTATTTGGTATGCAAATTTACTGGTTATTATGTGGATTCTATTTTTGTTTTATCCATGGTATTTATGTTTTTATTATGCTTGTTATAAGCATGAATTTTATTAGTGATGATGTATGGATCTATCCATATTTTTACTCATAAATTAATCCACAATGTATCTATGGTCAAATAGTTTTTATTGCAACTAATGATGTAAGGGAGAAATGCTTCTTAGTGATTCTCATATAAGTATGAGACCCCTATGCTTAAATATGATGTTTACATCTATAGATTTAATGTTTGTGACATGTTTGAAAAAAATCTTGTCATAGATAGGAGGGGTATGGATCATTTCTTGTTGATTTTATTGTTTTGTATCATTTTTATAATGTTATTTATCACCCCCTAAGTTTTCATGAAGTTATGGGTAGTGAATAGAGCTCTAGACCTAAAATGGTGGCTCAAATCCTGAAGTTGCATGCACAAAACTGGGCATTTGGGGCCCTAACCATAGGCATACATTGTTGTGCCTAGGCATATAGCCTCCTGGCCACAAGAATGCAGTCTTATTCCTACGACTATGGCTCAAAATGGTCAAATTGTTAGTGTGACCCAGTGGTAAGAGGCCTAAAAGGTTGGGTTTCCTCGTGGGGGTTTTGTTGATGTTGTACAAGGTCTTTGTGATGTGTTCCTGCCGGTTCCACTTCCTTAAGGTCACCTAGGAGGTTGAATATCATTATAGTGGCCTCTCGTCATATTTTTACCCAGTTGGCTGGTTACTTGGGTAGATGTGGGGGGAGGGTGTTATAGTGTCTCATTTTCAAACCTCCCAGCATTTTGGTGATTTCATTATTCAAGAATCCACTCCTATTTTTATTTTTACGATGATCAAGTTTGATTTTAGATCATGGGACTAGAATTTTTGCATTTTCATAAGTAGATGCTATTAATAATTTTAATCTCATTATTTCAGTCGACACATGTGGGAAAGTAATTTTTGTAAACAATCCCCAACTATTTTGTACTACTATTTGTATCATTAATATAAATTATAATTTGATTTCACTTCATTTTTCTCGGTTTGAATTTATTTTCATTCAAATTTTATTTTTGAATTTATGAATACTTTATGTTGGCTCTTTGATCATTTGGGCACTCAATACTCATAAAATGCATTAATGGGCATGTATGAAAACCAATTTCATGACTTTAATCATGAGCATCAAAAAATCATTAGTCTATAATTTTATTTGATTATCGTGTCTCGAAAATTCATATTTTGTTTTCAAAAGAATTCTTCACAACTCCTGACATTTTGGAGTGCATTAAAATATGGCCAGCAACTAGATTCATTAAAAAATCTTCTGATTTATTTATTTATCTTCCATTTGAACTTAATTGATTCATTTCAGAAGTATTTGGAAATATTAGTTGCACATAATATATTTTATGTTTTCTCTTTTGTACATACACATGCTACAACATTTAAAGATATATCATCCAAGTTTGGCCTCATATTTCCTCTTTCCTTGAACTTCTTCCAATCATTAATAGAAATACATCCTGATTTTCATGATCCTATAGGCATATTTTTGGAAGTATTTGAAGGTAACAATTTTATGAATAAATTTATTTTATTGGACTTGTTAGATTTACATAGTAGGCTGAATTTTTCTTTTGATAATCTAACAAAATTTTTATTTATGTTTCTAATTTTTTATATTTTTATATGTGCAAAAATAACACTAAGAGAATGATTACATTGGAAGTATGATTTCACCTAGTTTTAGTCTACTCTTTAGACTAGGATTAGGAATAGATCATTGTAAATTTAGATTTCTTTTCCTTTTGGTTTCCCTTTTAATAATTTAAGTAGAAGAACAAAGCAAGCATATAACTCTTCCAAGTCATAAACATGTTCAGGGAAGTATTCATTTTCCCATAAAAATTAGTATTCATGTACTCTGTACAGGTGTTGTGCCATTTATTTTTAGTTTGATTTGAAAATTTGTGAGATCGGTCATGAATAGTTTTTATTTATTATTGATTCAATAATAAAAATCTTGGATCCTTCTTATTTAAACTTGTTGTGGGCTTGTAACTTCTCGCATTTTAAATTATAAATTAGTGAAGGTCCTGAAAGCAAAGGAAAATCACAAAGAATATGGAAAGAAATTGTAAAATATACTCTTGTCCATGGCATTACCTTTGCTCTATCTAGCATTTTTCGTTTGCCATGAAAAATCTAAATCAACACTTTTTGCCATATCGTTCATCCTATGTATTATTTTTAGTTTCACTCCTTTTATAAATTACGGTATCACTGAGAGCCCACATGGACATATACCTCACATATTAAATGTTAATGGAAGGTTATTATTAGGTTTTCATCATACATTCATTCCTTGAACTTGGAATCATGGTTGTTCCATACCTTCATTTCCTTCAGGGTAACATGTATATATGAGCACCTCAACCTTCACTCCATATTTCAACATAGTTCATGCTACCTCGAGTACTTGAAAGCCCGTAACCTCGTGAAATATCATTCCAAAAGATTCTAGGCACATGGGCTTCGAGATCCATAGAATCACGAGTTTCAATTTGCACCCATAAAAGTTTTGGCCCTCACTCTTGCATATTACTACACCATATTATGGGTAGTGACCCCACTCTACTTTCATAACCCACGTACCTAGAATCCTGTAGCATTTTCTAAATTTAATTCATAATACCTTCTAGAAATTCAGAGTTCTGAGCACTCTTCTCTATATGATCCTACATCCCTATTCTCAGGGCTTTATTCTAACTGTGTCCAGGCTCTCCCTTCTAGGCTACTATTTTCACTCTCACTCTTCTATCACCTACAAGCCTAGAAGCTCATCTAATTAATAAAATTGCATTTGAATTCTCTTCTGGGAACCTCAACTCCATAAGCTAGGATGGATCCCGCCTTGCACTAGTGATATTTTTGAGCTTGAAAACATTATTAATTCACCTTTGTGAAAAAGTCAGTCATAACTTCCTCCAGCCTATTGTAACTCGATCAATCTAATAACCTTGCTTTACCTCTTGGTCCTCAACCTTACAAGCTATCATAACTTGTGTCTTACTTGCAGTTTTTTTCCCTTTATTTACTACTAGATGTCCATCCTTTTTCTCCTTTCCTCTCCATCCTAGATCTCATCATCCTGACAATATTTTTAATGTGCACCCTTTGTATTTTGGAACAATCCTAAGAAACTACTATGTTAATGCAACAGATTGGTAAGAAAATACCGAATATAGAAACGTAATGGTTTATGGTCAATTTATATTTGATTTCCAATTCTATTGTGATTTTCTAGTTTATATATCAATCCACTTTATTAATCACACAATAGTACAAGTCCTCTATATATATTCATAAATATTTTTGCATTACTTTGTATTTTGGATTGATCTCTTGGGATTTTATGCAAAATTGGGGCTGGTATTAAATCCAAAGTAACAAGAATAATAATTTTTGTTCCAATTCATAACAAATTATAGTTTCATTTTTAGTTATGATGATATGTTTATTTTTAGTTCCTTGAACATGAGACATTGGTTTTCTAGCTTAATGCTCACTTTAGTTTAGATTTAATAAATTAATGATTTGGGCCAAAGGAAAATTCATAGAATGTAACTTCCACATTATTTTAATCGCAATCAAAAGGATTTATTTCTCCCAAGGAAAATCAATATCTTTTAGGTAAATTTAAGCTAAATTATTCAAACATAAGTTTCATGTGCTCATTGTCATTTGTTACCATTTTCTTTATGCATTTGTTTCAATTTTCTTTGTAATGTTTGCTGGTCTAAAGCTCTGTTTTTGCAGGTGTTCAAGAATTTCTTTAAAAATATTCGCACTCATGCTTGCTCAGATTTGGAATTCACTTTCATTATTTTTCTTTATTTTGAGCTTGGCATAACAACTACCACATTGATCAAATTACAAATCAGATAAATTGGGGACTCTATGAACCTCCAGTTTGTTTCTCAAGCCTTATTTTTGTTAGAAAATCGTTTTGATGTTTCCATGAAGTCTTAGTTTTGAAACAATAAAATTTTCAAGGGGAAAAACATCGTATTTGGCTTCACCTTCTATCATAACTGCTATCTAGAATTCGAATTTTTGTTTGAATAAAATTCTAATTAATTAAAACTTTGCAAGAAAACTTAAAAATATCTCAACTTAAGAAAAACTTTCATTTTGTCCCTGTATTTGTTCTTTTATTGAGACATTCTTCATAAATCGTCTTGTTGAAGTTTTCTTTCGATTTCGAGTTCTCATTCAAATTTTAGTTTTTAGTTTGCATCTCATTTCTTCTTTTTGGCGAATTTTGGAGTGTTGATTTCACCTTTGCTTCTTATTAGTTCTTGTGATATTACAAGATTTATATGGATATTTTTTCTCACTCGACATTGGTCAGAATATTTGAGGAAATCTTCACTCTCTTTATACAATATTTACCCAAAAGTTATCCGTACGAAGTTTTCAATTTTCTTGTGCATTAACCATGACCATGGATAATATTGAGTTATGATTCAAGTAAAATAAGATCAGCTTTATAAAGGAATGATTTATCTCCATCCTTTTCCTTCGAATCCCTCTCGTACTGGTACACACTTTAAAATCCTCTATTTCAGGAGATGAAGAAAAATCTAATGGGGTCAACCTCAACTAGTATTGCATTTATTATCTTTAAATACATCACCTCTTGTATCACTCTTCTCTCTTCACCCAATTTTGAAAAGAAACTCATTATTTTAAAGTTGATGAAAAGGGTGGTGCATAAGAGAGTTGAAAGAACATACATGTGGGAATCAAAATTTAACTCGTCGGGGATATGAACGTCTCTAGCTGCAACACCATACTTATATTGTACCAAAACACCTTCAGCGGGGCTATGGACGCTCGCTGGCAACGAAGGAATGTCAAGAAAAAGAGGTGACCTATACTCAATAGATGTATGCTAATCTCAAACTCCATGGTTAAATCCTTTTCTATCCAATAGTAGAGTGAATTAAAATATAATAATATTTCATATATTCCCATTCAATGTCTTTCATATTTTATAGTTTATTTACCTTAATTCTGTCTTTTATGGGATCCTTGAAAAATGACATTATGTATGGGAAAATTTTGAAAAATATCTCTTCGATCTTTGGTAAATTTTCCTCCTATTATTTTTAACAGGAGCTAATTTTTTTGCCCATTATGTCATCAATTTTCATGGTAAAACAACAACCCCTATTTTTACTTTATTATCTTTATAATAATAATGGGGAACCTCTATGTAATTTTGGTCATTTCAATTCCTTAATGCTTTCATTTGGTTCATTTTGCAGGATTTTAATTTTTCTTGGTTTTTCATTTAGTTTTCTTCATCAAGTACAGTTTCTCAAAAGCTTCCCAACAATTCTAATTTTGTTGAGTTTGGACTTACAGTTTGCAAATGTCACTTATTCAAAATTTTAATGATTTTCACCATCTAGATTTTAAAATGTACAAATGTATTTTAATTTTTTTTTGTAAATTACTTATTTAAATACAATTATCTTATTTAATTAAAACTAATTAATTTGTAAATATTAATTTTAAGTTATTTAATTAATTGATTTTTTGTTTTTTAATTAACTACCCAAAAAAAACCACCAAGTTCAAAACCATCATGTTCGAGAACATTGTATAAATGTTAACCAAATATAACATATTACATTATACACATATTTAAATATATATATATATATATATAGATATAGATATATTAAAACCTATATTTAAGTTCCTAAAGCCCAAAACGAAATAGAAATAGAAATTTTAAAAAGCTGTCGGGCATCTAGGCTCACAAGCTCTCTCTCATATAATATAGGCTCCATTTCATATCCCCGTGCTCTTTTCTAAAACCCTCCATGGAAGTATTAATGAAAAATATTATAATGGGGGAGGGTTGCACTACACATGGAGCATGGGCTTCTCCCTCCCTCATCTCCTCTTCCTAACATGCTCACGAGATTTTTTATGAATCTCAAAGCCACTACCCTTTTTTTTTCTTAATAAATAAATAAATATATATATATATATATTAAATTATTTTTTAATATCAAATTTTATTTAATTTAATTTGAGTTTTAAATAGATTTTAGATTTTTTTTTAATTTAATAATTTTTATATATTAATAATTGATTTTAGAATATTAAAATATTCAATTTCATAATTTAATTCTTAGATTAAAATTTTAATAAAATGCTCAATTTTTTACCACACATGTAATTTCCAGAACTTTGGCAGTTTTGACACCTCAACTTTGAAGAGATATAACTTCGGGCACTTGGTAAAATGAGGCCCAATACAACTTGTTTGAAATATAGAACCATGGAGAATAATATGGGAAGGTAAAATTAAATAAATCTGAATATTTAATTTCCCAAAAAAATAGCAGAAAATGGAATAATGAATTTGAAACAATAATTAGTTTTGTTGAATCTGATTAGAAAACATTTCATTGGATTGGAGGAATTGTTGTCGCTAATTCATTCTTTAACTTGTTCAAGTGATAATTAGATATATACAAGAAGAAATCATAACATGGAACCTTTTCGTTTATTTTTTTCCAATTTAATTTTTATTTGGCAATTTCTTGAGAGAATGAATTTATATTTCTATTATGAGAAATTAATTGATTTTCTTTTCACTATTTTTGGATTTATTTTTGCAAATATAAGTTTGAAAAATCAGCCCCAAGATGCCTTGAATCAATGATATTGCACCAACAAAGAAGAAAATGGAGGATTTGCAGCTCCAATCAAGGATCTAAAAAACTACCTTCAACAACTCTCTATTTGTGAATTATAAATAAAAATTTGAAGAATGAGAAAGGGGTTCCTCTCCTCTACAACTTAGCAGGTCTAAGAAGTTTTATAATGAGATTTTTAGTTCTAAATAGGGATGAAATCTCATATCTGGGTTATTGGGGATTTTATTTTTGAAATATAGACTTTGTATTGGAGGCTAATCTTGCACTTTTGCAGCTCTTTCCCTTGAGTGGCAGAGTTTATGATTTGACAAAGATTATTGGAGATTGAATCAAGGAACAGAGAAAAAAGACCAGGTTTCATCAATTTGTATTTACATATGTTTATTTAAAGTGAAAATCTCATCTTTTGATGACATCTATGTGTAAATTTTTGCACATTTTTCACTCTTCTTTGTTATAAAGATGCTTGTATTTTAGATTATCTATCTAATTAGTTAGTATCATGGATCTATTGTTAACTTTCACTTTGCTCATGTGCTTAAATTAGATTTCGGAGTAACTATCTAATAAAAAAAAATCATTTAAATCGATTTAATTGTCATCGGAATTGAGTGAGTTATTTCATAGTTTTGATGCTTAATCATTCAGTGTTTTAAATATCCAAACAAAGCCTTGTCATGCACTCACAATATTAACTATTAAAATTTTTTTGTAGTCTGGTATTCATAGCAAAATGAGTATGTTAAATCCGCATTCATTTAATTACCTTTCTTTGTTGTGAAACCAGCTCCAAAAATAGAAGAAAAGAGAGATCAACACCTTAGAAATCAGCCACTTCGAGGGGGAAACCTCCAATACATTACATAAATGAACAATTATTGGATTCTACAAATGACCAAAACCTCCTTCTATATATAGGAGTCCATGGGGCCATAATATAATCCTAGCTGACCTAACAATAATAATTTAAGGGCACAATAATAACAATATTGGGGTTACAAGGCTACAACAATAACAATAAGGGGGCTATAATAATAACAATAAGGGACTAAGCCAGTAATATAGGGACCTAACATGCCCCTCTCCTTCAAAAAACTCTTGTCCTCAACGCTTGAGTAGCTTTGGGTGCTTCTGTATAAAATTCTCATCCTCCCATGTAGAATCCTCAGTGGGTAAGTTCTTCCACTTGATGAGATACTCTGAACATGATCGATTTTGTAATTGTCGAATTCTTGTTTCCGTGACCGCTTCAGGTTCCAATATATTTTTCCTTCCTCATCAAGTTCTGGAAATATCACTTGAACTGGAATATTTTCACCTATAACCTTCTTTAACCATGAAACATGGAAAACTGGATGCACTCACAAAGAAGCAAGAAGCTCCAATTTGTATGCCATAGTACAAATATTTTGCAACACCTTGTAAGGACCATAGTACTTTGGCGATAATTTATTATCCTTCTTAGCTTGATTGAGGGACACTTGTTTGTATGGTTGCAGTCGTAAAAATACCCAGTCTCCTACATCAAAGATTCTCTCACTGTGATGTTGATTTGCCTATTGTTTCATTTGATTTTGTGCCAAATTTAGGTTATCCTTTAAGAGTTGGAGAACTTCTTGTTGATTCTCAATGTGATCCTCCACTTCTTGAACCTTAGAATTTTCTCTTAAATATGATGTGATGGACGGTGGATGATATCCACAAAGTGCCATAAATGGGGTCATTTTTGTTGTGGTATGAAAGGAAGTGTTATATCACCATTCAATGAGAGGTAACCACTTGACCCATTTTGTTTGTTTATCAGATACAAAATAAAAAAGATATCCTTCCAAACATTTATTCATTGCCTCAGTTTAACCATCGGATTGAGGATGATACGATGAGCTATGAGATAGTTGAGTACCCAAACAAGAAAATAACTCTGTCCAAAAATTTCTTGTAAAAATGAGATCTCTGTCACTCACAATAATATTTGGGTTTCCATGTAGCTTTTAAATTGTGTCCATAAATGTAGTACCAACAATACTTGCTTTAAATGGATGAGATAATGCACAAAATTGTGCATACTTGGTAAGTCTATCAACTACCACCATGATGACACTCTTTCCTTCAAACTTGGGTAAGCCTGTGATAAAATTCATTGAAATCTCCTCCCAATGTTGACTTGGAACAGATAAAGGTTGTAAAAGACCCGGGGTCTTAATTTTCTCAACTTTATTTTGCTGGAAAACAAAACATTCTGCTACAAACTTTTGAATATCATATTTAAGGCCATCCCAAAAAAAAAAATTCTTCACCCTTTGGTAAGTTTTTGAAAATCCTGAGTGACCTCCTCAAGGACAAGTGTGAAATTCCAAAAGAATATTTTGTTTTATTTGGGAACTATTACAAATATATAAGCGATATTTGTACCATAAGGAACCATTTTTCCAACTAAATGTATCAGATGTACTAGGATCTTGCTGCAACTTTTCAATGAGTGTCCACACTTCTTCGTCCTTCTTCCGGTCATCCCTTGCTTCGATTATCCAATCTGGTTGGATAATAGAAATGGCACAAAGCAATGCTTCCACCTCTTCATTCTTTCTTGAGAGTGTATCTGCAACAACATTAAGCTTTACTTTTTTGTAGATTATTTCAAAGTCACAACCCAACATATTTGTGACACATTCTTGCTGCTCTTATGAAGATATTTTTTGTTCCAAAAAGTGTTTAAGACTATCATGATTATTTTTTACCTTGAAGTTTCTTCCCATTAGGTAAGTTCTCCATTTATTTAGTGCATGTAGTATTGCTAAAATTTCATTCTCATAAATATCTTTCTCATCTTTCCCTTTGATTATGCGACTTTAAAAAATGTTGGTTTTCCTTCTTGCATTAAAATAGCACCCTTTCCATTTCTGAGACAGCCATGGTATTGTTCCTGATAAAGGTTTTTGTGAAGTCTGGCGTAGCTAAGACTGGTGCTAGGCACATTGCCTCTTTAAGATGTTCAAAGGCCTTAGTTGCTTCAAGAGTCCATGAAAATGCATCTTTCTTCAATAATGTTGTTAGAGGTGTTGCTATTCTCCCATAATTCTTAACAAACTTGCGATTATACCTTGTTAACCCAAGAAATCCATGCAACTGCTTTATGGTTCTGCGGGGACACCAGTTCCTTAATGGCTTTAATTTTTTTATGATCTACCTTAACACCCTCCTGAGATACAATATGACCCGGATATTCCACCTCATGTACTCCAAAGAAACATTTGGAAGTTTTTGCATGGAATTGTTTCTCCTCCAATAGTTTGAGCACCCTGTCAACATGTTGAACATGATCATTCCAAGACCTATTGTAGATTAGTATATCATCAAAAAATAATAGCACAAAATTTCAAGGAAGGCTTTGAAAATGGAATTCATCAACCCTTGAAATGTAGAAGGTGCATTGTTAAGAAAAGGCATAACCAAAAATTCATAATGACCCTCATGAGTTTGAAATGTTGTTTTCAGAATATCTTCAGTCTTCATTCTAATTTGATGATATCCTGAACGAAGATCCAACTTGGTAAAATAAATTGCTCCATGTAATTCATCCAATAATTCATCAATCATAGTAATGGGAAATTTATCTTTAATAGTGAGCTTATTGAGCTCCCTATAATTCAGACACATGCACCATGATCCATCCTTCTTGTGCACCAATAATACTAGAGCAGAGAAAGAACTTTGACTAGGTTGAATTATACATGCCTCTAACATTTTTGCAATCATATGTTTAATTTCACTCTTTTGGACATAAGGATATCTATAAGGCATGATGTTTGGAGGAACACTTCCTGGAATCAAATGTATAGCATGAGCATGGTCACAAAGAGGTGGTAGTCCTTTGGGAGTTTCAAACATCTTGGAATGATTGTCCAATACTTTTTGGAGATCTGGAGAAATAGATGATTTTGATGTTGGAACTTCTAGTGAGCATAATTGTGCAATTAAAACTCATTGTTAATTAAAACTCATTGTTCTTTCTTCGAAGTTTTCTTGACATTATAGCTTATTATTGTTAGTATGAACCTTAATTGTAAGTTTACGAAAAAATACCACTTTATATGTGCATAACAAACGGCCCTAACGACAAAGATGAACTAGTTGCCAATATCTCTATTTCTCTAGATCTATAACGATTAGTTGGTCAAGAGATAAAATCTTTTATAAAAATATAGATCTATGCAAGAAAAAATACATTAAGTAGTAAATAAAAACGAGATTTACTCCATGCATCCAATAGACAAGACAAGAATATGTTGAATGAATTTTATATTAAGGGCACCTCGGAGGAAAACATAGAAGGATGTTACCATTTCTCCTCAATGGGATGGGTTCTTGTAAGTCCTCAGCACTTCAGATCTAAAATTCCTCTCTCTTGATGATGTAGAAAACCCAGACAAAAATGGAACTCAAAGGGAGCTCACAAGAAAAAAGATAGAAAAATATGACAATGATGGTGGATCAAAGTCAGACCAAAAGTATAGATCCAGAGTGATCTTTAGGCAACAAAAGGTGATGAATGAATGGAAAAACCCTTCTATTTATAACAAAATATTGAGTTATTCTAGATATTGGTGCATAATTAAAATATTATTAACCAAATCAAGATTCAACTTTTATGGAATATTTTATTATTTTTGTTGGAGGGAAAAGGAATTTGACTTGGGTCAAATCCCTTTATTTGTAAATAATAAATAAATAAATGATTTATTTATCATTTTAAGGATGTGGTTGAGTAATAATTAAATAAATAATGATTTATTTAACCATTTATGAGTGATTTAGTCTAATTTAACAAGGAATATTATTTAAATAAGGTTTAAATAATTATTCCTAGAAAATAATAAGATAAATAATAATTTATCTAATTAATTTTCCTGTTTTGGGTTAAATATGACCAGAAATATTAATTAAACTAATGTTTAACTAATTATTCATTGAGGAAAATCAAACAAATGTGGATTTATTTAATATTTCCTCATGGGGTTTCCTGTTTAGACCATAAATAACTTAATAAAGGTGTTTTACTAAGTTATTTTTCATAGTGAAAGCAATTTTACTTCGGGTAAAATTGGTCTTACATGGTGTACTAAGGTCCATCTAATAGTAACAGGTTAGATGACCAAAAACTGGTGTAACAATTATCTTTCTCGGCTTCCCTACGATACCCCGTAATTCTACTTCCTTTCCTTTTGAAAAAAATTTCAAGAAAATTTCTTGAAAATTAAAAGCTACCGTCCCCAAAGATTGTAACCATTGTACTCCTAGTACAACATCAATGCCTCCCATTGGAATGGAAAGAATTGGACTATTCAATACATATTCCCCCATGGTTAGCTTGATATTATGGAATTTTCCAGAGCAATTTATAGTTCCTCCATTTGTAACCATCAGTTGACATTCTGGTGCTAGGTATAGGAAACAATTCAATTCCTTGGCTACCTTACAATGAATAAATTTATGGGTACTACCTAAATCAATCAACACTATTACCTTTTTCTTCTTGATATGTCCTTCCATCTTGAGAGTTTGAGGAGTGGTAATTCCTGCCAATGCATTACACAATATGGTCGGACTCATTTCTTCCTCTTCTAGGGTTGGTTCCTGGTGTATATCCTCTTCTTTTGAAGATTCTTGTTCATTTTCTTCTTCCTCTTCACAATCTATGTAAAATAATTTCTTCTCGTCACACTTATGACCTTTAGCGTATTTTATATCACAATTGTAGAAAAGCCCTTTTTCTCTTTTTTCTTCCAATTGTTGTGGTGTCAACCTTGTAGGTTGTGGAAGTCTAGGAGTAGGAACACTTCCATATTTATAGATGTCAGTGGTAGGCTTCCTTATCGCCATAATTTTACGTTAAATGTTTCTTGCCAACCTAAATGCCTTCTCCAATGAAACTGGTTCTTAAACGTGAACTTCATGTTGGATGTTATCCTTTAAATTCCCTATGAAGACATCAATCCTATGTTCCTCTGGAATATCAGTTAACCTTTATTCAATTTTTGGAAGTCCTCAATGTGCTCCACCACTGAACCCTTTTGTTTGAGATTTATCAATTGGCTAAAGAAGGAGTTTCTCTTTGTATCCTCATAATGTGCTATCATTTCCTCCGTAAAAATTGACCAAGTAACAATTTTTTTACAAGAGAAAAGACATCGATACCATACAAATGTATTATGTTCTAAATGTAAAGTTGCAATGCGTACCTTTTGTGTGTTTTTCACATTATTGAGATCAAAATATTGCTCCATATGTAGTATCCATGTTACGGGATCCTTGCCATCAAAATTCCTCATATCCATCTTTGGAATATGGTGGTTCTTTCATCCAACATTAGAGTTTATGAGAACACGATTAACATCTATTTTGTTCTCATCATGAGTTTCTTCTATTATCTTTCCACCATTAGGAATCATTTCTTGTATCAACTTTGTCAAACCTTCCATGTCTTCTTTTAGATCATTCTTCAAGTTTTCCATATTTTCTTTCATTTTTTCTTCCATTTCCTCCATCTTAGCTTCCACGCCTTTCTTCAAAACTTCCATTTCATTTTTTGTTACACTTTACGAGAGCGAAATTTGGTGCACTTGCTCTTGTAATTTTGATAGATCATGTTGCAATTCTTCATCTTCATGAGTCATAGTAGAGTATTCTAATGGCTTAATGGGTCTTGAATTCTTTTTAGGAGGCATTTTAGAACTCAATACTGAAATATATGCTCAATAGGCCCTTGGAATCACTTCAAACTGATTTTTTACACAATACTTATGCAATTTGGAAAAAAATACACACCTTTTTCTCGCTTTTGAGGAGCTCAATATTGAAACTAAATTATATCTGTGATTTCGGATCTTCAATTTATCTAAAATTTTTCCCTAATGTATCCCTCTGAATCCTCTTTCGAATGCCATAAGTCTGACCTGATTTGGATTCTTCAAGGAAAAGTTATGCCCAATCCCCCACAATGACCTAATTATGGATTGGTTCAGTAGAGAAAACTTGTATGACTTTCCATGTATCATTGTTTACTCCTTCAGCTTTGAAATTTATAGACAGGAAACTACAATCTCTGTAATTACAGCCACCATTTACAGAATTCCAATCTAATGCTTACAGAAAGAGTTATGAATATTTTCCCACGATCACCTCTTTGAGATGAAATTCGGAAGCCTGAAAAGGCCCTAACTTCCACAGATCCTACCTCCCAAAATAATATGAATCAATCTCTGAAAATTTTTCATGATTTTCCTCCAGATTTTGGATTCTCCCTGTGAAAATTTCAAATTCAGAAATCTCGTATCAAAAACATCATAGCGAAAATTTCGCGATGATCTGTTTCTGCTAAATTCAGAAGCCTGCAAAAAGCCCTAACTTCCACAGATCATATCTCCGAAAATATTGCGAAACAAGCTCTGAACGTTTGTGACGATGTTCCTCCAAATTTCGACTTCGCACTCTAAAAATTTCAACTTCTGAACCTTCGTAGAAAAAAATTATAGCGAAAATTCCACGATGACCTGTTTGGCTTAGAGAAACCCTAGAATCCAAAGCTCTTATACCAAATGTTTTGAAACCAGCTCCAAAAGTAGAAGAAAAGAGAGATAAACGCCTTATAAATCAGCCACTTTGAGGGGGAAACCTTCAATAAATTACATAAATGAACAATTCTTGGATCCTACAAATGACCAAAACCTCCTTATATATATAGGAGTCCATGGGGCCACAATATAATTGTTGCCGACCTAACAATAATAATTTAAGGGCACAATAATAACAATATTGGGGTTACAGGGGTAAAACAATAAAAATAAGGGGGATATACTAATAACAGTAAGGGACTAAACTAGTAATATAGGGACCTAACATTCTCTCCGTTGGGATTATATCTACATCTTCGTAATCGAGATAGATTTATTTTTTTGTCACTTGTATCTTAGAGTATATTTGAATTTAGATTTCATCATAGAATTTTAGAATTCCCTTTACATAAGAGGAAAACTATAGTGTCATTTGCATGAGCCCTCAATTCAGCTTGAGGAAATATTTATTGCAAGCATGCATCAAGAAGGTAAGTTTAATTTCTCTCTTTCTTATTATTATTAATTAGAAACACCACAAGTCAAAAGGGAGAGATAAGGGGTAATTGGACCCATTAGAACTAGTCAAAGCCATTATTAAAATGGATAAGGGTTTGATTTTGGACTCTGTCTAGATGGCCTTCCCAAATGTTGATGAGGTCATTTTTTGCCATCAACATATCATCGCTTTATTAAAAAAATTGACAACTAACCCATCCATTATTTACCTTACTTAACAAAAATTCCAAGTTTTTGTGGACAAGAAGATTCCAACATTCCTTTGAGCAACAAAAGTCCAATATGTCACAAGCTCCTATTTTAGGAGTGACAAATTTTTTCCTTTGATTTCTCATCTCCATAGATGCATTGGACATTTCAGATGTATTTTTCTTAAGGAAAGAGAAGATAAAAATCCCTACATGATATATTTCATTAGCAAAGCCCTCTCATTGGCAGAATTTAACTAAATGGCGATTGAAAAATAATTTATTGTTGTTATTCACTCAATAAATAAATTTATATGTGACATGGATATCTAATAATAATACATACTAATCATGCTACTATTAAGTACTCGATGAAAAAATCAATCACCAATAGTATAATTACTAAATGGTTAATTTTATTACAATATTTTAATATTACCATCTTTAATAATTCTAGAAAGGATAATGTAGTCACTTCTTTTCTTTCTATATTAACATATAATGAAAATGATCCCCCAGTAAAAGACTAATTTCCTAAAAAATATATCTTTTCAATATTTACTAACTCACCATGGCTCATAAATATTGCTAACTACTTGGTTGTAGGAAATATTTCACGCCACTTAATCTCAAAATAGTGATAGATGATTATCAAACAAAGTGTAAGATTATCATGTATTGATGGTTGTATTTTCTATGTTAGACATGAATTGATTATCAGAATATGTGTACGGCAAGATAAGGTCCATCAAATAAAGATTTCCATGATGGCCCATGTGGGGACCACTTTGTCGAAAAAAGAATTAGGTACAAGGTACTCCATCAAGGGTATTATTGGCCCTTTATTTTCAAGGATGCTAAAGAATATGTGAAGAGATGTGACAATTACTAGCCTATGGATATAGTATAGATCGATGATATTCCACTCTAGCCTTAGTTGGTTTTGGGACCCTTTGACAGGCTTGTTGAGCCCCAAGATTTTTCTTTCTTTCATCTTACTTCACTCCATTTTCCTTTATCCATTGTTATCCCAGGCCCAAATGATCAATGAAATTAGTTAAAATTACTTTTAGAATGAATAACATGGCTAACTTGCTAAGTTTTGTGATTTTGTCATTGTAATGCATTTTGAACTGAAACTAGCTACAGAATGCAGACATTCCGTAGCTAACCGCCAATTCTGCAGCTGTCTTCATGTTCAAGCATGTTCCAGGTGTCCTCTCAGGAAAAGCCACACATGGGTATATTCCACATCATGTCCTCATCGTTCGTTGCTCACCATGAAGAATGAACCGAATTCTGGACGTGGTTTTGGTACGTGGGAACTCATTCAAGGAGGCAGATTCCTAATAGGACTAGGACAGTCCAGATGTCCTTTGTCCCTCTACACTGCCATCTTTAGAGTTCTAGTACGATTTTGATATGAAAAGACAATGATCCCCGTATTGTTGCAAGTTCTGTTATGAAGATTTGATATAAATGCACTCGGGAAACCGAGAGGCTAGCTCTAGATTTTGATTAGATTTCATGGATTGACTGCTATATTTCTGAAGACCGAGAATACTCTGTTTCAAGTTATTTTCCTTTAATGAAGAAGACAGCATTGCTTTGAACGCGTTGAGTTGATTTTGAGTTAGATTCCGTCTGGTGGTAGAGGGCCCCTGCCTCCTGAACGACTTTACTTTCGTAATTTAGATAATTATCTTAGTTTGTTTTCATGTTTTTGAAGTTTTAGTTCATAGTTAATTTCATTAGTCACTATAGCTATACTTGTTCTAAGAAACTCTTCCAAAAGATCATGATAATGAATGAGAAATGGCTGTAGTGTTATAGATTTTAATTGCAATTTCTTTTGTTCATTATCACAGTTGAACTTATTCTAAGAAAACTCTTCCAAAAAATCATTATGATGGCTAAGGCATGACTGTGATACTGAAGGTTTCATTTGCTTGTTTACACTAAGTAGCATAGCTGATCTTACTCTTAAAACGCTCTTCCAAAACATCATAACAATGGGTAGGAAATAGCTGTGATGTCTTAGTTTTTAATTGTAATTGCTTTCGGTTTTCATGTTTGCATTTGCATTGAATTGTACAGCCAAGATTGTTCTAAGAAGCTCTTCCAAAATACCATTCATGATGGAAAAAATAGGCTGTAGAATCCCATAGATTAATTGCATGATAACTTAGTTAGGGCACTCCGGAGTCAAATTGCATTCAATTCATGCTCTGTTATTTCGTTTTAAGTTTGATAATGGCTTGTTAGTTTAGCACTGTTTACTGTAGACTGGTAGCACTTTAGTTCAATTCTAGCTTAGCTCACTGTATGTACATTCCCCATTTAGTTGTCATCCATTGCATATTAA
Source organism: Pinus albicaulis (assembly GCA_034641835.2). NCBI lineage: Eukaryota > Viridiplantae > Streptophyta > Pinopsida > Pinales > Pinaceae > Pinus > Pinus albicaulis. The sequence goes on from CM076584.1 coordinate 1,115,810,569, forward strand.
TTTACATTAGTTGTTAAACTTAAACACCACGGCCTTCATTATTTACAAAACTTCTTTTGTTCCAAACCTATATTAACTCATAATCATCCGGACAGAAGACAGTATCAGCCCAAGGCCTGAAGTACTTTTGCAACCTTTTTGCCATTTCATAAACAAAGCCTTTCCTCAAAAGACTACTTTAAAAAGAAATCTATAACTTTTGAAGTAAGGTTTAGTGATGTTAAACTAAGTTGCAGAATAGAATTAGGAGCTAGTCTTAGAGTAGATATCTTATGATGTTACCAATGTTCTTCTCCAAATATGCTTCAACAAACCTTTAATCATGGATAATATGTTGTATCATTATAAGCTGATTGTTTAATTGTTTAGTGAGGAGAATTTGTATACTTAGCTGCCCATTTCTCAAGCTCTTCCAAAATACCTTTAATGAAAGAATTGGACAAGTTAAGTTTATGTTTTGATTCATTTTCTTGAAGTCATTATCAAGCTTTGTATTCTGCTTAAGTCATAGTTTAGGTTTGGTTCTGTTTCAGTCTTTGCATTTGTCATTCATAACTTAGGCTTTGCTTTTTTTTTAACCAGTAGCTTCTTTCCATCAGCATTTAGTTCTTTTCCTTGTGAACATAAAACCATCAAAAGACCAAAAACATCATAAAACACTAAACACAATGCATTAAGAAACAAACCCCTAGGCACATACAGTGCACTTCACTTCAGCAGTTTACCAACCCTGGTTGACAATTAAATGAACTCAATTTAGGAGACTAGGTTGAGACCAAACATTTTGGCGCCGTTGCCGGGGAAGTGAAAACTAGGTAACCTTTGTTTCTTAACTCCCAAAAACAATTATATGCATAGAGAGAGAGACTCAAGGGGTAGATTCATAAGCAGCAGAAATAGAAGTTTGATTCCTAGAACACCACTTGTTTCACCTAGACCAAGAGCTAGTACACCTTCAACTCAGACCCACATTCCATCCTTTACTGATCCTAGACTTCTAGAAGACCTAAGATCATATATTCCATTAGAGAAACCTTCCACTTCATCAACTGAACCTGCCTTAGAAGAAGATCCAAAGACTCCTGTTAGGGACACAAACTTTTCCACTTCCACAGGAGAATCAACCATGGTAGAAGAAGGGGGAGGAGGAGTCTTTAATGGAGAACACACATTATTTGGAGGGGGTAGAGGTAGAGGTATAGGAGAAGGAGGTAGAGGTGCAGAAGGAGAAGGAGGTAGAGGAAGAGGTAGAAGAGATATGGGAAGCTCTTTTGGGTTTCCTATAGTAGATGAAGAAACCAATACAACCATGAAAAACATTTCACCCTCTGTCCTTCCAAAATTCTATGGACTTAAAACTGAAGATCCTGAAACCTTCCTATTTGAATTTGAAGTCCTATGTAGAACTTATGACTACTTACAAGATGCTCAAAAACTTAAACTATTTCCTTCAACATTGAAAGGATCAACATTGAAGTGGTTTATGAGTTTGATCAACAGTTCTATTAGGACATGGGAAGACATGAAACAAGAATTTCTAGAGAGGTATTTGGATTATTGTATGCCAATCAATCATAAGGAGGAAGTGTTTAAGATGTTACAAAAAGAAGATGAAAATTTGGAAGATTTGTTGGAGATATTTCATTACAACATCAAAAGAGCAAAAATGGAAAACCTAGATCAAGACACCTTAAAAGCTCTTTTGTTGAAAACAATTAGGGATGAATGGTTGGATATCCTTAACATGATGGGAAAAGGGGATATATCACAGCTCACATTACTTGAAATATCTGAGTTATGTATCAACCTTTCAAGAGGAAAATCTAAAACTGTAAAAGGTCCAAGAGATCCTGGTCTTGCAAGGGCAAGTAAGTCTGCTTCTGGGACAGTAAGTAGATCAGAAATAGGACACATGCTTGATGATTTAAAATCTGACATATTAGGGAGTCTTAGTGAACAAATAGACACCCTCAAGATACAAAACAAGCAAAAATCTGAATCTGATGCCTTGGCAATCTTTTGTCCCAAATGTAGAAAGAAACATGCCTTGAGAGAGTGTCCTTTGGATGTAAAAGTTGTAGAGACCTGTGTCATTTGTTCTGAAAAACATGAGACCAAGAATTTTCCTTCTCTTCCTAGTCTCAAAGATGTCTTTCAAGAGGAAACTCCTACAGATTCCACAGAATCTCTCAATTTTGTCTCTAGAAGGCCTTGGCAAGGACCTCAAACACAAGGATTCCATGATCAAATGTATAACCAACCTCCACCTTGGAATTATTGGCAACAACCTTGGCCTCAATTTCAAAATCAATCTCAAGCTTGGGCACAAGGAGCACAAAATCCCTATGGAAGATACTCTCAGTACTATTAGTATCCACCATCCTATCCACCATACCCACATTTTCATCCTCAAAATCCTCAACAAAATTTTCAACAAAATCCTCAACAACATTATCAGAACCTACCACATCAAAATCAACCACTTCCATTACCATCTCCTCAAAAATCAAATCAGTTGCCTGCTCAACCCATACCAAACCCCAATAATAAAAATCCTCAGAACACATACATGATAGAAGGCCAACAGTTTCCAACTTATTTAATTGCTCCTTTAGACCTTAGTGATGTTCAACTTAGGTCTGGAAGAATACTTGAAAAGAGGAAACCTTCTGTGATCATACAAGAACAAGATAACTCTGAGGAAGACTCTCTATGGGTGAATAAAAGTCTTGAGGAAGACACATCTTTTCAAGACCCAAACACTGAAAAATTAAAGCAAAAAGATCCAATAATTTCAACTCCTGTATTAGAGCAGCCATCAACATCTACTTCTATACCTCCCTTTCCAGAAAGATTGCAAATTGATAGAGGTGTAGAAAAACAAATTATGGTGCCTAATTATGATTTCCTAGATGAGCTGAGAAATGTTTGCATTAAAATTCCATTATTACAAGCCGTCAAGGAAATTCCAATTTTAGCCAAAACAATAAAGGATTTGAGCATGAAGAAAACAAGAAAAAGAATAAGAGAAACAAAGAAAATTCAACTGGCAAGAAAAATAGCAGACATTATGATGGGTAATATTGCTATTCCAAAGTATCTTGACCCAGGAAATCCAGTTGTTAAAATTCACATCAATGGAATTGAAATCCAAAACACACTCATTGATTTAGGAGCAGCAATCAATATCATGAGTAGACAAATCATGGATAAACTAAAACTTCTTAATATTCTCTTTACACCCACATTATTACAATTAGCAGACAGATCTGTGATCAAACCTGATGGGGTAATAGAAGACATTCCAGTGTCCCTAGATTCTTGGGAGTACCCTGTGGATTTCATGATCCTAACTCCTAAGAATAATCTAGGAGGACATCTTGTTATATTAGGAAGACCTTGGTTGGCTACAGCTGATGCTTTCATTAGTTGTAGATCCGGTGATATGTACATCTCTGATGGTAGTTCAACTAAGAAATTCACTTTGTATCCTCCATCTAGGACAATTACAGATTTAGATGATACTCAATGGATAGAGGATGAAGAAGATTTACAACCTCTCTTCACAATTTCAGAAATTAGTGAAGATAATCAAATTCTGAATACTCTAGAAAACTTTGAATCCGCTCCAGAACACAAACATGAATCATTTCAAGAGGGATCCAATATTGAGTTTTTGTCATCAAGGCATATGTCTCTTCATTCTATGGACAAATTTGGCAGCTCTACAAGTGAAATTTTTCCAGGCAAAACTTTGAACATAAACAAGAACCTAGAAAAATCTCAACAAGAAGAGTTAGTCAAAGTATTACATAGACATTCTTCTGCATATGCATGGGAATACACTGACATGAAAGGGATAAGCCCCAAGACTTGCACTCATCACATCTATATAGAGGAAAATTGCAAACCAATCAGACAACCTCAAAGACGGATGAATCCAAATCTTAGGGAGATTATTAAAGAAGAATTGCAAAAATTGTTAAATGTTAACTTCATCTATCCTATTTCAGATAGTCAGTGGGTTTCTCCTTTAGTAATTGTGCCAAAGAAAAATGGTAAATGGAGGGTATGTGTTGACTACCAGGAACTAAACAAAGCTACTCTTAAAGACCATTTTCCCTTACCTTTCATAGATCAAGTGTTAGATACATTAGCTGGCAAAAAGTACTTCTCATTCCTAGATGGGTTTAGTGGTTACAACCAAATCCAAATAGCACTTGAAGATCAAGACAAAACCACATTTACCTGTCCTTGGGGTACCTATGCTTACCGAGTATTGCCATTTGGATTATGCAATGCACCTGCAACATTCCAAAGGGCAGTATTAGGAATTTTTTCAGATCTAATACATGATTGTGTAGAAGTATACATGGATGATTTCACAGTTTATGGAAATACATTTGAAGAAGCTTTAGAAAACTTGGAAAAAGTTTTAAAGAGATGTCAAGAAGCAAATCTTTCACTTAGTCATGAGAAATGTTTCATGATGTTTACTGAAGGTATTGTTTTGGGGCATCATATTTCAGGGGATGGGATTAGAGTTGATGAGTCAAAAGTTGAATTCATCTCTAACTTATCTATTCCAAGTTGTCAAAAAGATGTTAGGAGTTTTCTAGGATTTACAGGATATTATCGGAGGTTTATAGAAAACTTCACCAAGATAGCATCTCCACTCTTTAAATTTCTTACCAAAGACTGTGAATTCAAATGGAATTCTGATTGCCAGTTAGCCTTTGAGACCCTAAAAACAAAATTTCTGAAGCACCTATTTTAAGGGGACCTAACTGGAAGTTGCCTTTTCATATCTCAACAAATGCCTCAGATACAACTCTTGGAGCAGTATTGGGACAAAAAGACCTGATTCCTTATGCCATCTACTATATCAGTAAAAATTTGACTCCTGCAGAGTTAAACTATACTGTAATTGAAAAAGAGTTTTTAGCTGTTGTTCATGCCATAAACAAATTCCGACACTATATAACAGGCTATGAAACTTTTGTTCACACTGATCATTCTGCAATTAGATATTTAATGAACAAATCAATTACTAATGGCAGAGTCATAAGATGGTTATTGATTTTACAATAATTCAACATTACCATTCTAGATAGGCCTGGAAAACAAAACACAGTAGCTGATTTCCTATCTAGACTCCAAAACATCAAAGATGACACTCCAGTTGAAGATCAATTTCTTGATGAATATATTTTTGCAATTTCTACTCAAACTCCTTGGTTTGCTGACATTGCTAATTATTTAGTTTCAGGAAAATTTCCTTCAATAATGAATGCAAGAGAAAAAAGAAAAATCATTTATGACAGTGAAAAATATTCATGGGTTGCTAATGAGTTGTACAAGACAGGTCCAGATTTGATCATTAGGAGATGTGTTCGGGAAGATGAGATGCTTGAGATTCTCAAAGCATGTCATGATGAACCTTGTGGCGGACACTTTGCTGATAAGAGGACAGCCTATAAGATCCTTAATTTAGGATATTATTGGCCATCCTTGTTTAAGGATGCTAAAGAGTATGTCAAAAGGTGTGACAGTTGCCAAAGGGTAGGGAAACCTTCTCCTTCAGGTGAGATGCCATTACAACCTCGGGTACATATTGAACCTTTTGAAAAATGGGCTTTGGATTTTGTAGGACCTATTAGTCCTCCATCAAGACAAAAGAAATATATATTAGTTTGCACTGATTATGTTACTAAGTGGGTAGAAGCTAAACCATTACTTGTTGCTAATGAATCATCTGTATTTACTTTTCTTTTTGAGGATATTTTTACTCGTTTTGGTGTCCCAAGGGAAATTGTTACAGATCAAGGAGCTCAATTTACATCAAGGCTAGTGGAGCAAATGATGGAGAGGTACAAAATCAGGCATAGAAAATCTACTCCCTATCATCCCCAAGCAAATGGTCAAGTGGAATCTACTAATAAGGTCATTGAAGGAATCCTAACAAAGACTGTTCATTTACATAGAAGAGATTGGGTAGATAGGCTTCCTGAAGCCTTGTGGGCCTACAGAACTACATGGAGAAACACAACAGGTCATACTCATTATGAACTTGTTTATGGAAAGCAAGTTTTGTTTCCCATAGAGTTCCAGATTCAAACTTTCAAAATGGCAGTTCAGCTAGGACTTGATTTAACGGAGGCACAAAAGCATAGATTGGAGCAGATTAATGAATTGGATGAGATCAGACAATATGCAGTTCAAAAAACAAGTCTAGTCCAACAGCAAAGGACTATATGGCATGACAAGTATATCAAAGAGAAGAAATTCAAAGAAGGTGACTGGGCTCTCTTGTTTGATTCAAAATTCAAGGATTTCCAAGGTAAATTTCAAACACATTGGCTAGGGCCATATGAAATTGTTGAAATTTTTTACAATGGAGCAGTAAAAATCAGGACAATAGATGAAGAAGAGGTCACTTTTCTTGTGAATGGTCATAGATTGAAGCTGTATCACAAACCACTCTCAAGAGAAGAATTTGTCAAGAAGTTCCAGGAAAACAGTGATGTGAAGTTAATGAAGAAGAATCTTTCTTCTTCATAAACTTGATTGAATTTTCTGAAGTCATTTCTTTTGAAAAAAAATAATAATAATAATAATAAAAAAAATAAAAAATAAAAGTATAAACATGAAAACCAATCATTGATTGGCATGTTTATACAGAAAAGATAGGGTGAAAATCAGAGTCTTTTTGACACACTAACTTTTCCATTTTGTTTCTGCAAGCAGCTGTTACAAAATCATAAGTTCAGATCCATTGCACTTATGATCCATCTCATTTCATTTCATTCCATTTACTTATCCATCCATACTCCATTTCATTCATTCATTTATATTTCACTTCATTCCATATTTCATTCATCTCATTCCATACTTCATCCACCTCATTTCCATATCAAAATTTAAAGTTTGATGTTTTTCTACAAATGAATAACACATGTCATGGATTGCAAGCCATTTCCTATATTCTTCCACTCCATTTCATAAATTATAATCCATCCCACTCCATCATTCACTTCATACATATCCCATTATACCATGTTTCATCATCTATCTTCACCCATTCCATATAATATTTCATGTATATTCCAAACCACTCCATTCCATGATTAAAATTCTCTACAGGTACATTCTACAGCTAAACAGACATTCTGCAGCTAATCAGACTTTCCGCAGTCGGGTGGTCATTCCGCAGCTACAGATCTTGAAGGCACTGATCAGCAGACATTTGAATTGCAACAAAATGATCCAGTATATCCATAAACAAGCAAAATTAAGAGGGATTATGAGGACTCACAAAATAATGGTTTCCAGAGGAGAACAAAGTATATGGAGACCACAAAAAGCAGATGAAAAGCAAAGGTAAAAAGTTTTAATTATAATGGCATATCATAAACTTTAGTATAGTTTTAGTTATGAATCATTTGAAAAGTTGTTTTGATTATTTTTATTGATCATGCCAAATATACCCTCCGCAAACTTTGGATAAAAATCTTTCATTTCAAATTCTATACCCGATCATCATTTAAGCGGTTAAAAGGCTGAAGTGTTTGATTTCCTTACGTCACCCAACCAAATCATTTAATGATGATTTTTGAATCCGTTGTAAAAAAATCTCCGCAGTATTTTCACTCATTAATTTGTTTTCTTCACCTCACTTCATTAACTCGTTCCGTAACTACTTCCATCACTCCATTCCGTAGCCAGCCCTTCATCATTTCATTCCGCAAAACAGAGATATCTCTATCACCATGAGCAGAGGTATATCAGTTTGAAATATCAAACCACTATCACCGTGAAGCAGAGGTATACCAGTGTGGAATTTGAAGCCATTGTCACCGTGAAGCAGAGGTATATCAGTGTGGAATTTGAAGCCATTGTCACCGTGAAGCAGAGGTATATCAGTGTGGAATTTGAAGCCATTGTCACCGAGAAGCAGAGATATATCAGTTTGAAGATTGAAGCACTATCACCGTGAACCAGAGGTATATCAGTTTGAAGGTTGAAGTCATTGTTTCCGTGAGCAGAAAGAGTACTAATCTGAATATTGAAGAAGAAATTATGGGCCTCATTGTAAGAACTGAACCAATGGGCACAAAATACCTGGAAGGATACCCTCAAAGCAGAGAAATGTTGCAACAGGCAGGATGGCTACAATTCCTTGAGAAATTTAATGGCTTCCACAAAGAAGTTACTAAAACATTTGCAAGGTCATTCAAAGGAGCCGAGGTTGAAGTTGGAGATGTTAAATTCACTGTCACAGAGGTTTTTATTGCAGAAGCAACAGGATTGCTTAGACATGGAGAAAGATGGTTTAAAAACAGATAATTTCATAATGAATCATGGAAGAAAATCCTAAAATCACCAGGTATGGATGTCACTGTGTTTAAAAAGGGAATTCCAAGTTCTGCATTAAAAAATAAATGGAGAAACATATTGCTTATTCTAAAAAAATTTATCACTTGTGAAGGTAGATATGGCACATTTTATGTTTACCATATTAGGTTGATAATGCATTTTCTGGAGGAAGAGCTAAATTTGCCCTATTTCTTGCTTCAAAGTTTAAAAAAGATGGCTTCTAGTGTTCAAAGGAGAGTCCAATTCCTAGAGACAACTCTATACCATCATGGCTTGGTTAAGATTTTAATTGAACACCATTTAGCCAAAACAAAATATACTTGGGATAATTTCTTGGTAAGAAATCACTTTGAGGAACCAAAAGAGCCTTCACCTAAACATCAGCCTACAAGGAGAAGCAGAAAATGGAGAGCCTCTAAAATTGAAATTGACAAAACAGTACAGGAAAGTAGTGAAGAAATAATCTCTGAGAAGTTGACTCAGATTAAGAGACAGCTTAAGGAAGAGAGGGTAATCAGAAAATTTTCCATAGAAAAAGGAGAGGGATCATCCCAGCCAAGAAGAAGCCATAGAATCAGGGGGAAACTAAGGAAAACACAGATCAAACAAACCGGGGTGATAAACATAGAAGATGAGGAAACATCTGTTGAAGAAGATGTTGAAGAAGATTTTAATGAAGAAACCCCTGAAATTGACCCTGCACAACAAGAAGTTTATGACTATGTTGAAACATTGGAAAGGAAAGCTTCAGAGAGTAGAGATAGAACCCCTAGTCCTCCACTGTCTGAAATAGATGTGTTAAGAAGAGATAGATACGAGTTGGAAGTACTTAACAGACATATTAGAACTGGGAATGATATTCTGAAGGAACAAGTCAAACTCAAAACCAGTATGAACTCAACCTTGTCTCTACAAATGGACAAAGTGGAAAAGGCTAATGAAAAGTTGAAAAAGAGGAACAAGAAGCTAATCAGGGCACTTACCAATTTAAGGTTCAAACTAATCATCAGGAAGCCTAGAAGACCTTTAACTTCCAGGCAAAGAAGAAGAAGAGGGTTGGATGTTCTTGCAGAAGTCTCTGAGTTTATGGAATAAGTTGCATGAGGACATGCAAGAAGTCAGCAGTGGGGGTATGTTGAGCCCCAATATTGTTCTTTCTTTCATCTTACTTCACTCCATTTTCCTTTTTCCATTGTTATCCCAGGCCCAAATGATCAATGAAATTAGTTAAAATTACTTTTAGAATGAATAACATGGATAACTTGCTAAGTTTTGTGATTTTTTCATTGTAATGCATTTTGAACCGAAACTAGCTACAGAATGCAGACATTCCGTAGCTAACCGCCAATTCTGCAGTTGTCTTCACGTTCAAGCATGTTCCAGGTGTCCTCTCAGGAAAAGCCACACATGGGTATATTCCACATCATGTCCTCATCATTCGTTGCTCACCATGAAGAATGAACCGAATTCTGGACATGGTTTTGGTACGTGGGAACTCATTCAAGGAGGCAGACTCCTAATAGGACTAGGACAGTCCAGATGTCCTTTGTCCCTCTACGCTGCCATCTTTAGAGTTCTAGTACGATTTTGATATGAAAAGACAATGATCCCCGTATTGTTGCAAGTTCTGTTATGAAGATTTGATATAAATGCACTTGGGAAACCGAGAGGCTAGCTCTAGATTTTGATTAGATTTCATGGATTGACTACTATATTTTTGAAGAGCAAGAATACTCTATTTCAAGTTATTTTCCTTTAATGAAGAAGACAGCATTGCTTTGAACGCGTTGAGTTGATTTTGAGTTAGATTCCGTCTGGTGGTAGAGGGCCCCTGCCTCCTGCACGGCTTTACTTTCGTAATTTAGATAAGTATCTTAGTTTGTTTTCACATTTTTGAAGTTTGAGTTCATAGTTAATTTCATTAGTCACTATAGCTATACTTGTTCTAAGAAACTCTTCCAAAATATCATGATAATGAATGAGAAATGGCTGTAGTGTTATAGATTTTAATTGCAATTTCTTTTGTTCATTATCACAGTTGAACTTATTCTAGTAAACTCTTCCAAAAAATCATTATGATGGCTAAGGCATGACTGTGATACTGAAGGTTTCAGTTGTTTGTTTACACTAAGTATCATAGTTGATCTTACTCTTAAAACGCTCTTCCAAAATATCATAACAATGGGTAGGAAATAGCTGTGATGTCTTAGTTTTTAATTGTAATTGCTTTCAGTTTTCATGTTTGCATTTGCATTGAATTGTACAGCCAGGATTGTTCTAACAAGCTCTTCCAAAATACCATTCATGATGGAAAAAATAGGCTGTTGAATTCCATAGATTAATTGCATGATAACTTAGTTAGGGCACTCCGGAGTCAAATTGCATTCAATTCATGCTCTGTTATTTCGTTTTAAGTTTGATAATGGCTTGTTAGTTCAGCACTGTTTATTGTAGACTAGTGACATCTTAGTTCAGTTCTAGCTTAGCTCATTGTATTTACATTTCACATTTAGTTGTCATCCATTGCATATTAGATTACATTAGTTGTTAAACTTAAACACCACGGCCTTCATTATTTACAACACCTCTTTTGTTCCAAATCTATAATTGACTCATAACCATCTGGATAGAAGATAGTATCATCCCAAGGCCTGAAGTAATTTTGCAACCTCTTTACCATTTCATAAACAAAGCCTTTCCTCAAAAGACTACTTTAAAAAGAGATCTATAACTTTTGAGTAAGGTTTAGTGATGTTAAACTAAGTTGCAGAATAGAATTAGGAGCTAGTCTTAGAGTAGAGATCTTATGATGTTACCAATGTTCTTCTCCAAATATGCTTCAACAAACCTTTAATCATGGATAAGATGTTGTATCATTATAATCTGATTGTTTAATTGTTTAGTTAGGAGAATTTGTATACTTAGCTGCCCATTTCTCAAGCTCTTCCAAAATACCTTTAATGAAAGAATTGGACAAGTTAAGTTTATGTTTTGATTCATTTTCTTGAAGTCATTATCAAGCTTTGTATTCTGCTTAAGTCATAGTTTAGGTTTGGTTCTGTTTCAGTATTTGCATTTGTCATTCATAACTTAGGCTTTGCTTTGTTTTTAACCAGTAGCTTCTTTCCACGAGCATTTATTTCTTTTCCTTGTGAACATAAAACCATCAAAAGACCAAAAACATCATAAAACACTAAACACAACGCATTAAGAAACAAACACCTAGGCACATACAGTGCACTTCACTTCAGCAGTTTACCAACCCTGGTTGACAATTAAATGAACTCAATTTGGGAGACTAGGTTGAGCACA